>CM051507.1:6945992-6960636 GCA_028031935.1 Paedocypris micromegethes | reverse complement strand
GGGGGGTGAAGGAAACAAAAAAAGTGTAAGATAGGGGATAAAGAATAAAACACAAAAGCAGATTTAAATACATAAATCTGTATTTAAATAAAATACATTTTATTTATAGAATACAAAAAAAGAGAGACAAAATATGTATTTTTATCTCTTATAAGTTATGAATAAAATACAAGTGATAAAAAAAAATACAAATACAATAAGGGAGAGAAATACGGCATCAATAGACGGATAAAATATGAATAAAAAATACAAAATATGAAAAATGTAAGGAATGATTAAAGGAAAGGCAGATGATAAAGGTGGTGAGAAGAGGAGGAGAAGAGGCTGTAGGGAACATGGAGAGATTAATGGAGGGGTAGATAAGATCAGAAAGAGACAAATGACGAATGTATTTACAGTGATGAATAAACGAGAGGAATGATAGATGGACAGGTGAAATCACCAATGGATGGATGAAAAGTAGCAGATAGATTGTTGGGAGACAAACAGGTGGAATGATAGACATAAAAAAAATGGACAGAAGTAGCAAAGGGGCAGAAAGATTGATAGATGAACAGAGACAGACAGATGAATTAATGTAGGAAAGGAAGAGGAATGATGGAGAGATAAAAAAAAAATTGATATGGATGATGCAAAGTGGCAAATAGATTGATGGATGAACAGAAACAGGCAGATGGAATGATAGACAGATGAGGTAATGTATGAAAGGAAGAGGAAAGATGGAGAGATAAATGGATGATGCAAAGTGGCAGACAGATTGATGGATGAGAGACGTGTGGAATGATGGAGATTAAAAACGGACAGATGATGCAAAGTGGCAGACAGATTGACAGGTGAACAGAGACAGACAGATGAATTAATGTAGGAAAGGAAGAGGAATGATGGAGAGATAAAAAAAATAAATGGATGATGCAAAGTGGCAGACAGATCGATGGATGAGTGAATAGAGACAGACGGGTGGAATGACGGAGAGATGAAAAATAAATGGACGATGCAAAGTGGAAGATAGATTGAAGGGAGACAAACAGGTGGAAGGATAGACATAAAAAAAATGGACAGATGTAGCAAAGGGGCAGAAAGATTGACAGATGAACAGAGACAGACAGACGGAATGATAGACAGATGAATTAATGTAGGAAAGGAAGAGAAATGATGGAGAGATCAATTAATAATGTAAAGTGGCAGATAAATTGACAGGTAAACAGAGAAAGACAGGTGGAATGGTGGAATTAAAGAGATGAAAAATAAATGGAGGATGCAAAGTGGCAGATAGATTGAAGGGAGACAAACAGGTGGAATAATAGAGAGATAAAAAAAATAAACGGATGACGCAAAGTGTCAGATAGATTGATGGATGAACAGAGACAGACAGATGGAATGATAGAAAGATGAATTTATGAAAGGAAGAGTCAAGAGATTGACGAAGTGAACAGAGAGAGAAGCGGATGAATGGATGACAGACAGACGGGAAAAACGTTGTGGACGGATGGAAGGAACATCAAAGATGACGGAGAAGCAGGAAGAGGAGGAGGAAGAGCAAAACACAACATTAATCGCCGGGTTTGTGGACAAAGTGAAAAATGCAGAAATCAATCGAGAAGGAGTGAGAGAGAGAGAGAGAGAGAGAGAGACGGATGAAAATAAAACTCATTTCCCTGTGAGCCTCAGTTGAGTGTATTACATCCGCTGCTATTTCCTGCGCCGCGCGGAGCTACTGTTCAATTACCAGGAACACGCGCGTGTGTGTGTGTGCGTGTGTGTGTGTGTGCGCCGGCGAACGGACGTAATAACCGCAACAAGCGGCATTCTTCACGCCAAATGTCAACGTCTCATGGCGGAACTCCAGAGCCCGGCGTATTACACACACACACACACACACACGCAATTTCAGACAGACTGAAGTATCCGACTCCAGTGTGTGTGTGTGTGTGTGTGTGTGTGTGTGTGTGTGTGTGTGTGTGTGTGTAGAAAAAGACAATCACAGACACGGAGAGAAACCCTGAATTCAAGAAACAATCACACGTTTATTAACCCTCATACTATGTTCGGGGTCAATTTGTCTTAAATAATTTAAAAACTACTTTAAAGTATTTTTTTCCCTTTGAAATGTCTCCAGCTTGGCTTATTTGGTGTAATCATCATATAAACAATATAACGGTTCAGTTGACATTTGTAACACCACGCTACGTGTTTACATCACAAAGATACTGTTCTAGTCAAATTGAGCCGTGTTGAAAGGTTAAAAATGTAAAAGTAATATTTCCACTTTGAAACTTCTGCTTGTCTTATTGAGTGTAATCTACATATAAACTAACAATGTTTCAGTTGACATATTTGTAACGACCGCTACATGTTTGTGTTACTAAGATAATGTTCGAATTAATTTGACACTTCAGACAAAATAGAAGCTAAAAAGAGTCAGAAAGATCAAAAATGTGTTTCTTTGCAACAATGAGACATAATACACCGCTGTCACACACACACACACACACACACACACACACACACACACACACACACACTTTTAGGGACCTTTTTGGTTTCTGACACTTATATGCATAATAAAAGTCCCTCAGGTCAAATTGACCTGCGAAATTATTGATGTTCCTCCTAAACAGACATAATGGGCGGGTTAATAATCCACGACACGTTAACACCAATATTCTAACAACATTTCCATAGTTCATAGTAAGAATCACACACAAACAAAAAAGCCTAATTTTTTAATGATTTTATGTGCACTTTATAATCCAAAGTATACGGTAATTTATACTAGATGTATTATACTAGATGTATTACTCACACTGGTACGTGTTCTGCTGGGAAAATAAATGGACACAGGCTTTTTAGTATTTTTCCTGCTGTGTCGTGTGGTAAACAGCGCGGGAAAAAAAGCCTCGAATGCCTGTGTCGACACACACAATCGAAAAATAAAAAATCTAAATACAAAACCAGCGTGTCATTATCGGACGGCAGCTAAACGCGGACGCAGACGTTTAAAGAAACTAATGAGCTCTTCCTCCCGCACTTCACTACGAATAATGACGCGAACCGTGAGCAGAGGGAGAAAAACACGGCGAGAAAAAAAAAACGGAAAGAGAAAGCGACGCTTTAATTAGGCAGGTCGGCAGGAAACGGCTGTGACCCGCTCGTGATCCGACATTTGTTAGCGCCGTCTCGCTTCTACGCGAATCCCGATCATTACAACACGCGGAAACCGCGCCAAACCCGTGCCGCGCCGTTATTAAATGCCAGGCAGGAAATTGTGTTGAGGAACTTCTGTGTCACGTCAAGCGTACAGCAAAGACAAACGCGTGGAACTAGAAAGAACGAAAATAACGAGACAACAGAAAATGGAGATGAAAAACCCAAAACAAGTAGAAAAAGTTGACCAAAAAAATGACAAAAAAAAACTGGTAAAAATGATTACAATTTGAAACAATTTTAACTGAAATAAAAAGAATGAAAGAACAAATAAACAAAAGGTAGAAAGAAGGTGAAGCAGAAAACGGCTAACTAACAAGTTAACTCCATAATAGACAACTTTGAGCAAAATAAAAAATAATAAAAAAAAAAAAATACCAATCAAATTAAAAAGAGTCATGCATCGACAAAAAAAATGACAAAAAAATAAAACAGATAAAAATGATTACAATTTGATACAATTTTAACTGAAATAAAAAGAATGAAAGAAAACTAAACTAACAAGTTAACTCCTTAATAGTCAACTTTGAGCAACATTAAAAATAGAAAACTAAATGTCAACAAGAAAAATCTTTTGAAAAGAGAAAGAAAAAAAACAAGAAAAATCTTTTGAAAAGAGAAAGAAAAAAAAAACAAAAAAAAATTAAGATGATGATATTAAAAAAAAAACAAAAACAAATATTATTACAAAAATCTTTTAAAAAAATCTAGGAGATCAACGATCTAAACAAAAAACTAATATGAGAAGAAACACATTTTAAAATGAATAAAGTATCAAATGAAACAAAACAAAAAAACTGGAAAAATGTCAAGAGGAGAAACTGAAAAACAGAAACAAAACCTGGGAAAAACGGGAAAATTGAGCCCCCAAATAATTTTTTTTTACCACAGATATACCAGTCACTGTACTAGAAGGAGTGGTAAAAGGCGTGTACCTGAGTGGCCATCTTGCCGTAATCGACCCATCGCAGGGTGGCGAAGTTAGTGGATTCTGCGCAGTTGAAGCCGTGGTTGAATCCGGCGTGATACCCGTATGGAAACGTCACCATGAACTCGCCCTCCTCTTGGGTGACCTGGAAAATACAAATGTAAAAAAAGTGTCGAAAAAATGTCAATGACTGAAAATGTAAATATTTTTATCAGATATAGTTCAGCGATCTTCTGGATCGTCGTACCGTTGTTTTGTCGGTTACAAAATGCTTTCACACACCTGAATTTAAATAAAATCGGAGGATGAACGTGTTACGATCCGGGACGGGTGAAGGTGATGAGACGAAGAGCCAGGGATCGTGGTGACAAGAAACGGACATTTAATGACGAAAACAGGAGACGATAACTCACAGAAGACTCACGTACAGACGGAGTGCAACGTTAATGACTGACGAAGAACGAAGGCACGGGTGAAGACTTAAATGACAACACAGATGAAGAACAGGTGGAACTGATAACAGATGAGGATGACACACCAGACGCGAACAGAAACACGGGAACATGGGACGTGTAGTCCATATTCGCGACAGAACGAACAAAAAAAATAACGATGACTGAAAATGTAAATATTTTCATAAGCAATTTTCTGGATTGTACCAAAATTTTATTTTTACATTAGAATTTTGATAAAAATTGTAGGACAAACAAAACAACAAAACTGGCGACAACTGAAAACGTAAAGATTTGAAAAAATACACAATGCATATATTTTCATTCCATAAATTTAGGCGATTTTCTGGATCGTCGTACAATTATTTTATCGGTTACAAAATGTTTTTTTACATTTCAATTTAGATAAAAACGCAGGCCAAACAAACAACAAAACTAACGATGACGGAAAACGTAAACTTCATCAGATTAAAAAATTTCATCAGATAAATTTAGTTAAGCGATTTTCTGGATTGTCGTACGAAAATGTGTTTTTTATTACAGTTGAGTTTAGATGAAATCGCTGGACAAATGAACAGCCAAACTGATGCCAACTGAAAATTTTCATCATATATATTTAGTTCAGAGATGTTCTGGATCATCGTTGTTTTATAAATGTTTTTACACATTTGAATTTAATTAAAATCATAAATTAACGATAAATTAACTTCAGCAATCTTCTGGATTGTCGCAACTAAATGTTTTTTTATTTTTTTGATACATTTGAATATAGATGCGGCGAAGAAAAAAAAAAAAGAGCAACAAAACTTACGACAACTGAAAACATAAAGACGCGCAAAAATATACAACGCGTATACTTTCATCACACACATTTAGTTCAGAGATGTTCTGGATTGGAAAAAAAAAAAATGTCGTACCATCAACAACAACAAAAAAAAGTTTGACGCCGAGCAGAGAAATGCAGGCGATTAGAGGATCTGGACGCGTGATATCGCCCGGTTGGAGGAACATTTCACGGCGTCGGCGAGCTGCAGTTTGATGAAGGAGCCAATCACTGTTGAATTAAGCTGCGAACGACGCGTCCGACTGGAAAAGGCGAGGTGGGAATCTCGGGAACGTGACAGACTCCAGCGTTAACGTCGCCGGCCATTAGCGGCTGATGGGAAACGAAATCTTCACGGCGCGAATGGTTCTGGCTTCGGGAGACGCCGCGCAGACGTTTGGGGGGTGTAATTAAGGCGGAGCCAGCCAGCGTGGCGGCAAAATCAATCTCTTCATCCCGTCCGCTAGGTTCATTAACGCCTAATTCACTTCAGCGACTCTTCAGCTTTTGCCGATTTGGGAAAAGAGGGAAAAAAATAAAGTTGGGAAAGACTTCAGGACTCTTCAGGTTTCTAACGGCCAATAAATCATCAGTTTTTTTTTCCCTAAATGCAAAACTCAAGGGTCGCAACACACACACACACACACACACACACACACACAGTAGACGCCAATATTAAACACGTGTATTTTTCTTCACTTAAATGTTTTATTAAATTATTATTATTATTATTATTATTAAATCCCTAAATCACATCCTTATATAATTATAAATTGTATTTCTGAGTGTAGAAATCACGGGACGGATTAAGACATTCAAGGCCACGTATAGAAATATAAACATATAATTGAAATGAAACGTACATAGGAGGAGACAAAAATGTTTTTACACAAATTTACAAATAATTGATTTCTATTAAAGTGCATTCATTCTAAATATAAAAAAGTGTTTCCATCACTTATTATTATTGAATAAATATCTCAATCGAGCTTGCTCTTCTTCTGGTCACCGATGAACAAGGGACATTTTTCTTTTTGTTAACTGACTCTTTTTCCAAAAATGTTTTCCTAAAATTTTCCTCATTATTAATTCCTAACACAGATAAATAATAGATTTTTTTTTTCTTCAAAAGGCACTTTTATCCCTAAATCCGCATAGCGACTTTGCATTGGTCTTGAACTAAGAAAAGCGCTATAACAAAATCTATAATAAAGCGCTATAAAAAAACTTGACCTTGAAATAACGGGTGACTATCAAAACGCATTTAATGACTTTATTAGTAAAATAATAATAAAATAAAAATTAAAAAAATTTCACTCCCATCTCACGTTCAGTTTTTCACTCACACTTCACTCGTCTTCAATCTCACTTTCATTGTCTCTCTCTCTATATATACATATATATCTATATCTCTCTCTCTCTCTCTCTCTCTCTCTCCTCTCTCTCTCTCCTCTCTCTATATATATATATATATACATATATCATCTGTGTCTCCTCTCAGTCTCTCTCTCTCTCTCTCTCTCTCTGTCTCTCTGTCTCTCTGTCTCTCTGTCTCTCTGTCTCTCTCTCTCTCTGGCTTCTGAGAGACAGTGAAAGAGAAGAGCGAGTGTGTTTCTGCAGACGGAGGAAGAGAGGATGTGAACTTTCTCTCTCCTCATTAGAGAGATTTATTCCATTTTTAATCTCCTGTCTGAAATCACCATGAGGGTTTCAGGACCCCCATAATGGGGAATTATCCACGCAAAAGGAAAGAAAAAAAAGAAAAAAAAAAAAAAAAAATGGTAGAGCGACTCATTTGCAAGTGGCGGAATCTGCGGCGGCGTAATTGAAATGTAATCCTTGTCGCGGCCGCTAAAAATACACGTGTGTGTGTGTGTGTGTGTGTGAGAGAGAGAGAGAGAGAAGAGAGACAGACAGAGAGAAAGAGAGACAGACAGGAGAAGAGAGACAGACAGAGAGAGAGAGAGAGAAGTGAAGAGAGAAAGAGAGAGAGAGAGAGGAGAGAGAGAGAGAGAGAAAGTGATAGAGAGAAAGACAACAGACAGACAGAGAGACAGAGAAAGTGGATAGAGAGAAAGTGAGAGACCAGACAGACAGACAGAGACCAGAGAGAGAGAAGAAAGAAGAGAGAGAACGAACAAAAGAGAGATAGAGTGTGTCTGTGTGTGTGTGTGTGTGTGTGTGTTTGTGTGTGTGTGTGTGTGTGTGTGTGTGAAGTATTAGATTAGCCATGTATAATGGTAGACGTATAATACATCTGATTTGTAGAGAAACTTACATTCTAAAAAAACGATACATTTAAATTCCAAATCATCAAAAATACTGAAATATAATTATAATAAAAACTTCACGTTCACTTCTAGGAATACATCCAATATCTCAAAATGTAAAAAAAAAAAAAAAAGATATGATATGATAATATGGCCAGATAAATAAATATTATGATTACAATGTATCAGTTGATACAAGAATGATACAAGCTATCAGTTTAGTGCTTAAAAGGATTGGCAATACATTTATGGAGTTAAAAAAAACCCCGCCTCCTATACCTTACAAACTTGAACTCTTATATAATTATTGGTGAATTAGCTGAAACTACACTTTAGCCTTTAGAGACATACATATACAAATTATAATCAATGCGATTTCAATTCAAATACAAACTAAATAATATTTCAGTGAGATTGAATTCAAATCAGAGATGGCGCTACGAAAAACATAAAATGAGTTAAAAAAAGGTTAGAGACGCGTATATATTATATATTATGACAATAATAACAATAATAATAGCGACAATAATAACAACATGAATAATAATATTAATATAACCTTACTACTACTAAAAATAATAATAAATCAATAGTTATATAACAGGCTGGAAGCCACCAATTGCAGCGTGCCGCTATATTTCAACTTTGAAATCTCTTTAAAAACTTTAAAGCTCGTTTTAAATGAGAGAATTTTCTGCCTCCTAACGTTTCAAATCACAGGAAGTGATGTCACGCGCGACTCACTCTGTCGAAGGGGATGCTGTACTTCTTCAGAATGGAGGGAGAGATGAGCGTCATCTTGTGACGGAGGAAAGCGTCGCAGCCCTGAGAACTTCCGGGGAAAAAGCCTGTGGAGAACAGAACATTTATAATATTATAGTATACGTTTCACATTTTGTACTGATAACACAACGCTAACGCACACACATATATATATATATATATTTATATTTATATATATATATATATAGTCAGGTGAAAAAATTAGGACACCCTTTGAAAGCATGTGGTTTTTTGTAACATTTTTAATAAATGGTTATTTCATCTCAGTTTCAACAATACAGAGAGATTAAAGTAATCAAACTAAACAATGAAAACTGAAGAAAAGTCTTTTCAAGATCTTCTGTAAATGTCATTCTACAAAAATGCCTATTCTAACTGAGGAAAAAGATAGGACACCCTTGCCCCCAATAGCGAGTGTTACCTCCTTTGGCTGAAATAACTGCAGTGAGACGGTTCTTGTAGCCATCTACCAGTCTCCGACATCGGTCTGAGGAAATTTTACCCCACTCCTCAATGCAGAACTTTTTCAGCTGTGAGATGTTTGAGTGGTTTCTTGCACGTACAGCCCTTTTTTGCAAGTCACCCCACAGCATCTCAATGGGATTCAAATCTGGACTTTGACTTGGCCATTCCAGGACTCTCCATTTCTTCTTTTTCAGCAAAATGTGGTTGATTTACTAGTATGTTTTGGGTCATTGTCCTGTTGCATGGTCCAGTTCCGCTTCAGCTTTAATTTTCTAACTGATGGTCTCACATGTTCTTCAAGCACCTTCTGACACACAGTAGAATTCATGGTGGATTCTATGATGGTGAGCTGACCAGGTCCTGCTGCAGCAAAGCAGCCCCAAACCATGACACTTCCACCTCCATGCTTCACAGTTGGTATGAGGTTCTTTTCTTGCCAAACATGTCCTCTGCTGTTGTGTCCAAATAATTCCATTTTGGACTCATCTGTCCAAAGAACATTATTCCAGAAGTCCTGGTCTTTGTCTACTTTATCTCTGGCAAATGTCAGTCTGGCCTTGATGTTTCTCTTCATCGTGTTTCTGGTTACAAAAAACCACATGCTTTCAAAGGGTGTCCTAATTTTTTCACATGACTGTATATATTAGTGCTGTCAAATATATATATATATATACACACACACACCCACACACACGTTTACACGCAGCTCGGAGTGAATTATTATATCTCTGTGTGTTTGACATAAGAGCTTTTCTGCGGTAATTAAATCATCCGCGGCTCCAGAAGACGTGTAGGGACGAGCAGGTTGTGATTACGATGAGCGTGAGGTATAATTGTCGGTGGAAGGTTATCGGTAAAAGCCTGGTGTGCATCAGACTGGTCAGAACATCACGCTCGGGGTCAGAACATCACGCACGTCCTTCTGAAAGCCTTTCATTATCACAATCACACCACAACCACACATTTATTTACCCACACTTCGCCAACGTCCATCTCACAACCGACCAATTAACAATTTACAGAATCAATGTGTTTTTTTTGCATGTTCGCTACATTTGTAGTTAAACATCAAACAAAAACCATCGGCCAGATGCGACAAAATGTCCGAAAAAAGGGGAACTTTCTTTTGTATAATTACAATAAAATGTACAGAAAAAAGCAAGAATTTACGAATCATTTATTTAAATAAATCACTCTTTAAAAAAAAAGCACTTCCATTATCTATTATTATGAATAACTCATTTAATATAAACTAACGGGTGATTTATGGTCGTTTTTTTATTGTACACAAACAACCGACCAATTTACAATTAATAGTCATTTTATTTGTTTTTTAGACATGTTTTTGAGTTTTGTAGTTTTCCGTAAGCGCCAAAAAACTAAAATCATCGGCAAGGTCAAAAAGGTCAAAATGTCAGAAATAAATGGCAAAATTACTTTCGTATAATTACAATAAAATATACATGAATATAGCATGAATTTACAGATAAATGATTTATAATAAATATAAATCATTCTTAATAAATAATGGAAGAGATTTTTAATATTATTATGAATAAATAATTTATTATAAACTAACGGGTGATTTATGGTCGTTTTTATATTGTACACAAACAACTGACCACATAACAATTTATAGAATGATTAGATGTGTGTTTTGGACATGTTTGCTAGTTTAGTATTTTTCCGTAAGTGCCAAACAAAAAACATCGACAAGATGCATGAAAATGTCAGAAATAAACGGCAAACTAACTTCTGTAGAATTACAAGAAAATGAACAAGAAAAATTGCATTAACTCACTATGAATTTATTTATAATACATATATTTATTCATAATATTAAAAAGCGCTTCCATTATTTATTATTATGAATAAATACTTTATTATAAACGAACGGGTGATGCATGGTCGTTTTTTTTTTGTACACAAACAAGCGACCAATTTACATCTCATATAATAATTTGATTTTTTTTTTGGACATGTTTGCTAGTTTAGTAGTTTTCCGTAAGCGGCGAATAAAAAAACCATCAGCAAGATGCGACAAAATGTCAGATGGCGAACTTTCTTTCGTATAATTGGCGAACTTTTCTTGCATGTCCCGTTTTATTTTCTGATTTTGATCTCATCTCAACACTTGTAAAACTATAAAGTCATCCAGGGTTTTCACACCATTACACTTCCAGGTGAGACGCATCTTTTCGCGAAACATTTGCGAAGAAGCGTAGGGGAACATCGTTAAACGTCGGGACCGTAACGAGGATGATGATTTATCGCAGAAGATTTACCGAAACAGCGGTGTGTCTGAAAGAGTAAGAACTGGCTTAGTTGTGTGGTGTGTGATGAATGAAGGCGCGGTGCTCAAGCAAACGTGCGCTGTAGAGATTAGCATAAACCATTAGCCGCGTCTAGCGTCAAAAACTTTCACGTCGCAGGAAAACAAAAAGAACAAAAAGGACTGATTCTTCTCCGAGTTTCCAACATGTTCCTACTTACGATCGCACTTTTATGATTCGTGCAACAGTGTGTAATTAAAATAATTAATGGCTACAAATATATTGTAAACTGTGGTCAATCATATGATTTATTGCGCTTCTAAATATTAACAAATGCTCGATTTTAACCAGTGCGGTGTTCATTTTAGAGTGTTTTGGGATATCGAGGTGTAAAGTACTTTAGGAATTGCTGTAAACTTTGTAAAAAGTTGATGCCAAGTACAAGTACAATGTAGCCAAAAATAGTCCCAATAAATTCACGCAATGATGAAACCAAGTACAAGTACTAATACAAGTACAAATACTATTCACAGTGTTTCAATGTCTAAAATTTTTTTCAGTTTCTTCCCGTGTTCGTTGTACTTTTTATCTATTTATTTTTTTGGAATCAATTGTATTATACACATATTGTATATTGACAAAATGTACAAAAATTCCTAAAGTGTACTCAAGTACTTTACACCTCTGTCTTTTAGACCGCCGCATCCTTCATTATTATTGCTCGTAACCGTCACACGCTTAATTTTCAGTCATTCGCTTTCCGAAAATCGTTTGCGATCATTTCCCTGTCCTTCTTAAATCGGTTGCGAAACATTCACAACAAAACGCTCACATTGCGAACTATTTTGCCAGTTCATTTTTCCGCATGTTAGAAATGTGTCTCAAACAAATATCATTGAATCTTTTTGATAATTAGCAAAACCGATTAAATTGGAAACGTGGTTACAAACACCAACTCGGCCGGTGTTTTTTTCAGAGGCGTGATGTTCTACAGGCGATGGCGTCTCAGATCTCTTCAAGCGAGTCTTCACATCTCACACTCCAAACACCCAGAGGAAAAGTTCTGTCATCGCGCGGAAAACAGCGTCCAACGTTTGCATCTCGCGCACAACAGTCGCCGCGCTTTGACGGAGCGAGAAGAGATGCGTCTCTTATTGACGTCCGCCGCTAAATAATTTACTCAGCTACGGCTTTTGAGGTCCAAAGTACGAAAATAAACCTATAATCAAGATAGAAGATCTCAAATCCTCATGAATTATACAAGACGACGAATTTCATTAACGCACCGCTTTTTCGCGAAAGACGCTGACGTGAAATGCAATTAAATGTAACTTATAGAACAAGTAAAAGTAACCCACAGTGCAAGTAAATGTAACCGACAGTGCAAGTAAATGTACTAAACGTAACTATAGTAGATTTTCAAGAAATATTTTTTCGCCGTTGCATATAGTAACGTACAATCACTGAAAGAAAATTCCAATTTCCGATGCAATTCCAAGTTCACGATTTTAAGACAGTTAACCAATCTGAGCCGAAGGAAACAGTTAACGTTTAGGTCAATCGCAAAATTCGTAAAAAATAAAAAAAAAACTGCGATTTAATTTCGGCGTCCATGTTGCTCTGATTCCACATTCCCTTCCAACGGATTCCGGCTCGATTCTGTGGCACTTTGAGACATGAACGACCTTCGTGATGAAGACGAGAAGCGGAACATTCCGTGACAATCGACAGATGTGGAGCGGTACCTTGTGCCAGCCGCTCCAGCCTCTTGCCGTGCTCGGGAGGAATGGCGTACCTGCGGAGACGGAAGGAAAGAAGGAAGGAAAACATCAATTAGCCCAATCAAGAAAGAACAGAAGCGTCTGGAAGGACGAGCGAACCACCACCGCCGCCAACACAAGCCAATCAGCTCGCAGTCCTTCAAGCGTGACCCGCACCATTCTGGATCACACCAGAATCACCATTTTTCTGCTTAAAATAAAGATCACGATTCTTGTCACAATTCTGGATATTTTATTGTTTGAAATATTCAACCCTAGAAAACCAGGTTGTCAAACAGAAATATAACAACACATCATACTTATTTAGTTTTATTTAAATAATTAGTTAAATAATTAGTTAAATTTAAATAAATTGAATGAAACATATACAAGTAATGAATTTATATTATAGCAAAGGGGAAAATAAATAAATACGAATCATAAAAATCATTACCTCTATGTTTAAAAGCACTTTTGAAATACTTCAAAACTATTTCAAAAAACTATTTGAAATACCTAAAACAATGCTGATTTTGTAGGCGGGGCTAATCATTTTATCCTCAACTCTAGATGTGCTTTTCTGAGTTTCGTCTTCTGAAGTCGAAAACTCAGACAAAATCAGAAGACCAAACTCAGAAAGTTGAGGTACAATACTATTTCATCACTTTTGTATGTTTCATTCAATTTATTTAAATTTGAAGCACAAGTATGATGTGTTATTATATTGCTGCTCGACAACCTGATTTTCAGGGTTGAAACCGCTGGTTGTAGTTCAGGGAGTTTTGGAGAATCATATGAATGCGGGACTAAGATGGTGACGGTGTAGAATCGAGATCGCGATCTTTTAACGATTAATGGTGCAGCTCTGGTTGAAGCGTGAGAGTCGAATCCTCCGTTGAGAAGGAGGTGGAGGCTTCACCACATCGTCCTCTACCGGCGGAGGACATGAAGCTGAAGGTTTCACAGCCCAGCGCCGCTATCTTCTTAAACACAGGCCAATTTCACAGCAGCGATTCCTCCAAATCTTTCCAACTCCGCTGAATACCAAGTGGGGAGATTAAAGGGCCGCGTTTGCCCGCCTTTTACAACAGCTCTTTTGTTGTATTTTACGTCTCGTGGATTGTTCTGAAAGGTACGTTAAAGGACGACGTTCGCAATCGCGCCATTTTATCGTTTTTGGTTGCCTCCCTCCCTGCCCGAGACTCCATTCCCACCATTTCAAACAAGCTTTGAAGAATAGAGCCACTGTGCAAGATTTTTTTTTTATCATTACTTATCATGCTGTGGAAAAAATGGAAAAACTACAAAGCACGACGTGTACATGGTGTGGTGGTGGCATGACTGATTTGATATTATTTTGTGGGCAGCGCTTTTATTTTCTTTCACTTCTGCTACAAACCTTGGTGAAGTGTGTTCATCTCAGTCCACCTCAACACTTCCTACCTTCATTGCACAACCAGATTTTGCAAAACTGTTCAATGTCCAGAACATTAACTTCCCAACATCCCAAAAATGCCCAAACCATCAACTACAAAATCCTTACCATTTGAACCAACGTCCAACAGCCAACACCAACTAACTTACTAAACCACCAACTTAAACCAACTGACTAAACCACCAACTTAAACCAACTGACTAAACCACCAACTTAAACCAACTTACTAAACCACCAACTTAAACCACCAA
>CM051507.1:6930943-6943223 GCA_028031935.1 Paedocypris micromegethes | reverse complement strand
GAGAGAGAGAGAGAGAGAGAGAGAGAGAGAGAGAGAGAGAGAGAGAGAGAAACCCTTTCTAATGTTAAACTGACTGAACAGTAACTGTTGGTTCAGACTGTGTTTAGAGGAACATCAGTGGATCCAGCAGCACAACATCTGCTTGTGAATGACGGAGCTGCGGGGTGAAGAGCACAGGAGGCCGCGGGAGGAAGAGAGAAGAGACGGATGAAAGGAGCAGGAACCACAAAATCACCTATTCTGCCGCGCAAAGAGAAAGTTTCACTCCGCTTGAAAAGAAAAGAAAAGCAAAAGTCGACGTTTAGGACGGAGGGAGCAACCGACTGAATACGAATGACTTTAAAAAAAAAAAACAAACCCGTTTGGTCTCGGAACAAACAGCTGGAAATCTACATAATATAATTCACAAACAGGAAGTTCCTCGGGTAGAGTTACCACATAATAGCCAAAAATAAGGGACGCATTGCGCTGCGCCTAAGGGGCGGGGCTACAAATATACAGTGATCACAACTTAAAATACGAGACATTAAAAATAATTTATTTAATTGAAATGCAGTCAGTCTTTCTCTTCTACAACTCAACAGACTTCTCTAACAAGTACTTTAATAGGGTGGCTTTTAAAAAAAAAAAAACGACAAAAAATACGGGACAATACCCATCTTGTACCGATTGGATGATTGGATGGATGGATGGATAGGCAGACACAGAGAGAGAGAGAGACAGACAAGAAATATGGATGGATGGTTAGATAAGAAATATGGATGGATGGATGGATGGAAGGATGACAGACAGACAGACAGACAGACAGACAGGAAATACGAGTGGATTGATGGATGGATAGCAAGGAAATATGGATGATAGATAGATAGATAGAGAGAGAGAAAGAAAGACAGTCAGACGGAAATATGGATGGATAGATAGGAAATATGGATGGACGGATGGATGACTGACAGACAGGAAATACAGATGGATGGATGGATGGATGGATGGATAGATACGCTGATAGGAGAATCTTCATAAAATGAGTAAGGGATATTTAGCATGACACGCTGCTTAAAAAAAAAAAAAAACTATAATTTTTTAAAAAAACCATAATAAAACAATTACGAGACAAAATCCGTCACGTACCGATTCAAAACGGAACGCGCAAAAATCTCAAATACGGGACAATTGGGTATTTTAAGGGACAGGTGGCGGCGCCATCCACTGGTGTGAAGAACGTGGCGCGTTTCACGCGGTTAGACAAAGCGTGGGTCACGTGACTCTCCTCCAGCGGATGACATCAGAAGGAGAACAGCGCCCCCGTGTGGAGGAGCCGCAGCTCACCAGGACTTAGGCTGGCCGAAGTGGAGGTAGTGAGAGAGAGAGAGAGAGAAAGAGAGAGAAAGAGAGAGAGAGAGAGAGAGAGAGAGAGAGAGAGAGAGAGAAAGAGAGAGATAGAGAGAGAGAGATAGAGAGAGAGACAGATACAGACAGATAGATGAATAGATAGAGAGACAGAGAGAGATAGAGAGAGATAGATAGCGAGACAGATAGATAGACAGAGAGAGACAGACAGGCGGACAGACAGACGGACAGATGGACGGATAGACAAATAGATGGATAGACAGATGGATGGATAGACAGATAGATAGACAGGTGGACAGAGAGAGAGTGAGACAGTGATCCATCCGTCCTAGAAATAAGAGTGACAGGAAATATGGATGATAGATAGGAAATATGGATAGACAGATGGATGGATGGATGGATAGATAGACAGACAGACAGAAAGATAGACAGGTGGATAGACAGATATGATATATGACATCACCCTCAGCGCCCCCGTGTGGATGAGTGGCAGCTCACCAGGACTTGGGCTGGCCGAAGTGGAGGTAGTTGACGCTGTAGAGGTCCATGTCCTCGGTGTGCCAGGCGAAGGTGGTCTTCCACATGCCGAAGTACAGGTAGGGCGTGTTGACGCCCTCGATGACGATGCCGCACTCCTGCTCCACCATGTCCAGCAGAGTGTTCAGATGAGCGATGTTCCACTCGCCCACCTCCTTCAACACACACACACACACACACACACATTCAAATCAAATTCAAATTTTATTTGTCACATACAAATTATGCGTGGTACAACATGTAGTGAAATGTGTTTTTTGGTCGTTCCAGCATTAAACCTAATGAGGTGGGAGATACAACAAAACGTGCAAAGGGAAATGCAATAAAAAGATAAAGGATAGAAAACGATAAAACAGGGTGTAAAGATAAAACATGTTTTTCAAAATGTGCAAAGGAAACACCAAAGAGGTTAAAAAAAAAATATAGAAATACAATAAAAACAAGATATGAAGAAAAAGTGAAATATGAATAAAATACAAAAATTCCAAGATAAAAAAGTAAGACTGAAACGAAGTGACTCGATTGAAGTGTCTAAAAAGTGACTCGGTTTAAAGTGGCGACTAAAAAGTTAGAGACTTTTTAGACACACAGTCTCACCACTGCAGCAGCTCAGCCGGCTCAAAACGGACAGATTTATTAACGTTTATTAGTGTTTGTGTTGTGTGTGTTTTTTTGTAAAGTCCTTATATGCATAGTTGATTACGATTAATCACACACATCAGGATCGTTTGGTCTCAATAACCAATTAACGGTTAAACAAAAAATATCTCTTGATTAGATAGACAGACAGACAGACAGATAGATAGAGACATGTGAATGGATAGACAGATAAACAGGTGGACAGAGAGAGAGAGAGAGAGAGAGACAGAGAGAGAGAGAAGAGAGACAGTCATCCATCCATCCTAGAAATGAGTGGATAGATGACAGACAGACAGGAAATATGGATGGATGACAGACAGACAGACAGACAGACAGATAGACAGATCATATAGATAGACAGATCAGACAGATAGATAAACAGGTAGACAGGTGGACAGAGAGAGAGAGAGAGAGAGAGACATTCATCCATCCATCCTAGAAATATTAAGTGGATGGATGACTGACAGACAGAAAGGAAATATGGATGGATGGATGACAGACAGAAAGTATGGATAGACAGACAGACAGACAGACAGACAGAGAAGGAGAGAGTAGATGATGCGGGCACTGACCGGGTCGTAGAGTGAGCCGCTGATATCGGCGCCGTAGATGGGGGAGACGAAGGTCAGGTTCTTCCAGTACTTCCTCTCCAGGTCGTCGAAGCTCTTGTGCGGAGGCGTGCAGTACCTGTCACGGGAGGAGGCGGGTGAGTGGAGAGAGGACACGCCCACTCAGGACAGACAGACACGCCCACTCACTTCTTACTGTTGGCCAGCTTGCGGTACTCGCCCACCGTCATGGACTTCTTCTGGATGTTGTACTGGGTGAAGAGCCCTGATTGGCCGGTAACCACCTGCATGATGGGGGCGGGGATCACCATGTCCTCGATGGTGTCGTAGCAGCGCCGCGGCTTCCACTCTTTCGGAGGAATCACCTGAGAAGCAAACCGTCGCCGTCAAATACGCCAGTCGCCGATTTACCAGAAAATTTAAAAAAAATTCGTTAGATTCGGCGAAAAGAATTCGTTAGTTGAGTCGCATTTAACATGTCATCTAATCCAGGGGTGGGCAAACTACGGCCCGGGGGCCACATGCGGCCCTTACACGCAAAACTTCGTTCCAGAAAAATTGTTCCACGTTTTGGTTTGAAACTTTTTTCCGCTTTCCGTTTGGACTTCTGGCACTAGCTTCACGTGGGGGCGGTCCTTACTCTGATTGGCTGAGAATGTGATTGACAGCCACTTGACCAGGAAGCCCGGCCCCTTTGTCAAATGTAAGAACGCAATGTGGCCCACGAATCAAAAAGTTTGCCCACCCCTGAAAGTTTGAAGTCAGACCATTTTTTTTGTAAATGATAAAATATTGGTAATAAATGTAATAATACATAGCGGTTCACCTTTATAAAAGTATAACACAATATACGGACAATCTCACATGAACGGTTACCGCCATCTCGCCGTATCTCTGAGATTTCACTGCAAAAAATGAGTTCTTGACAAGCCAAAAGATCTTAAAAATCACACAACAAATCCTGTTCATTTCAGAGAAGATAAATTAACTATCTTAGAATTAAAAGTAAAAGATTAATTTGCGTGTTTCAAGAAAATAGGTCTCGTTTCAAGCGTCTTACCAAGTAAAATTCAACCCCAAAATTCAAACCCCATTGACAGATAATTACACTTGATTTAAATCGTTTTTACTTATATTTTGATTTTCTTATTTTTCCAGGTGCGTTTTTTGCAGTGCGCCTGTAAGAAAGTCTACCTGGAGTAGAAGATTGTGTGTTTCATTCTGTGTGTTTCCCACTTTTCTCTCCCTTTCTTATCATCAATGACAGTACAATAATTAGGTATTTAAAATGGTTTATTGAGGTATTCACGTAATTGAGGAAGTTGCCACGTCATTGTTGTGGATATGAGTGCTTGACGCCAGATCATCTCCACGGAACTCTGTAGCAACCAGACGGATGTCAACTGAATGTTTGTGTACTGTTTAGTTAGTGACCTGCTTTCCATCTGAGCTAGTCTAGGCTTCTTCTGTGACTAATCAAGTTCCCGTGTTTCTCTCACAAGGATCAAGCAAAGATCCCAACGAACAGGGACATTGCACCTCTAACCAGTACAGAAACAGCATCTCAAGATCTGAAGATGGGACGTGAGGAGCGGAGGAGGGTTACGGCGAGCAGATGGCTGGACCTCTACGATCCTTAAGGAGTTTACCCATCTTCAGAAGTCCAGGTGAAGAGCAGCAGGTCGAGAGGATTAACCAGAGATACCATGAGGACTTTGAGAACTCACCGGCTCGGCGGGAGAGAGAAGCCCGCGCAGCAGAAGCTCGAAATAGAGTACGAGTTTGAAGCCGAGCTCAAAGCAGAGAAAGCCAAGTTCGAAGCTGAGATGGACGCCCGACGTCGAGACATGAAAACCCGTCTGGTTAAACGGAGACACGTTGAAGACCTCCTCAGAAAGCAGCAGGAGCTCGAAAGAGAAGAGGAGTTGTGCCGGCCACTGGAGGAGCGACGCCTGGAACGAGAAGCCGAACTGAGGCCAACACGGAGTGAATCTACACGTCTATTCTCGCCCAAGAAGCAGGTGAGCCCTTCATTTCATTCAGTAGAATCAGAATGGTGGCCAAAGGACGCTATGCAGAAGAACGTCCCACCCACCACAGAAGCGTCACGTCCCATCACCTTCAGACCGGCAATTTCACTCACACCCAACCGCAAAATCTCCTCCCCTGGCAACCGGGAGGCAGCGAACGATTACTACGGTTGAACGCGCTTACAATGATCATGATTATGATGAGAGGAACAAAGCAGGATCTAGAGAAGGGTCCGTTTATGATCCTAAAGAACGAGTAGGATCTCCATTTAGGCGACTAGTAGAGCGAGTTACCAGCTGCAAGAATCGTATAGATTTCCTCGAAGCACGACGAGTGAAACTTCATGTCATTCTCCTTCAAAGCCGGTCGGCCCTTTCGTTCAATCAGTAGAAGCGAAGCAGCTACCAGCAAAGGAACCCATGAGAGATGCAATGTTAGTTCCGGCAGATGTGAAGCCGCTTCCGGACAATGTTGTTTATTCTTCAGGCAACGAAGCCTTTAAAAAGGAAGTTTATCTTCCTAGTTGCAATCCAATTCCAGTGATCCCATTATTCCAAGATGGTGAAGAAAGCAATTCACATCTGGATCAGAATTTGGACAGAAATGATCAAGAGGATCAGCCACATCCAACTGACGAGCCAGCACCTGCAGGAGACAGTGCTAATGAACAAGCTTATCCCAGCACATCACCTGAAACGAGGAGATGTTCAGCTCCGTGTTGTTGGTTCATTTTATAAACTAATTGACATGTTCATCATTCATGTTACATCAAGCTTCCCAAGTGAATCGGCAAAGATTGGGAAAAGTATTGTTCAGTATCGGACATACGTGCTCTGACAGACCAAGAGCAAATCATTGTGACTTTGGCCCAACCTCATCTCCAAGTCACTTCAATCAGCAACTCATCTATTTCTCATTCCAAGATGTTCACCGCCCTCACTGGAGTCCAGATGGCTCAAGTGATCATCAACAATTCAACATCCAAAGGGAATATTAACTTCTGGTTGAACGTCACCCCCTATCTCCACCCATTCTATGCTGGACAAGATTGTCTGTGGGTCTTGTGCAGGTCCAGCCACTTGCAAACGCAACATTCGTAGAAGCGTTACCTGATGGAGATTACATTTCCGTCATTGGATTAACTTCTCCAACTGATGTCTTCCGTCCGAACCCAGAGTCCTTCCAGAAACAAGAAGACCTCAGTCCAATTGCAGTGTCCTCCCAATACGGGGCGGCTGCCATTAAGATCCAACCATCTCGTGAAGTTCTATCATCAAGTGCGACACGGATCCAAATGGACTTGTACACGTTACCACTCGACGCTCAAATTCTGAAAGCTGGAAAACCCGATCCCCAAGTCAGTCGAGTAGGGAGAAGGTGGAAATATAGCCAAGTTTTGCATGATTCTTAGAACTTTATCAACCACAACGATGGACTGTGTTTGAATGATCATCAACCGGCTGAGCCAGGCCGTTGCCCTTCCTCATCCACTGTTCTACTGAGACTTCATCAGCAGGCACTGGCAATCAGTGGACACATCAAACCAACGTTCCATCAAGTATGTGGACTCACAATGAGCAAATCAACATTGAGCTTTATCTGGAGAGATAAATGCAGAGGCTCAAACCCAGACGGTTTCAAGCGGCAAGTGCGTCCATTCGGTACTTCATGTCAGCCTTGTACTGTCGTGTATGTTATTCAATGTTCTATTGTAGAACATCAATGTTGATAATTGTTTCCGCAACAAAAACACTGTCGATGAGACAAGTTCCAGAGTAGATCAATTGCAGCAAGTCGTGTTCAGAGAGCGCTTTACATCACAACAATTGACATGTCATGTCCCTTCTGTGCGGAACGCGCATCCAACTTCAGACGGTCAACATGACCCGCTTGCATTTATTATACCGCTCGCAACCCGAGATAAATGCTTGATCCGAGCTCTATAAAAACACCAACTAGGTTGGAAGAAGTCAAGAGAACTAAAGGAACTCCCAATTCTTTCCGCCAACAGTCGTTTCACGTCTGCCACATGCCAAGATCAAAGTAGCACCCGAGAACCGCATGAGTTCAGCGATGCATTCGTGAGATTCTACCACGCTTCTGTAGTTTGCCCAAGAACTGTAATCTAATCAGAACAAATTGTCACATCTTCCCAGGCCAGACTGAGAGTAGGCCCCAAGAAAACCATCAATATGACTGAGGACAATGTTGTGACCGACAACTCCCCACTTAATTGGCGAGATGTGGACCTTTGTCTCAGAGTTGGTTCTTTAGTGATGTGGTCTTCCGGGTTGTTACAGTGGAACCCTCCAATTGGTTGGTCCGGCCCAGCATGTCTGAGTTTAGCTCAGGACCAATGTCCCCTGAATCAGTAAAAACAAATCTTGTAGTGTCATCTCGCCATTGTCATTTCAAGATGGCGGCTCGACGGGACAGAAGAAAAATAAATTAATTAATTTTTACCATTCGCCATTCTGGGAGATGAAGTTAATTTTATATTTTTGAAGCAAGATCTCGGAAACTAGTGTTTTTGTCGCTTTATTTGATGGGCAAAGAAGATGTTTTTTCACACGTCTGGACTCTCGTTTCCCTGCACGTTAACGGTAAGAAAAAGACGCTCCTTTTATATTTAAATAATTCGGGCTCATCTAGGACATCGGCATCAGGTTTGTCGTCCGTTACCTTGGCCAGGCCGGCGCGATGAGCTCCCTGCGTCTCGATGTACGCGATGTACTTGGCAAAGTCCTTGAACTCCTCCATGGTGGGCCTGAAGGTCATGATCTTGTAGGCGGAGTTTGCTGCCGAGGACGCCGCTGGGATTGGCTGATCCGCGGGTGACTCCGAGAGGGGCGGAGCACATTCCAGAGGCGGAGACTCCTGAGCGGGCGGGGGCGGTTCTGCGTTCGGGTCCATGAATGCAGGTGAGATGCTGCGGAGAGAATCACAAAACCTTGAATTCCGAGTCAGCTTCACTCAGTCTTCGCTCACAGCTGTTCTAAAATTCTGTCCTACACGCGAGGATTTCCTACATCGCTCTGTGCGCATACGCGTTAAAAATACATACACTTGTGCAATGACGGTAATTATTCTTTTAATATCCTTTGGTGATTACATTTAAACATATATGAATATGCATATATGTTATTGTATTTATTTTATAACAATACAGATAGAACGCTAGTTTTTCTGACTTCACATTAAGCGAACACGTCAAACTACTTGTGTTCATCAGCTTTTACACGTGTTTTTCTAGATAATATTCCTGAATAAGAAAACTACATACTACAAACTAGATACTAAAGTCATTATAAGTCAGGAATGAACTTTACAGTCATGCAAGTTTTGTGAACATTCGTAGAAAACGTTTAAACTTCATTCTTTATATTCTTCATTTTATTTTACTATGATTGTCTAATTACCACAGTTACATTCAAAGATATAACTATACGTTTTTCCTTTGCAATGTGGCGTAATTGTATATCGTGCGACGTAGGAAATCCTCATGTGTAGGACAGAATTTTAGAACACCGGCAAATATCATAATATTGTGATAAATAAAACACAATTTTTTTCTAGTTTACCTGCATGAACTACAACCTCATTGGTTTATGTCATTGTGTTTAAAGGCGCACACGTGTATAGCGTCGACAATATAAATACACAAGTAGCAACTTACTCGCAAATAACCTCGTTAAATCTGGGCGTCAAAAACGAAAAGCGAGCGCGGGAGAAAAAAGACGGCAACTGCTTGGCGATAATTTGTTGAAAGAAATGTTTGGTAAAAGAAAAGTTTGAAAAAACTCTTAACGCGGCTTTCTCTACGCTTATCACGACTGAGCAATAACAACGCGCTACTATTATTATGATTGTAATAAATAATAAAACTTTAATAAAACAATCCAGACATTCTGGGAGTTGGCTTAAATTAAATGATAAATTAAAGTATATTTTTGTATTTCCAGTTATTAGTTGTTGTTGTTGGCGTCGTTGCATCTAATTTATTTCAAAATGGTGTTTGCATTTTTTGTAAGGTTAAAACTTTTTGCAGTTTAAGTGAGTTTTTGCAGAGTGAGTAAAAACACCACTTACATTTACTATGGCAAACACATTTACTTTGGAAACACCAGATTATGGGGTTTTTTTTTATTAACAAATCTTAACACATTTTTAATGACATTAAAGTTGCTTTGGATAGAAGCATCTAACTGACAGTATGAAGTGAAAAAAATATATCTATGAAAAATAGGTGCGTTATTGGGCCTAACACACAAAAATGTTTTTCCAATAGGCGCCACTGAGCTCGGTGACATGTTTCAGGAAGGAAGAAAAAAGAAAAATCACGAGAGAAATTGAGGGAAAGCAAAAGAAAATACGAAAAGAAAAGGCAGAGAATTGCACTTGTTCTGTTTTTGTTTAGTTTTGCTGCACTTTGCACTAAACCTACATTAAACAAATTAATGATAATCATGTTTGTTCAAGCAAACCGCTTTTTTAGATTATTGGGATCAATACACAACGCGTCAATCTGCGCCAGTGGTTTTGATAGTCGGGCCAGTGAACTTCAAAAGTTACTGGCCCAATGTCTCTTATTTCCGTCTACCCCTGGATTGAGTAACGCATCATTTTTTTCACATAATTTTAAGGGTAAAAAAATAAAACACTACACTTACTGGAATACAAATTTTAGTTACTGATCAGCTTTTTAGCAAAGCTTTATATATATATATATATATATATATATATATATATATATATATATATATATATATATATATATATGGTAAAGTATAACGGTTCCTAATCAAAATCACTGATTTTTTTAAAAAGTGTGATTGTAAATGCAATAATTAAAATAATTTTAATTAGTTCCTTAACTAGCCAATCAAGACATAGCATACAAGAAAAGAGAATGTATATTAATAGTGTACAAAACGCAGATCAGTTTCACACACATTCCACTTTTATCTTCATCTGACGTTCCTGAATGAGCATTTTTGATAAAAACTGAACACTCGTTGCCTGATATTTCACTTCAATCACCAATGATTGCTTAACACATCCAAATAATTGATCTTTGTAAAAGTGTGATTGCAAATTCAATAATTCAAATAATAATAATAATAATAATAATAGACAAACAATAATCTAAAAAGCCAACTAAGACTAATAAAAGAGAATCAATATGAATACAGTACATTTCAAAACCATCAAGCAGTGTAAGTACAGTGTTTCATGTAATATCAGTAGTGCACAGGACGAACGTTTAAAACAACGCAAAAACACAAACGTAATAAAGCACAATTCGTTATTTACTCTCGAGCCTCGGACAGACGGTGTAAATGTGTAAGTCATGTGTAATTACACACGTGTAAATGACAGCGTTCGCTTCATCCAATACGACCCGCCGTTTACTTTACAACCGAAGCGGCGTGAAATAACGCGACAATCACGACGTGACGAATGATCGTGAACGATTCCAGTCCAAGTTCAAACGGCACGAGACCAGACGAGGCGATTTAAATGGCCTTTGTGTGTGTGTGTGTGTGTGTGTGTGTGTGTGTGCGCGCGCGCGCGCACGCGTGTTTGCAAACAATAAACAAGCGCGGAGCTACACGACGGTAAACGCGTTTAAACGAGCAGCATTAACGCAAAAGAAAGCGAGTAAACCGAACGACACAATCAGCGCGATAACTCAAAGCGCTTTACTCCTCAGAAGCGTCCGAGCTTCTCCACGGACACACGGCAGCTGCGCGGAACATCTTCCTCTTTCTCCGCGCGTTTGTTAGTAATAACGCGGTGATTTACCTGCGTTTGTCGCGCTTTTGTCGTTGTTTTCGTCTCCGTTCAGCCGCTTTTCTTCCGTCCCGACGCTCCGAGGCCGTTTGCAGCTGTGCTGGGCCGCGGCTCCGCCCATTGCAGAGCAGCGAACGCACGGATTGGTTGGTGCGACCCGGGCTGCTGATTTCCGTTGGCTAGCGTGTTTGATTGGCAGTACGAATAGCCAGTGGCGTCGTATCGTCAGTCTTACTATTACGGAAATCACGTAAGCACACAAAGCAGCGCTTCCGGTATGACGCACTGGCTTAGTCTTTTGTGTGCGGTTTCAAGTCTGGAAGCATGTGTGTGTAAATAAAAAGTACAGTATAATACTGAACACACACACACACACACACACACACACACACACACACACACACACACACACACAAATACATTTGTTTATTGTACAATTATACATTATAATTATTTTCTATATTACTGTTTACTCTGTCGATGTTACTCTGTTTACTGTTAATATGTCTATTTGAAATATATTTTGTATTTTGAAAACGTTTGCTCTAATTTTTCTATACTAGATATATTATTCATATTTTATCTTACACAATGCACATAATTTTACATTTTTATTTTGTTTTTCCTATATTGCACAAAACGGAGTAGTGTTCCTAATTTCGTTGTAATCTAGATAATCTATTCTGTTCTAATTATATTACACACCTGTTATATTATAGTGTTACAAAACATTAATATATACATTTACAAATCAATATTATGAATATTTATATTGCAGTATAAAAATTTCAAAACAATTTTACATTTCCTTTACATTACTTACTGGTAAAATGCTGACATAATGTAAAATGTGTAATTATTAATCATAAATGATACTTGTATTTACCTGACACTTGATATTAATTTATTAAGTAATATAGATTCATAGAAAACAAACTCGGACAAGTCTGGATGCTACTCGTGTTCTTTAAATGAGTAGGTTCAAAATTTAGTTTGAAATTATTGCTACGAAATAAAGCCTTTTTATGTAAACAAGGCAAAAAACGAAGACATTTTATTTCATATAAAAGTTCAATATGGTTAATTGAAAAATAAGTAATATAAATGCATAATAAAAGAACTGGGGACAAGTCTGGATGTTATTTGTGTTCTTTAAATGAGTAGTTTCAAAATTTTGTTCTTTCATTTTAACAGCTGCCAAAAAAACCTGTTCATGTAAACAAGGCAAAAAACGCAGACGTTTATTTTCATATAAAAGTTCAATATGGTTTATTGAAAAACGCAGCACTCGCCTCAGTGCACAGCTATGCACCAAAAACACTACATGACACGACTAATAACAAGTGCTAAAAAAAAAAAAAAAA
>CM051507.1:6912372-6930937 GCA_028031935.1 Paedocypris micromegethes | reverse complement strand
AAAAAAAAAAAACAATATACAATTTCAGAATATACAGCGTCTACGCCAACACGAATTACAGCTAAAGAACACGGCAAAAACAAAGTCATTATCTGCAACCAAACGCAGTCATTTAGCACAAACTACGACGACTTAAAACCAGCGAAAGAACCTGAAAATGCAATTAAATATTTCCTGAATGATCGACTGTCAAGTTTGTGCGAGAACGGTTGTACCACAAAAACCCTTAAAATCAAGGCAGACCAGGTGAGTGTGGAACCTTCAGAAAGTGGAGAGGAAATGACACGCGCTTCTACAGCAGTTAAGCAAGTTATTAAAACATTTCTAAAAAAAATCGATTAATTCTGATTAGGGTGGAATTCAGAGTAGTAGTAAAACGAAATTGTGCTAGGATCGCGCAACAACATATGACACAAAAAAGGACCTTTTTTGGGCCTAAAATAAAAAAAAAAAAAACCAAAAGAAAATTGTAATTAGATCAGTAGGTCTGTGAAATTAAACGAGTCAGGTGACGAGAAACGATTTAAGCAAAACTTAAAAATAACAATCGCGAATGGCAATATTCGAGATTTGAATCTCAAACGAGATTTGGCTTCTGCAATCTGGGTAATTATTGGAAAAATAAAATCAAATCAAATGCTAATGTGATGGCTAAAGATAATTTACGTCTTAATTATGGCATAAAACTAGAGAACTTTTATATAGAGAAGCATCAAGTGAATCGATTTAACGAAAATTGTGCAGCTAGAAACGGCGTAACGAAACGGCGTAATTGTGCATAGCTACGGTTCATGACATCACTGAAAGCCTCTAGCGCTAAAGAAACTACGAGTGGAAAAAAAAAAAAAAATTAGATTTGGCCTTACTTGGAAAAAAAAAATAAATTGCGTGACTCGAAAATTGCAAAACGGACACGAATGGCCGGGCCACGACGAAAATCGCCAAACAATTCTACAACCTGATGCAATTGTTAAATATATATATAGATGAGTAGAAAACACACACACATCTTTTTTTTATAGTGGTGCGCTGGTTTCAGTCTGGACCGTGACATCATCATCATCATCATCATCATCATCATCATCATCGGCCGCTGCTGTAGCCCGGGAAGAGCTGGGTGAGGACGGACTGGAGGCTTCTGTTGACCGTCATGGCGTAGTTCTTGCCCAGGTCGTGTCGGCAGGCCGGACAGGTGTACACCTCGGCTTTAAACGAGCGCTGGAGGCATTCCTACAAAATAAAAGTCTGCTTAGACGACAACAAACATCAATACAACATCCCGAAAACGGATTTGTACCGTTGCGATTGATAAATATCGGGATGCGGAATGTTAACGCAAACGAATTTACTTCCGTGTACGTTATATTTAAAATGACATGGATTCTTTGGCGTAATTAGTTACCATCATAACCATTTATTAAATGTATTCAGAAACCGAATTTTTTTTTCGTTCATGGAATTTGGAAATTACTTATGCGTACGTTACAATTAAAAAAAACTTCTAATGGATTATTTGGCGTAATTAGCTACCATCATAACCATTTATTACATTTATTCAGAAACATATTTTATATCTTTATTTTTTTTATTTTATTTTAACTTTTTTTTATTTTTCGTGCATGGAATTTTGAATTTAGCTACTATAACCATTTTATTAAATGTATTCAGAAACATTTATGACATTTTTTTTATTCAGAAACAGAAAAAAAACTTTTTTTCGTGCATGGAATTTGAATTTTACTTCCGCGTACGTTATAATTAAAATGACTTGTAATGAATTATTTGGCGTAATTAGCTACTACCATACCCATTTATTAAATTTATTCAGAAACATTTTTTAAAACATTTTCTTTTATTCAAAAACAGAATTTGTTTTTCGTGCATGCAATTTGAAATTGACTTCTGCGTACGTTACATTTAAAATGACTTCTAATGGATTAATTGGCGTAATTAGCTACCATTTATTAAATTTATGTAGAAACATTTTTTATAATTTAACTCAAACTTTATAAATGTATTCAGAATACACTCGACCAAGCCGGAATCCGCAATATTCGCTGATCATCCGTGAGCGAGCGCATGACACTAGTGTGTGTGTGTGTGTGTGTGTGTGTGTGGTGTTTTGCGCTCACCCTGCAGACGTTGTGTTGGCACTCGGTGGTGACGGGCTGGTAAACCACTTCCTGGCAGCAGATGCACAGAAACACCTCCTCCACCTTGTTCAGGAAGCGCTAGAACGGTCACAAGCAGGAAGAGAGAAGCGCGTCAGACGGGATGGTGCGGATCGGGGAGCGTTTCCTAACGTACAGGCCCGAGCTTCAGACTCTCCATGGCTTCATCCCACAGCTTCTTGTTCAGCTCGTCGTCCTGGATCAGGCCCTTCTGCTCTTTGCTCAGCTTGTAGGCCTCCACTTTGCTCTTCTTCGGCGTGTTCTTGGCCGGAGACGACTTCTCTTCCTCGACTGCGAGTAGAAAGATGCTTTACACCACATGTGTCAAACTCAAGGCCCGCGAGAGCTTAAAAGATTTGAGTGTCTAAAAACAAACACCAAAAAATGAAGTAAGAGCGTGAGTTCATCATCATCATCATCATGTTCATTTATACAGCGCTTTTCTTAGTCCGAGACCAACGCAAAGACGCAATGTGAAGAAAAAAAATAAAAGTTTTTTAAAAAGAGAAATGTCGATTCTTTATGAGTTTTAAAGATTTGGGGGGAAAAGGTGTCAGTTAAAAAGAAAAAAATAAACCCTGTGCGTTGACCGAAAACTACATTTCCCACAATGCCTTTCGACTACAGTAGCCTCTGCACTGTTTCCACAGTTTTGTGTTCTTTTTCTTCATTCACTTGGACAGTTTGATCCGTCATTAGTGGAGTTGTGTGTGTTTTCATAAGCTGACAAAAAGTAAAAGTATTTATGTGAGAGCAACAAGCAAACACAGGTTTTCTGCGCAACTGCAATCGTCACTTGATTTAAGTTCTGATGAATAGTGAGTTGTGTGGGACACCTGGCCACTTCAGCACCAGGGACGCTCTCACTGTTGTTTAACATTAACATTTATTTTGCACTACATTTGATTACGTGCGTCTAAGTTGCGTGAGTTTAAGGCCTGCGGATCGGAACACGCTGGCTCGCTCGCTCACCCATCTGAGACTTCCTCTTCCTCTTGCCCTTGCTGGGCGTTTCCTCCACATCCTCTTCGTTTTTGTTCTCCTTTTCCTTCTCCTTGGCGGCCACGGCTTCCAGATAGCCCTCGGGATACTGAGGCGGAAAAGCACGGCATGTCACGTCTGCAGAAGGTGGTTTGGAAGCCGGTTTGCGTGGAGACGTCACCTGCATGCTGAGGCCCAGCTTCTTCACGCGCTCTTTCCCCTCACGAGTCCACGGCGCAGGCTCCTCGTCGTTCCGCTTCAGCAGGTAGCGCCACACCAGGAAGCCGGACTTGCCCTTCTCGGGCCAGTACTTCACCACCTACAGGGGCAAAAAACACCTCAAATTAACCCTTCGCTTCATTCGCTTCAGAGGAAGATCAATATTGTTTGTGGGTCAATTTGACGCAGGGGACTTTTATTATGCATACCAGTGTCAGAAACCAAAATGTTCCAAAAAACAGTGAGTGTGTGTAACGGAAGTGTACCATGTCTAATTGTTATAAAGAAAAAAAATAGCTTCTATTATGTCTGTCTGACTGACCAGAACAGTAACTTTGTAGAAAAAAATAATATTAATATTCTGTTCGATTTTAATTTTACAATTAAAAAAGAAAAACATCTCTATAACAGCCAAAAAATAGAAATGGATACACAACATTCAATAAATCATGTACTTTCATGTTGATTTCTGTTAAAGTGTAAAACCCTTTGAGGTGAAACATTTTTAAAAACGAATTTTTTCCATTCAATAAGAATATGCTTTACAGACAAGACTTTCCCGCACCGATCAGTGTTTCCCCTACACCCTTTAATAAATATAAAAGAAAACAAAAATTAAATAAAAATAAAATTGGAAAATTTTACATTGATCCCATTCACATCACCACTTACTCGTAATATATGCATTTACTTCTGATTTAATATCCGACAGCTAAAAGAGTATCTTTGTTATTGATCAGAGCATCTTAATTATTATTAAACATAAAATTGTCATTTTTACATTCACGTGGCCATTTACTCTTAATATACGTTTTTATTTCCGATTTAATATCCGACAGCTAACCGAGTATCTTTATTAACGTTTATTAACCGAGTATAGTAATATTAACGTAACAAACAACCTAACAAACGAACGCTCATTTTTTTAGTGTTTAAGCAAAGCAGACGTTATTTTTATTCTGTATACATTTATAAATAATTCATTTTCCTTTGAATTTTCTTTTTAAACTATGTTATGCGTTTTTATTTTCGACTTAATAACCGACAGCTAACATAGAATCTTTGTGATATTATCATGTAGCAAACTGACCCATAATTTTCAAGTGTTTAGCTGACAACACCAAACAAGCCAAGTAGAAGTTACTTTTATTTTGTCTACACTTGTAAATAATTCATTTTGTTTTTTTCTTTACACAAGAGTTTGACGTTTTTTTAACTTTTCACCTGCTTTACGGTTTAAGATTGAAATCATTCGATTGTGTAAACTCTTGGCCTGGTTTGCGGCGTACCTTATAAATGCCGTCGTAGCGGTTTCCGTCCTCGGGCGAGAACTTGCTGTGTTTGCGTCCTTTAGAGCTGCGCACCACTCGCACGGGTTTACCAGCCTTCCAGTCCTTCGCCTCGGCTCCTTCCTTCTCGTTCACGGCTGCGTTACAGTTTAAAGCCAGAGCCCTGGGAAAAACACACACACACACACACACACACACACACCAAGCTGGTTTTAAACTATATCGGACAAGTAAAAGCTGCTGAAATCAGAATTCAAACGTCAAAAAATTGAAATTCAGAACTTCATTTTTGCAGGCCGATTATTTTCCCTTTAAGAAAATGTTCAGATGTGTTTAAAACTTTTTTCCAGTGTTTAATGGAGTTCAACTTTTGTTTACAGAATATGGCATAAATGCACAGGATATCTCTTATTATAAATGTAGTTGTTTTTTTTAGAAGATACTTACTGCTACTTCATGTAAATAAGAAAATATTCAAAATAATGTATTCTTTCCCCAAATGTCCTAGTTATATGTTTTTACTTTATTTACTTTTTTGACAAGAACAAAGTGATTGGTCAAAGTGATTTTTCTTCTTTTTTTTTTTAAACTTGTTTCACTTTTTACGCCATCTTAGTTTCATACATTATGTTTCATTCATTTCATGTCAGTTTTTCTTTTATTCATATATTTATGTTAAAATCTGCAAAACAGAGGGGAAGAGGCGGAGTCAGACCACACTCAATTCCTGGTTGTCACTTGCAACTTGGCCAATAAAGTTGATTCTGATCGGCTATAAATGGCAACATGGTCTTAGACAATTTTACACTTCAAAAAGGGAAAAAAAAAATATATATATTATATCTCTATAACAGTCGATAAACAGCAATAAATACACAACTTTTCGATAGGACTTCTAAAAATTTGATGAACGCTTTCGTGTTCATTTCTGTTAAAAAAAAATTGTAGGGAGGGAAAATATAAAAATGATCGTTCATTACTCGTAATCGTTAAAAAATATTCTATCAATCGAGATTTATATTTTTGGCCGAATCGCCCAGACTAGATATATGCTTTCGTGCTAATTTCTGTTAAAAATTGTAAGAGGGAAAAATATATATAATTGTTCAACACTCGTAACCGTTAAAAAATATTCTATCAATCGAGATTTATATTTTTGGCCGAATAGCCCAAATTAGATAAACGCTTGTGTTAATTTCTGTTAAAAAAATTGTAAAAGGGAAAAAATTCATTACTCGTAATCGTTATCAATCAAGATTTATATTTTTCAAATTCCAGTAGAAGACGGACCGGTTCATGTTGGTGAGCTTCTGGTCACATGACTGCTCGGCCGTTCTCTTGTTCCCCGACAGGTCGCGACCCCCGGAGCCCGTGTAGGTGAACTCCTTCCCGTCGTCCTGGAAACAGAGAAAAAAAAAACTCTTCTTAGTTAATATGAAGTCAATAAAACGGCAAACAAACGCAGCTGGGGAAGTGGTCCGCACCACGTCGTCTTCGTAGCCTCCGGCCAGCACCAGCGAGTACGCGCCATCGTTGCTCCGGCCGTGGATTCCGGCCACGTGAGGCCTGTGGACTCCTGATTCGCTGACCTAATCCACCACAAACCACATGAGTTACACCAATCACCAATAGATTTGGTTTTGAAAACCCACCTGCACGCGGAACTTCCACTGAGTGCCCACCGGAACGCCAGGAACGGGGCCGTAATGGTTGGACGGGACGATGGTGCACTGCTTGGTGCGGCCTACACACGCCATGCCCTGAGGGAAAAGAACCATCGAGGTCACGGACCATAAATACAGGTCCTGAAACAGTGGTGCCTCTACTTACGAACGCCTCTACTTACGAACGTTTTGAGTTACGAAGCGCGTCTCAGAGAAAATATCGTCTCTCGATACGAAATAGTACAACAGGCCACATGTTAAATCTTAACATTATTTTTTTTTTTATTGCTAGGAAACTAAAAAATACAAGCATTTAAAGATGATGCTTCCAAAATGCAAATAAAAGTTAGGCTTGTTTCGGGGGAGAGTTTTGTGATATTGGTGGGCAGAAAAAAACAAACCATTACATTTTAGTTGAGTCATTTTAGTTTAGACTTCTGCCATTCTTCTCCATTTGTAGCAAAGTGTTTTAGTTTAACAAAGTGTAACTTTGTTATCCATGCTATAATTGAGCATTTTCAAGCACTTCGTTTAAAATTCAAGAATTTTTAAGGCCTTAAAAACACATTATTGAAATTCAAGCATTTTAGGAATTCAAGCCCCTGTAAGAAGCCTGTGTGTATGTAGCAGGAACGTGTACGTGAACAAAACATTTTCTGCTAATTGTGTCTCTACTTACAAATTGTTCAACGTTTGAAACGGCAGCGAATTATTTTCGCAAGTAGAGGTACCAGTGTATTTGTTCAGCTGGGAAGTTACGCACTTTTCCCCAGTCTCTCTGGCTGGACGAGCTGGCGGACGCCATCTTGGCTTTCTTCTTGCTTTCCTTCAGCTTCTCTCCAGCCAGAACCACCTCGCTGGCGTCGTTGCGGCAGTCGGGACAGTACCTGCGCAGAGTCAGCAGAGGTGTCCAGTAACAAAGTAATACTACTCTAGTGAAGTACAAGTAAGAGAGTAGTTATGTTCCCCCTCTTTTTACTTCACTAGAGTAGTTATTTTTCCCCTTACTTTTTACTTCACTAGAGTATTTATTTTCCCCCTCTTACTTTTTACTTCACTAGAGTATTTATTTTTCCCCTCTTACTTTTTACATCTACTTCTTATTTTTTTAAGCAAATATCTGTACTTTCTACTCGCTACTTTTTCCAAAACTAGCCGCGTTACCGCAATTTCATTTCGATTAGTTTTAATCCTGAGTTGAATCGATCTAAAGATAAGTTATTATTTCATGAAATAATATTTTCATGAAATAATTTGAAAATAATCTAAGACTATTGTTTTGTTATACGTTTTTACAGATTTATTAACCATCAATAAGCCTACTTTTAAGTAAAAAAAAAAAAAAAAAAAAAAAAAAAAAGTAAACGTAATGCAAGAGTTAAACAGCACTTCTGCAAAAGTAACGTGCCCAATGTTCTACTAAAGTAAATGTTCTGTTACTAATACTAATAAAACTACTTTTACTTTTTTTTTTACTCAAAGTAGTTTTGTCAGTATTAGAAACAGTACTTTTACTTTAGTAGAACATTGGGGCGTGTTTCTTTTACTTCCACAGAAGTACTTTATAACTCCTGCATTAGTTTTACTTTTTTTTTTTTTTTTTAACCTAAAGTAGTTATCAGTATTAATAACAGTACTTTTACTTTAGTAGAACATTGGGGCGTGTTACTTTTCCTTCCACAGAAGTACTTTGGAGCTCTACTTGAGTAGGTGTGGTGAGTACTGACCAGTCCTCGTCACTTAAAAGTAGTTTTGTCAGTATTAGTAACAGTACTTTTACTTCTGGGGCGTGTTACTTTTCCTCCCACAGAAGTACTTTGTATCTCTACTTGAGTAGGTGTGGTGAGTGCTGACCAGTCCTCGTCGCTGGGGATGGTGGTGAGGGGCGGGCTGAGGCAGTAGATGTGGAAGGCCATGTCGCACTCGTCACACAGCAGCTGTTTGTCGGGGTCCTGCTTGACGCCGCACACGTGGCAGTTACACAGGCGGCAGCTCTTCTCCGGGTCGTCTCTGCAGGTCTTGCACTCCGGCCCGTTGGACCCTGAGGAGGTGAAGAGGAGACGTTCTGGCGAGGGGTTCTGGGTGGGAACGTGAGGACGCACTTTTCTGAGGGCTGTCGGAGGCGGAGCCCGGGGCCTCGGGACTTCCTGGTTCCTCGATCTTGTAGATCTCGGTGACGAACATCATGCGGCAGTCGTTCAGGGAATCGCCAGCGTCGCTATAAAGGGGGAAAACGTTTCGGAACGGAACAACGGAACAGATGGGAGACATTTATACACGGCAAAAAAAAGAATTATTTAATATATTAAAAAAGGCCATCTTATTCTGTACTAATTTTCACACTGTTTTTTGTTAAGACAAAGGAACTAATCAAATGTGTCTAATGCAACTTTATACGCAGAAATGTACTTTAATAAATACTTATTTTATTGATTTGGATATTTTACAAGTAAATGTCTATCTAAGTGTATTATTAGAATGGGTTAATTTTAATTTAATTGAAAATAATTTAATGGTTAATCAAAAACAAAATTAATGTATTGCAAAAGTCACGAGTACAAAAATATTCATGAATTTTTAAATATACATGTACACACTTTAGTTTTTTTTTTTGTTACAATAAAACGTATTTAGTAATGCAGTGCGATTATATTATTTTATTTTAATGTAGTTATAAATCAACCAATCCCAAAAACTTAATTTCTTTTTACACAAACATGCAATCCAAAAAATAGGTGTGTATTTCTAGAAGCATTTTTGTAATTACATTTAAAATAATTAAATGGTTAATCAAAAATAGAATTGTATTGCATTAGTGGTTAAAAAAAAAAAAGTGTGTATTTTTAGATAAATACATAGACACTTTATTGATTTGGATATTTTATATCTAAAAATACATGCATATTTTTACAATTTCTTTAGAGTCACTAATGCAACACAGTTATTTTGTTTTTTTATACAGTTATCTATAAATTAACCAATCCCCAAAATATTTATTATAAATAATTTTTTGTAACAAATAAATGTACATTAAAAAAACTAAAAACATAATTACATATTTTATTGATTTGGGTATTTTACATTTAGCAGATTCCTCCACTTTTGCTGTATATTTGCGGATGGTGTTTTTTGGCCGTACCCGAGCAGGATCTTGCCGAACACTTCTCTGTGGGTGCGCGTCTCCCTCTTCCTCTGGATCTGGGCGTCGTACCAGTATCCGCGCTCCTTGGGGTCGTCGGGGTTGTAGTTGACCATCACGATCATTCCGGCCTCCAGCTGGTGCCACTGGTAGACGGTGCGGGCGCGCGGGCGGACGTCTTTCCCGCGCAGCTGCACCACGCCGTTCTCGGGGTAACTGCGCGAGACGGACATTAATCAAAGTTAACTAGTTAACGCACGCGATTCATTTTAAGTGCTTAATCGAGTTAATTTTTTTTAAACGCCATTAATCACAGTTGCAGTTTTTTTTTCACTTGGTTTCTTTTCCTGAAGAATCCAAAAAAAAAAAACCCCATTTGTATAGTTTACTGGAATTAAACTTTTGTTAACTTCCATTTCATTCAACTTTTTGTCAAATAATAATAGGGAGAAAGGAAAAAAAAAACAAATTATTCTCAACAAACCAAACCCTCATCAAAATCATAAATAACACCGCGAGTAAAAATTATGATGCGTGCATATAAAAATTTAAAAAAATAATACACATGCATAATTAGTACAATATGGACTATTCTAGATTTAAAATGTATATATTTTAACAACAACGTGAAAATTGTAAAACAATTCACATACACATTCCTCATTATATATTACAAATATGCAGGTGTAAATATAAAATTCATTTATATTTTCTATTCTAAATATATAATTCATATCATATTTTCTTATGAGTATAGTGACCTATATATCGAATTTTAAAAAATTAAATAAAAAAAACGGAGAACCTCATTGGAGAGAACGTCAACTTGAGGAAGTGTCGTAAACTCACTTACTCTTCATACTTTACGTGGTAAATGACTTCATCTCCATCTTCTGCGGGGCAACTTTCCGTTTTGGTCACGTTGACAATCTGGGCCTCGAACCAGGCGCCCATGTTCAAGTCCCGCGCGTCCACCAGCTCGCGGATCTGAAAGTCAAGCCGCCGTGTTCAGTCACGTCTGAGAGAGAAACCACGCCGCTCGCCTTATGAATAAATAATTTTTTATTAATTATTATTATTAATTTAAAGTAAAAAAAGCATGCATCAATCTACAACTTCACATGGAAAAAAAACCCCACCAGAATCATAAATCACAACACAAATAAAAAAAAGTGTGTCCATTTCCCACTTGGATTAATAATGAATAAATACATTTTTAATCAATATTAATAATAATAATAATTAATCAAAATAGTTATAAAGTAAAAATGCATGCGTCAAAAATCTAAAACTTCACATGCAAAAAAAAAACCCCCATCAGAATCATAAATCACAAAGCAAATAAAAACTGTTTGTCCATTTCCCACTGGGATTAATAATGAATAAATGCATTTCAAAAATATTTCTATATAATAATAATAATAATAATAATAAATTGTTATAAAGTAAAAATGCATGCATCAAAAATCTAAAACGTAACATGGAAAAAAAACTACCCAAAAAAAAAAAAAAAAAAAAAATCAATCAATCATAAATCACAACACAAATAAAAATGTTTTTGTCCATTTTCCACTTATATATTCATTTAATAATGAATAAATACATTTTTAAAATGAACATTAATAATAATCAATAAAAATAGTTGTGAAGTAAAAATGCTTGCATCAAAAAAAAAGTAACCAATCAGAATCATAAATCAAAACGCAAATAAAAATTTTTTGTCCATTTCCCACTGGGATTAATAATGAATAAATACATTTTTTAAATCAATACAAATAATAACAATTAACAAAAATAGTTATAAAGTAAAAATGCACGCATCAAAAACCCACCTTATAAAAGCCAAAGCCCGGCTCCACCAAGTCCGGCAGGTCCACCTGAGCCGAGGTCGCGACCCCCTGACCCTCGCTCTCGCTCTTATCACACTCGCTCTGAGCTGAGCCACACCCGGAGTCTGAGTCCGATAGCTCCGCCTCCTTGTCCTTCGCCAGCACCGCCTGCCGCACCAGCAGCTGCACGATGTCGTTCAAGCCCACGTTATAGTCGAAGAGCGTGTGGCCGTCCTCCATCTGACAAGAGAAGAAGAGAGAGAAAGAGAGAGTAAGAGAGAAATTAATAAAAAAAAAAAGCCCTTAAAACGGTTCAATTGTTTGGATATGATCAGTTTTTTTTCACCTGCTTATAAGTTTTGAGTCGAGCACTTTATTTAAACATTTATTTACTCGCTTATATTTAACCTCTTGAGACCCGAGCTCTGAAATCACGTTCCTTTAAAAATTTACTTTGCTAGTTGCGCTCTTAGAAGCACAATAAGTGTAAAAATAAAGCGTCATTTTTTTACATGATTTAATGTTGGAGATATTACACAAGTTACTACTAAATATTGACTTGTTTTCATCTATATTTCGACACTAGGACCCAAAGGGTAAAAAGTAGCAGTGCTTTTACGTCATAAGGTAAATAACATTTTAAATATACGCTCTACTTGATTTTACACAACAATACGTGTGTGAAGAACATTTATCTGTACAACCTTTCAGCAGGCGTGTCTATTAGTGTTTATGTATTGTTTCATGTAACATTTTAGTTTGAATGATATTTTAAAACTCTTTGATTGTTGCAATATGCTTAATAAATACTTGCCTCATTCATAACACATTTTTTTTCGTTCATTCTTTGAAACTTTATTATTATTGTATGCATTCGCAATAAAATCACCTTGATTTTAGTGAAGTTGGTGCACTATCATAGCAATAAACGCATCGGTGCTACTAATAATTGCCATCATTTTTAGAAAAGAATGTTTGTAAATCAAAGGTCGTTTACGAGAGCACGAGACAAAAAAGATTTTCCACCAAGGCGATGAATAAAAAAAAATGTCTGATTCGGATTTCGATTTCGTTCTTTAGGTCAAGAGTTTTCGTTCCGGTGAAACGAATGGTAGTAGTAAAGTTCCTCACGCCGACCTGTTTGCCCCTGTAGAAGAGTCTCTGCCGCTCGGCCTCCACGTGGAACAGCTCCACGATCTTGGCCCGCAGCTCGTCCACCTTGGTGAGCTTGGAGAGGGAGTCGACGCGGTGGGTCATCTTGCCATCCATCGTGCGCACCTGGATCCACATGGCGGCCAACCTGACACACGCAAGAGCCGCATGATCAACGCCGTGGCGCAGAGCCAACTTTTTTTTCAAACAGGCAGGAAAAGGCGTCGAACGGCTGCGGCTTTCCAACTGAAACATCTGGAGCCAAATCTGCCGGTTGAATCATTCCACAACTCTGCGTGTGTGTGCGGATGTCACACCTACGAACTTTACAGTAGGGCTGCACAATATATCAAAAAATATTGTTATCGCGATTGTAGGATGCGCAATTCCCATATCGCAAAGTTAACTGATCTAGCGGATCAATGCAAAAGTGGTTTATTTGCATTAAACAAACATGGCTGGATATGTTTAAAAAAAAATCTGACAAAACTATATTGTATTATTTATTTTATTTTTAAAAAGGCAAGGCAAGAACATATTTCGTTTAAAAGATGAAAATTTTAAGTCTTGGTGACTATACGGTTATAAGGCCTGAACACTTTGTTTAATATTTAGCATTATTTATTTATTTGTTTGTTTGATTTTTTGCGCCATCTTTAGCTTCAATCTTTAGACAATTTTACTCTTTAGAAATCAATACATCTCTATCACAGTTGATGAATAGCAATAAAATACACAACCTTTCAAAATTACTTCAACAAATTAGATACAGTCTTTCATGTTGATTTCTGATAAAATTGTAAAATCTTTTGTGGTAAAACGTTCTTAAAAACATCTGTTAAAACATTTTCTGAATAAAACCGTTGTCTAATATCACACAATCGATCACAGTCAATTAAAATATGCTTTACAGTCAGACAGTATATTCCCACATCGATCACAACATGGTTTTTCTTCATCCAATAATAAATATGAATGAGTGAGTCTGGAGTGACCTATTCTACATCTGATAAAAACAACTTGATCCTTTCGCTTATCAAAACCATAGTTTAGTCTTTTGTTTACAACTGGGTTCATATTTTGCCTTATTTATTAGTATTTAAAAGCAGGAAAGGCAAGGACACATTTTGTTTAAAAGATGCTCGTGTTGATCTTGATGATTGTATGTTCATACTGTATATGAATAAAATGTAATGTTTGAGAGCAATGCATTTAATCTTTGCAAGTCTATTGGTAATAATCATAAATCAATATATCTGAGGTTTTTAGTCTTAATGTTTGCCTCCTACTAGACAGTATCATCTTAGTCATCAGAAGTTTTACTTTTTAGAAAATTATTTTTTTTATATGGGAATATGTTATATCGCAAGCAATATTGTTATCACAATTTTCAACAGCAATATTGCATATTTTTAATATCGTGCAGCTCTACTTTACAGGTTTGATCCAAACACTAGACGAGCAGATCGAGGGAGACACCCTTGTTGACGTCCCGAGCCGATAGGCCACGCCCATCCCCAGCGGAAACGGACTCGAGCGCCACCTATAGGACGCGTGAAATCGAATATTCGAGCGATTTTAAACTGCAGACACGGCGCGAAAACCAGCGTTAAAATAACGAATCAGTCACACGTTGGAGGATTTCGACGATTGTTTAAAACACTAGAAGTTAGGGGTTAAACGTTGGCCATTGTGTGGGTGATCTTGAGCCCGAAAGCCTCACTTGTCAACTCCAAATCAAGAACAAAGTGTGCGTGGTGAAACTAGTAGACACTTAAAGCTTCGTTATAAATAAAGGCCTTATATATACGACACCAAACACGCGTAAAGTGTGTCGTTTGTGCGTTTATCCGGTCGTAAACAATTTCACGACTCTGGCGAGTCTTTTTTGCAAACGCTCGAGAACATTTCCAAAAATAAATTAAATACGCGATGGCGAGCGTTATTGCGTGATATTGATTACATTACAGCGTGCACAAATACAATCGTGTGGTTTTATAGACAATACGTTTGATCGCCAACCGAAAGCGGTGTTTTTAAATGTTTACCTGCGATGATGCTTTCGAAGACCGAAGAGGCGACTTTTCGTCAGGAAATTCGCGGAATGGTGATAAACGTTGCACTTTTAACAAATGTTCAACACTTCAGCCGCGAAACAGTGAAACTACGACTCGAATCAATAAAACTGTTCAACAACGTGTTTCCCCTCCTGCCGCGGGCTCGACGCGCTGCGGATTGGCTGAGAGGGCGTCGGAGCTCTACGCTGATTGGCTGGATTTCGCGTCAATCAGCTGTGCAGCCGGAGCTTATCCTCAGCGCGCGAAACCCTACTCTCGTTATCGCACATGCTTCGTCTCCTCTAATCTCGCGACGCTTAGGGATGATTGCATAATAAGAGTGCGATCGAAGGTAATAAAAAATATAACCACATTACAGACACAAACAAATGTTCACATTTATAAAAACTTACTCTAAATTGCCAATTATATTTATCTATATCAATGTATAAAATAAGGCTATAAAATAATCGCTAGAAAAATATTTATTAAATCACTTTTCTAGAAATTATCCAAAGGCGAATGTTAACCAACCAAACGTGAAGTTCACGTGAAGAGAAGACACGCCAAGACTTTTAAACGTCTTTTTTAAACACTGATAGAAACATATAGAAAGCGACCAAAATAAGTACTTGAATTTAAAATTAATAAATAAATAAATAAATACATGTTTTTTTAAATCCACGTTACATTAACCTATTCCGTGATCTACTGCCATCTTCAGGATACTGCAAACGTCGAAAAATCAACGATGTTGTATTCCAATACTTCCGCTTCAGAAAAGAAAACAGCAAACGAAAATAAACCAGGATTTGATTGTATTTGAGCGATTAGATAACAAAGCGAATGCGGGAACAATCCGACGGTTTCAAGAATCTACACGTTTCTGAAGCTTTGCTTCCTTGTTTTTTTGTCCTCGTTCTTTCTACTATTGGATTAATGGAGAACTGCTGCAGCGGTAAACGACTATATAATTACTTTTATTTAATGCTCGTTTATTGATTTTATTAGTAAGAAATCAGATTAACTGCAATGTGTCACAATCGCGTGATCGATGCTATAAATCAAGATGGCATGTTTGAGATCTTTCGATTGTTTTTAGCCTTATATAATCATGTTTAATCTCTACCGCAGATTAACAACAGGTGGTTTATGTAACGATTTCGATGTATGAAAGAATCATCGTCCAAAAACCGGCTCAATCTATGGCATGTGGATTATATATATATATATATATATATATATATATATATATATTATATATATATATATATATATAATTATATATATATATATATATATATATATATAATGATATATATATATATATATATATATATATATATATCTACTCCACTGTTCTCTGTTCTACTCTACTTTACTCTACTCTACTGTTCTCTCTGTTCTACTCTACTCTACTCTACTCTACTCCACTCTGTTCTACTCTACTCTACTCTACTCTACTCTACTGTTCTCTGTTCTACTCTACTCTACTCTGTTCTACTCTACTCTGTTCTTCTCTACTCTACTCTACTCTACTCCACTCTGTTCTACTCTACTCTACTCTACTGTTCTCTGTTCTACTCTACTCTACTCTGTTCTACTCTACTCTACTCTACTCTACTCTACTCTGATCTACTCTACTCCACTGTTCTCTGTTCTACTCTACTGTTCTCTGTTCTACTCTACTCTACTCTACTCTACTCTGTTCTACTCTACTCTACTCTACTCTACTCTACTCTACTCTACTCTACTCTACTCTACTCTGTTCTACTCTCCTCTACTCGCTCTTATGCTTATATTTTGTTAATCAAAGGCCAATAACCAACATCATGTCTTTCAGTGTTTATTCACAGACATTCTAGGCCACAGATGGAAGGTCTGATGACCAGGAGACGTGTTGACGTATGACGTATGATTACTCTCTGAGCCATGGCTGAAGGTGGTGCGGAGCTGACGGAGACGGGTGCGATCCATCCCGGACTGGCCGAAGCTTTCGATGTGCTGGCCCGGACCCCGCAGGAGCGACTGACCAGCCTGAGCGTATCCCTGGGACTGACGTGTGAGGAGAGGCTGGTTCACGCCATGTGTCTGATCCTCCTGAAGAGGCTGGACGAGGCCCGTGAGCTGCTGGAGACTGAGCGTGACAGCTCGCTCGGAAGCCACATGTGTCGGCTGGTGAAGGACCACGCTGACCAGCTGAGCGCCCGCCACATGGCTGGAATCTCGCTCCTGGGCTCCGACGTCAAGGTTCTTGTGGACATCGCTCGGATTTTCGAAGTGTTGGTGGAGGAGCAGCTGTGTGATGGTTCGCTGATAGACAAAGCGTACGGGAACGTTCTCAACACGAGCAGGCGAGCAGATTCGGACTCTGCAGACCTTCGAGATGTTCTTCAAAAAGCTGGTCAAGACTTTTCCGTGTTCAGGAGCAGCGCGGAACCTTCAAGCCTCAGCTGTAGGACGCCTTTAGAAATGTCCACGACCAATAGCAGTCAACCGACCTCCCTCAAGAGCGAATCCGTCTGCAGCTCTCGGGATCTGGAAATCAGCTCGCCGACCATTCCTGATCCCAGATCCTTACCGTTCAACCAAACCTCCGAGCGCTCCAGCAAACCAACACTCAACCCTACACAGACCAGTGAACCCAGCGACACCTTCACGCCTTCTCAGGAGACCCGAGGAACTTCTCAGCTCGTCACGTCTAAAAACACTCCGGCCTGGGATTGTTCCTCCTCACCGTGTGATGATCTCAAACCGGAAGCTCAAGCAGCTCATCGTAAGTCAACGTGGAGCGATTCTGAAGACACCTTCTACGCCTTCGTGATCCTGCATGAAGATAGAGACGCAGACGAGGCTCAAAGGCTTAAGGGACTGTTGGAGGGTATCACGTCAGGCGTTGGCTCGGTCTTCGGGGAACACTTTGCGGAAGCCGGAAAGTCTCTGTTGCGATGCTACGAAGACGCCATCAACAACTCGGCCTTCGTTCTCCTGCTGCTCACGAGGAACTTCAACACCAGCCTCAGCGCCGCCACCACCGACTCCGCCATCATCAACTCGCTGGAGAAAACACACAAGATGAACTGTGTGATTCCACTGCTGCCGCGAAACAACCGTCTGTCGAGGAACAGCCTTCCCATGGTGCTCAAGACCAAAGTCCCGCTTGATGAAAGCAGCAGAACCTTCGAGAGTTCAGCCCTCAGGGCCATGTCTCCTCAGAAGGTGGAACAGCAGAAGCTGCAGTGGAGCAGGGAACGTCTGAGGAGGAAAGCGGAGATGTTTGGAGATGAGGACGCGGATCAGAAGATGTTCCACGAAGCCTCGATCGCCACGCCCAGGTGCATCCACATCGCCAACGCTCACAATGTTCAGATCGGAGCCGGAACCACCATGAATGTTGAGCTCAACGCCGACAACTCTTGAACTTCTCACATCTGAGCTTTCTTCAGATCGGACCGGATTCAGAAAGCATTGACTGACCGTAAAGTTACGTTTTAGCATATTTTAATATTTGACTGTTGATGGTATGTCTGATGGGGATTTTTCCCATCGTGAATGTCTTTACGAAAAAGAAAACAACTTTAAAAGTGGTTTTAAAAACTGAAAGTAGTAAGTATTAAACAATGTTTTTAAAACTGTGTTCTGTCTTTTATAATATTTGGGTGTCACTGCAAATTACATTAACATATTAAAGTCAAAGTCAGCTTTATTGTCAAATCTGCCATTCTGGATGTACAGAGAGTTGAAATTGCAATTTTTTTACTTTTTTACTTGTTTTTTTTTACTCGTTACTTAAAAACACAAATTTTAATTGTCATATACGCATTATATATTGTACAACATGCAATGCAAGGCATTTTGTTTGGCATGTAAATAGACAACAATTGGACATGTGACAACAATTTGGTGCAAAAGGTTCAAATGTTACAATAACTGTAAATGAACGATGAAGAGAATGAACACTGCAATGAAAGACAAAAAACAACAACTCTGGCAGTGCAACAATACTGTGTATAGTTCAGCAAAAAAGTGTAAACTTATAACACGTAAAAAGTGAAAAAAAAAAA
>CM051507.1:6887435-6903212 GCA_028031935.1 Paedocypris micromegethes | reverse complement strand
TCTCTCTTTCTCTCTCTGTCTCTCTCACTCACTCTCTCTCTCTCACTCTCTCAGTCTATCTCTCTCACTCGCTCTCTCGCACTCTCACTCGCTCTCTTGCACTCTCACTCTCTCTCTCTTTCACTCTCTCAGTCTATCTCTCTCTCGCACTCTCACTCTCTCTCTCTGTATCTATCTCTCTCACTCTCTCTCTCTCTCTCTCTCTCTCTCACACACTCTCACACTCTCACTCTCTCTCTCTCTCTCTCTCTCTCTCTCTCTCTCTCAGAGGCTCAGATCATCATCATCATCCTCTTCTTCTTGTGCTTTCAGACCTACAGTCAGTTGGCTCATCCCATCCAGCAGGCCAAAGCCATGAGCCTCCAGTTCCACTCCAGGATTCTGGACATTGATAATATCGACGTGAGTATAATATCGACAGGAAGTCGTGTGCGTTTAAACGGTCCCGCGACTCGCTGATAATGGAATAGGAAAGCTTTCGCGTTTCATTATGACGCTCGCGGATGAGAGTCCAGCATCTTCTCACTAGTGTTGTCACGATACTGGAAATAGCAACTTTGATACGATACTCGAAAAAAGTATTGATACTCGTTAGCATTTTCGATACCACAGGGTATGTACGATACCACATACTCTATACTCAAGCTTGAATTAAAAAGATTAAAAACTAAAAGTAGAAGTGTACAATTTATTTATTTGTTTTTTTTTTATCTGAGTGGGTTTTCTCTGCAGATTGTTGCCGTTTTAAAAGAAATTATACAAATTAAGAAACCTTTTTCCATGTTTTTATTGTTAGATGAATTCTTTAAAATGAATAAGCTTATTCCTCAAACTTGTATTGATCTCCTGTTGGTATATTGTGGTAGTGATCTGCTTAAATCAACCAGAGTCGAACAGCAGTTTTTACATAAACTGATTTAGATTTGGGATTTAGTTAAACATCATCATTGACCAGCACGTAAAAAATAAGTTCAAATAAGTAAAATAAAAGTAAAATAAGTTCAAACGTGCTTCACCAGATATGAGATTACTAGGATTCATTTTTTACGTACATTTCTATTCAATTATTGTTGTTATCTCTCGCTGAGAGACCCGGATGGTATCGATACTTTTGGATCACAGTATTGTATCGTTTGTCAGTATCGATACTTATCAAAATATCGATACTTTTGACAACACTCGTACACACACACACACACACCAGAGGTTGTTTACACACTTCGTTACTTTACTTAAGTGTGTTTTTGGCTACTTTGTACTTGTACTGAGTGTCAAAAATAGAAGCAACTTTTACTCTCTACTCCACTGCATTTGTGACTGAGTAACTGTAATTTTCACTCCACTACATTTGAATTGACACTTACTGTTACTCGTTACATTTTGATTGTGCGCGACAAACCATAATTGATTTTTTTTGTTCATTTCTTGGGTGAACGAGGTGATTTTGCCATCTGTCGTCTGCTGAAGATACTGGAAGCTAATTGTGAATTAGAAACCACATGAACGCGACTTAGAGACGTGAATATTTACCAGGATTTTATTGTATAGGATTTATTTTATTTATTTTGCACATTTGAGTTTGATTGAGACTGACTTTTTGTTCTTTGTTTAATTAGTTTGACCATTTTTGAAACATGGATTAGTTTCTGTATTAGAAAATAAAACTTCATGAAGAGACATTTTTCACATTTCTTTGTATTTTTTTTTTTCCTAAATTTAGTATTAAGTTCTTTTAAAATTCGATACTTTGCTAATTTGACTCAAATCTTTTTTATAGTGGTGACTTTTTACTTGTATTGGAGTAACTTATACAGTACGTATCTGTACTTTTACTTAAGTATGGTTGTCTGGTACTCTTTACACCTCTGACACACACACACACACACACACACACACACACACACACACACTGGCTCTGTGTGTTGTTCACAGCTGGCGATGGGGAAGATGATGGAGCACGGCCCCGTCCTCATCATCACTTTCCAGGCTCAGCTGGTGATGGTCATCAGGAACGTGAAGGGCGAGGTGGTGGAGGGCGACCCGGTGAGTGTGACCCCCGTGACCCCTGAGAACCGCCCTGTCAATCTGAGTTTTTTGTTGAAAGAGAAGTGGGAAATAATTCATTACTTGAACTGAAGGGAAATTTTGTCTTGAGGTTGTTATAACACGTAGATGCGGTAGTGTTTTTTGTTAATAGCTCGGGATTTATTTATACTACTGTACTACTGTACTTATTTAGTATCTGTACTACTGGTTTAAAAAGGTTTGTTTTTCAAAGGTTTGATTTTCAAAAGATCAAATGACTCAAGACTGTGTTTTTACAAGTACATAAAAATGCTGAAAATACTTGTAATTTCTTTGTATCAATGGGATTTACCTTGGATCAGCTTTATTTGTTTATTTATTTATTTATTTATTTTCATTTTCCATTTTGTTTTTCAGTTTCCATTTGCCTCAATGCTTGACCCAATGTGATAGAAGCACTAATTACAGTTATACTGTAGATTGTTGTTGTAATTATTTGTTATCTTTAATTAATTGAATTTGTCTTAATTAATTGAATCAAATGGAGTTTACGTTAACTTGACAGTTGAAAATAATTTAGTTGTTTTTTGACATATTAAATCAAAGTTAAAAAAAAAACAGATTTCTAATAAAAAAACAATAAAGCTGATGATAAAGCTAAGTTGTTGCCCATTTAAACTTAAATCCATAATAAAAGTAATCAAATTGAATTACAAGTACACTGTATTTACAACAGTAATTACATTTTCAGCAATTTTAATTACTTTTAAATACACCGTCTTGAGTCGTTTGATCTTTCAAAAATTAAAACCCAATGTGATAGATGAGCTAATTACAGTTATACTGTAGATCAGGGGTGTCAAACTCATTTGGCATAGCGGGCCACATACGACCTAAGGAGATGTCAGGCGGGCCGGACCATTAAAATTCTACCATACTCTGCATTAAATATCAAAAATATCATGTATTTTCTTTGTTTTGGTGTAAAGAATCACAAGAACATTAGGAACATATTGAATTTTAATGAACTATGCTTTTACAAAACATTCCAAGAATTTCCTCTTAATTCCTTACAAATGTGCAATTTACCTTTATCATTCACATTTAGGCATTGCAACTTATCCCACTGATTGTACAAAGGCACACAACTTAAATTGGTAATAAAAAATATAGTATTGCACTTGAGGCTTTTAAAGAACTGAATTTTAAACCACTTATATAAAATATAAATTAAATCCCTGCATACACCTTACAAACTAAGGAGAGTGATATTAAATGTGCAATGAAGAAAGTCACATTCGTAAACTTCATAAATGAAACATGCAATATTTAAATGCAAACAGTATTTAAGCCTTAAATACTGTTTGCATTTACACTATTTATCTATCTTTCTCCGTTTGGAACATTTTGATTAATGAGGTTGTAGCAGATAGGTAGCGGATAACACCTGTTTTCTGTTCTTAACACGATTCTGTCCGTCTCAGTGTTGCAGCGTTATACTCCGATGGAAACGCCCCTTAGCGGACAATCATTGAATTGCAGCAAAAAAAATTTTTATTTTTTTTTCTCTATTTTTTTTCCAAACAATTCGGCGGGCCTGATCGAACCTACTTGCGGGCCGTATGTTTGACACCCCTGCTGTAGATTGTTATTGTAATTATTTGTCTTATCCATGAATTGAATGAATTTTCAAGCGGAGTTTGCGCTAACTCGGCAGATAAAATTAATTTAGTTTTTTTTAAATATTAAGTCAGTTGAACAAAAACAAGATTTCTAATTAATAAAAACCCAATAAAGGTCATCCAACTTGTTTTCATTCAAAGGTATAAATCATTTCATTTATGTATATCCATAATAAAAGTAGTCCAATTGATACAAAAAAGTTACAAGTACGTACATTGTATTTACACCGGTAATTACATTTTCAGCATTTTAAACTTTCATTTTAAACATGATGAATACATTTTCATACAGAGTTTGCGTTAACTCGGCAGATGAAATTAATTTAGCTGTTTTTTTTAAATATTGAATCAAAATGATCTAACTACAATACATGTTTAAATAATAAAAGAAACGTTTATTGCAAATGCAATTATTAATTGAGCTAAGTAATTGGTAATTACTCACACAATTCTTATATTATATATACATACATATAGTAAGGCAACAAATTGAGCCAAATTGATTCCAGATGGTGGAAAAATGTATCATTAATCAAGCTAAGTAAGTTGTAATTACACAATTTGTATACATATAAACAGACTGAATACATATATGTGTACTGTAATAATCCAGAGGGTGTAACGGAGCAGAAGCTAATGGTAGACTGGTGTGTGTGTTCTCCAGGAGAAGGTTCTGAGGATGATGTACGTGTGGGCGCTGTGTCGAGACCAGGAGGAACTCAACCCTCAAGCCGCCTGGAGGCTCCTGGACATCTCGGCCTCCAGCACCGAGCAGATCCTCTGAAGAGCGGCCGGGACACCACAGGCCCAGGTGGCAAGCAGGAAGCTTCATCCAGGAAGCAGGAGGCTCTTCAGCGCGTGAGGCCATCGCTCGTTCATCACTTAGGATCGGAAGAGCATTTCATCTTGAGATTCAGCGTCAAGCCGAACCAAACCTTCTGAAGGAGTCAGACTGGCGCCGCTGGTTTATTGGTCACGGAGCGTGTCTTCGGAGTGTACGGGAGTCATCGAATTCTCCCAAACCGCCTTGTCTTTGTCTTTCCGGCGTCGGTGTGATTGATGGCTTCCTCTGTAATGAGCAGCACTTGACTAACAGCAGCGCACCCTTTCACCGAGTCGTACTGATGTACATTAAAAACGGTCCATTTTTCTCATCGTTTCCAGTCGGATTTCTTGCCTTGGCACGTACAACGATAGGTGAAGAGTGAGAGTTTGGAGTGAAGTTTGAGAGTGAGAGTTTAGAGTGAGAGTTTAGAGTGAGAGTTTAGAGTGAGAGTTTAGAGTGAGAGTTTAGAGTGAGAGTTTAGAGTGAGAGTGTAGAGTGAGATGTGTAGAGTGAGAGTGTAGAGTGAGAGTGTAGAGTGAGAGTGTAGAGTGAGAGTGTGTAGAGTGAGAGTGTAGAGTGAGAGTGTAGAGTGAGAGTCTAGAGTGAGAGTGTAGAGTGAGAGTGTAGAGTGAGAGTGAGAGTGTGTAGAGTGAGAGTTGTAGAGTGAGAGTTAGAGTGAGAGTGTAGAGTGAGAGGTGAGAGTGTAGAGTGAGGAGAGTGAGAGTTTAGAGTGAGAGTTGTAGAGTGAGAGTCAGAGTGAGAGTCAGGGTTAGGTTAAGCGTTAGAATAAGGTTTAGGTTAGGGGAAGAGTTTAGAGTTGGAGGTTAGAGTAAGAGTAGAGTATGAAATTGGTATTTGCTACTCAGTTTGGTGCAGAAGAAAGATGTGATAACAGGAAAAATAAAAATAAAAAAATATATATATATATATATATATATATATATATATATTAGTAGCTGAAAAAACGCCGTTCTTCTGTATGAAGTTTGTTCGTAGTCGGCACGGATACGTTTGATTGCACGTACACTACTGGTACTACATCACTGTTGAAGTCTAGTTTAATAGAAAATAATTTCAAACAGCAAATTCAAAATAGAATATCATTCAGAACTCTCTAGAGGTTAAACACTTAGTTCATGCAAGTCATCGCCGTGGTGATGCTGAAGAAACTCAGCCTCTGATTGGTCGAGACAATGTGTCCTATTGATGATGTCATCAGCAGCTCGAATTATGATGAATTGCAATCAAGTAGAAACAATCATCTGGTTATGTAATTATCGATAATTAAAAACTAACCAGTTGCAATTGTTTTAGAAATTTGTGATTTATCAACCGATTTATCGAAACCATCAAACGATCGTTTCCGCGAGTCACGTGGTCACATGACTGGATTAGACGCCACTCTCTCCGTCCAGCGGCCGAATCTTTACGAGAGTCTGTGGTTTGCCGTTTGAGGCTGAGGAACAATGGCGAATTTGGTTTCTATTGATCTCCTGTTAGTGGCTTTCAGGAAGAACGTTTGTCAGCGTTTTAATGCGGAGGAAGACGTGTTTCTGTCACAGGTTCATGATTCCTGAGGCGACACACAGTCTGACGCCGCTTTCAGAAAACATTGCGGAATTTGGCGCCGCGTTGCATCATTTCGGCCAAATTCACGTCTAAACTCTTTTTAGAACTTTATTTTACGTTTTGCTGGGCCGAGCTGGGCCAAGAGGAAGTGGTAGGAGCCACACAGAGACCAACAGTTAACCAGACCGTCAACGTCCTTTACCAATCAAACCCAATTATTTCTCCTAAACGCGAGAGAAAGTTCAACTTGCACGATACGTGTCCTTGGTTCAACAGTTAAACTCAGATCATACAACCAAATAGAGTAGACCAGAGTAGAGTACACCAGAGTAGAGTAGAGTAGAACAGAGCAGAGTAGAACAGAGCAGAGTAGAACAGAGTAGAGTAGAGTAGAACAGAGTAGAGTAGAGTACACCAGAGTAGAGTAGAGTACACCAGAGTAGAGTACAGTAGAACAGACCAGAGTAGAGTAGACCAGAGTAGAGTAGACCAGAGTAGAGTAGAACAGAGTAGAGTAGAACAGAGTAGAACAGAGTAGAGTAGAGTAGAACAGAGCAGAGTAGAGTAGAACAGAGTAGAGTAGAACAGAGTAGAGTACAGTAGAACAGAGCAGAGTAGACCAGAGCAGAGTAGAACAGAGTAGAGTAGAACGGAATGATGAGTTTGGCGGATTTTAAACTAGTTTTAACACAATCATTTGAACTAGATGCATGAATTTCCTTTGACCTAAAACATAGTGACCAGAAAAATGTAATGCTGTAACAAAAATCACAGAATATTAAGTCTGTGTCAGAAATGAAAAAAGTCGTTTCGAAACGTTCCCTTCTACGTCGGTTTAACTTCGTTTATTTATGCGATGGTTCTTGACAAGCCTCCAAAACGCAAAGGCGAATCATTTTCCGTTTAGATGAGGCTAAATGCTACATATTGATTTGTTTAAAAAAAAAAAAGCAAAGCCGCTGTTGGAGCAGCTCAGTCCGTGCTGTTCTGAAACGCATCCGTCCCTCAGGAGTCCAGCTTTCAAAATCCCGTGTCTGCTCCAAGAACCAGGCCTGAGGTCTGGAACACCGACCTAATGAGCCGGAAACCTCACGGGATTCACGCTGACCTCTGCCGCAGCAGCCGAGTAAAGAGTAGCTGATACCATACTTGAGTAAAACCTATGATGAAAATCTTATGGTTACCTAAAAAAATAGCGAGTCATCAATTCCAAGAAGGCTTGAGTTAAAGTCCCAAAGAGTCCAATTTAAAAAGATCTCAAGTATTATAGGTTTCGTAATGTAGACATTCTATTTAACACCTCAATGTTTTAGAAGCCGTTATTTATGTTTCGTGCATTTAATGTCGTTGTTTTTTTTTTTATATATATTTTTATGTTAATATATGCAAAACAGAGGGGAAAGCTCAATTCCTTGTTGTCACTTGCATCTTGGCCAATAAAGTTGATTCTGATTCTGAAAAGGGTAGAACAAAATAGAAAAAAACCCTAAAAGTCACTGCTAGTTACGAGTAGAGTAGAGTAGAACAGAGTAGAGTAGACCAGAGTAGAGTAGACCAAAGTAGAGTAGAGTAGACCAGAGTAGAGTAGAACTGAGTAGAGTAGAACAGAGTAGAGTAGAACAGAGTAGAGTAGAGTAGACCAGAGTAGAGTAGACCAGAGTAGAGTAGAACAGAGTAGAGTAGACCAAAGTAGAGTAGAGTAGACCAAAGTAGAATAGAGTAGACCAGAGTAGAGTAGACCAGAGTAGAGTAGAACAGAGTAGAGAAGACCAGAGTAGAGTAGAACAGAGTAGAGTAGAACAGAGTAGACCAGAGTAGAGTAGAACAGAGTAGTGTAGACTACTAGAGTAGCAAAAACATTCAACATTTGCAAAATGAATCTCGAAATAAAACTAAACATCAATTCCACAAATCATAACCCTGTCACACAAAAAAAAGTCGTGCGAGTGACTTGTTCCGACGACTGTTGAGTTTAGCGAAATCTGAAGACGCGGAATGTTCTGGCAACCCACCGCGGAGATTAACCGCAGCTTAGCGTCGCTCACTGGCCTGTGAAGTCTACAGGCGTCGCCGTCCTCCCAAACGCACATTAAACTCATCGGATGATAGATAGCGAGACGACTCGGAGGTTTAAGGAGTCGGAGTAAAGTGTGAGGAGAAAATTCACGCAACCCTTGACGGAAATCAATCTGCTGGGTTTGGAGTCGACGTCCGAAAGCCGATGTGTATTTTGAGCGCGGTTCTCAATTTTCTTTTTGGTCACTCCCCCTTTAAACTTATCGAAAAAATCTTGCCCCCCCCCCACTAACAAAAAAACAATTCACCTCAGACTACCAAATAATTTTACTACCATACATATTATAAATGAATGTTTTTTTTTTTATTTGAACAACTTGCAGTGAGAAAAAACAGCTCCATCTCTTGAAATGTGTCGTCTTAATTTTGTGGGCGTCAAGCGTTTTAAGGCACAGGAAACTGGTCTTTCCTCCTCATCAACGACATTAGATCAGGGGTGGGCAAACCTTTTGATTCGCGGGCCACATTGGGTTCTAACATTTGACAAAGGGGCCGGGCTTCCTGTTCCAGTAGCTGTCAATCACATTCTCACCAGCCAATCAGAGCTAGGCCCACCCACACGTGAACCTGGTGCCAGTAGTCCAAACGGAAAAAAATTAAAACGGATGAAAAAATCTGAAGCAAAATTTTTCAAACCAAAACGTGAAGATTTTCGTTTGTTTCTTGTGATTTTTTTTTTTTTTTGTCGTCTGATTATATAGACTGATTAAATGTTAAAAATATACCAGTACAATTCTTTCACGTACATTTTGTGTTTATGGTTCCGCTTTTTATGTGTTACATAAAAAGAACTATTAATAAATAAACCTTCATAACAGATTGACCGGATTTACATTTAAAAATATCTGACTTTCATTGAATTTTTCAGCGACCGGATTAAAAGACTTTGAAAGAGCCGCATGTGGCCCGCGGGCCGTAGGTTGCCCACCCCTGGATTAGAGCGAGATTTGCTTCGTCATATTTTCGGCATTTAACTTTTGAATGGCTTGTGCGAGTCTGTCCGACTTTATTGCGTTTTCTCTTCTCTTTTACAACCGGATCCATAATAGCGATGTGTGTTTTGTGAAAGACTTTTTTATATGACTCAAATATTTATATGACTTATATGACTTTATGTGATGAACAAATCTCCTCAGTGAACCATTGGTTTATCACGAGCCGAGCCGCACAGACTCTCATTCAAGAATCATTCGCAACTTGTTCAAACGGATCAGCTAAAAATGAATAAATGATTTGAAAATAATTGTTCACTTTACTGTTCGAGAGTTAAAGACAGTCAGTTAAAAGAATCGAACCTAATCCCTTATCCCTAATTATGTTTACTGGTTTCTGTCTTTTTTTCTTCTTCTTCTGATCTTCCACTATTTGAGGAGCACTGTGCTACATTAAGATCTTCCTGGTGAAGAGGTGCTGATGTTCTGTGGGTGGATCCCAACAAACGTCAATTCGTCTCTGGAAGAAATTAAATTAGTCGCGATCGATGACGCTCGTGTGGGATTCGGCGTAATTCGGCGTCTCCTCTGATCTGTTATTGACGCCCGCGTGTCGGAAATCGCTCTGGCTTTCAAGTTCCTGGTGGATCGTGCGATTCCAGATATTTGGAAAATACTCGCGTTACTATTTCATTCGCGGATGCTGTCTGTTATTACCGTGTTATTACAATGTTCCGATTCACCTCGTGGCTTATTAACTGTTGACGTCATGATTCTAAATTGGGTCTGTATCGCTCTCTTTTTCTTTTGTTTGTCTCTTCATCTTAAACTTCTTCCTCCCACTATTTCTATTTTTTCCATCTGTGTCTTCCTTGCATAACAAATGTGGTTTTTCCCCTCTTTTATTAATATTTCTCTTTTATTTCTGTCAATTTTTTTTATGTGTTCCTTCATTATTTCAACACGCTAACTTGTTTTCTACTCCTCTTGTTCTCTTCATCATTCTCTCTTTAAATCTGTCTCTCTCCTCATCGCTTTCATCTTTTCTCCCTCCCTTCTATTTCTCATCTCTCTCCCATCTGTTTACCCCTCATTTTTCAATTATTTTCTCAATTACTTTACTCTCACTTGTTTTTTTCTCTCTTTGCCTCAATTTCACTTTTATTCCTTTCGTACAACTTTCACGATTGATTCTACATCTTGCTCTATTTTTCCACCACTCTCTCACTTCTTCGCTCTGCATCTTTTTCATCTCACGTTTCCTCGCTGTAGTCTTTATCCCTTTTTGGAGTTCTTTTTCACATCTTCATCCCTTCTTTTTTCTCAACCCCCATCTCTCATTCTAAACACCTTCTATTTTTCTTCTCTCTCTCTTTCGCCGCTCGTGCACGGCTTTCACCACTGCGGCCATTACGTATATTCACGCGCGATTAATACCTCATGCATATTCGCGGCAGTCGATGGCTTCCAGGGTCCGCTTGCTTTCTCTCTGGCTTCAGGAAGCTAATAAATCCTCCAAACTCGATTTCCAAGGTCGTTGGGAGACGTAATGTGTTTATTGCCGGGCTGTTTGGCTCATAATAAAATCATTCCCACTGGAACGCCGGATTGATGGATGTCTGCTGCACGCTTGATCGATACCTGCCGGCCTTCCGGAAACAGGAAATGAGTGACCATTAGTTAAGAGCTTCAATCCGTGAGCCTCGCACGTGCTTCTGAAAGTTCTGGAGCTTTTGTCCAGACAGAGTTTTGATGCGGTTGTTTTTGAATGAAGATACGAGGCGAGTGGGATTCGGAGTGAGAAGGTGAGAGTGTGATACGGAGAGTGAGAGAGTGAGATGTGTTTCTGAACCACACTACTGATGGAAGTTCTTCTACTTTTGTCCTGAACAAGGAACCTGTAGAGAGAGTTTGGGTTCAGTCGTCCTCGCTCAGTCGAATGAGAATGAAGAACGAGAAAGACATACAGGTTGAGAGTGTGATGGAGTGAACAAGAGTGATACAAATAGATGCAAAGTATGAAAAAGAGTGAGTGTGATACAGAGTGCGAGTGCAATACATAGAGTAAAACAGTGAGAGAGTGATGCATAGTGAGTAAAACAGAGTGAGAGTGTGATACAAAGTGATCAATACAGAGTGAGTGAGAGGGTGATACAAAGTGAATGACCGAGTGAGAGTGTGATATAAAGAGCGATTAATACAGAGTGAGAGAGTGATACAGAATGAGAGTGCTGTACATAGAGTAAAACAGAGTGTGAGAGTGAATAATACAGAGTGAGAGTGAGATACAAAAAGTAAAACAGTGACCAATACAGAGTGAGTGAGAGAGACTGAGTTAGTGTGATACAAAGTGCGTGAGAGAGAGACAGAGTGAGAGAGTAATACAAAGTGATCAATATAGAGTGAGTGAGAGAGTGATACAATGAGAGTGCAATACAGAGTAAAACAGTAAGAGTGTGATACAGGGAGTGAGTAATACAGAGTGAGAGTGTGATACAAAGTGATCAACACAGAGCAAAGGAAATTGTGAGCGACCACAATGTGAGCGACCCAACACAGAGCGACCGAATTGTGGTGAAACAAAGTGAGTGAGAGAGTAATACAAAGTGATCAATATAGAGGGAGTGAGAGTGTGATACATGGAGTGAGTAATACAAAGTGATCAATACAGAGCAAGTGAAAGCGACCGAGTTGGGGTGAAACAAAGTGAGTGAGGGAGTGAGAGAGAGACAAAGTGATCAATATAGAGTGAGAGGGTGAAACAGTGAGAGTGCAATACATGGAGTAAAACAGAATGAGAGTGTGATACAGAGTGAGAGAGACTTTCTTCTCTGTTTCTATCTTTCCATTTTTTCCTACTTTTCTCTGTTTCAAAATCTTTGTCCCCCTCTCTTTGTAAGCCCCTTCATTTTCTCTTTCCTCTCTTCACCCTTCACTCACTCGCCTCAGACTGGAGTAATCAGATCACTCTCTTTCTTTAATTCCTCTGAGATATTAAGAAGGTCTATTTTGGTTCTTTTCTTTTGACTATTTAACCTACTTTTGCGTTTGAGTAGCGAAACAGACCCAGATCTGAGCGGTGACAGGCTAACGAGGCGGGTTTGGGGATGGGCGTGGCCAGTGGGGCCGAGCGCATCTCATTATCACCCTCAAACTCACCACTTCTGCCGTCCTCTTCACGCTCGCTCTTTCTTTTTTCTGTTGTCTCTCTCTCTTTCTCTGTCACATTTTCTCTCACTCTCTCTTGAAGTTTCCCTCCCTTCCTCTTTCACTTTCTGTCTTTCTTTCTCTTTTTCTCTCTTTCTTTCTTTTTTCCTCTCTTTGTCTTTGTTCTGTCTCTCTCTTTCTTTCTTTCTTTCTTTCTTTACTTTCTCCCCTTTTCTGTCTTCTCTCTTTCTCTCTTTATTTCTTTTGCTCTTTCTTTATTTATTTCTCTCTTTATTTCTTTTGCTCGTTCTTTCTTAATGTCTCTCTTTCTTTCTTTCTTTCTTTCTTTCTGTCTTTCTTTTCACTCGTTCTTGGTCTTAGTTCCTTTTTCTCGCTTTCACTATTTCCTCTCACTCTTTGTCTCTAGTTTCATTTAGTTGTATTTCTTTCACCGTTTTCTTTCTCTCTTCACTGTTTCTCACCTCTTTTTTTCCTTTCTCTATTTTTCTGTCTCCTTCTCTCTTATCCTACTCATTGTTTCTTAGAAAGCATGTTTTGGTCATGTTTAGTTCTGTACTGTTAGAGAGCACCAGATTCTTGACAAATTATAAAATGAATTACCGTATTTATGCAAATAATCCCCACACACACACACACACACACTTTTAGAACCTCAAAATCTTGGAGGTGCTTATATTTGTGTATATACGGTGTTATAGATTACTGTACTTCTGACACTGTGGCGATGACAGTAACTCCAGCTAAATGGAGGGACACCGTGTCCTCAGAAACTCACATCTATCACCGCAGCTCTCACTCGCCGGAGATTCATGCGAAGATGATAATTACCGCTCTACCAAATTGTGTATTAAACAGAAAAAGATGAGTGATGAGGCAGATTGAGGCGCTAATTTAGGGATATGAGTGGCGTACACTTGCCAAAGCGTTCCTCAGGACCGTCTGGAGACTCGCAAATCTTTTTTTTTAATGGTTTGATTCACTTATGTTGTTCTTAACTTCTTAACTATTGTTTTTGTTAACTTCTATTAAGTTCGGGCTTGGCTAATATTGTGTAATTATACTTTGCTATATTTGAATACATTATTGTGTGTGTGTGTGTGTGTGTGTGTGTGTGTGTGTGTGTGTGTGCGCGTGCGAAGTGCAATTGAGCCGTGTTAAAAGTTCAAAAGTTAACAAAAATACTTAATAAAGTATTATTTCCACTTTGAAACTTCTTCTGCTTGTCTTAGTTAGTGTAATATACAGTCATCAGTCAGTCATCTTCTACCGCTTCATCCTTTACAGGGTCGCGGGGAGCTGGCGCCTATCTCAGCATCTTAGGGCCGGAGGCGGGGGGTACACACTCTGGATTGGTGGCCAACCATTCGCAGAGCGGGACACACAGACAAACACATTTATACACTCACTCATACCTATGTGGTCAATTTTCCAATTCCAATTAGCCTGAAGCGCATGTTTTTGGACTGTGTGAGGAAACCGGAGAACCCGGAGGAAACCCACGCAAGCACGGGGAGAACATGCAAACTCCACACAGAACGGCCCCGGCCGGCCTTGAACTCACACCTCAAGTGTCAAACGGAACCATCTTGCTGTGAGGCGACAGCGCTAACCACTGCGCCACCTGAAACAAAAAATGTTTCAGATGACGTATTTGTAACGTCCGCTACATGTTTGTGTTACAAAGATAATGTTCCGGTCAATTTGACACTTCAGACAAAATAGAAGCTAAAAAGAGTCAGAAAGATCAAATACTACACACACACACACACACACACACACACACACACACACACACACACAGCATTTTGGTTTCTGACACTTAAATGCGAAATAAAAGTCCTTCAGGTCAAAGTTGACCTGTGAACATTATTGATGTTCCTCTGAAACTAACATAATAGTAGGGTTAATAAATAAATCACGGAATCTGGTGATATGATAAAACCAAACTGGATGGAAGGAAGGAAGGAAGGACGGACGGATGGACAGACAGACGATGAATAAGTTATAATTAGGTCAGACAGAGAGACAGACAGACAGGTGACTCTGAATAAACGGATGTGATGTCATGGCTTGGCCTCAGTGGGCTTCTCACTGTTATGTTTGGCATCTGGCGCCTGGTGAAGTGATGAACAGATGGAGGAACCGCCGTGTTATCTCTTCATTCTGACACTTGAAATCATCAGATGCTCTGACACACCTACTTTACAACTCACGCAGTTTCTTAAGAACGCAGTGGAACATCTCAACGCTCTTTTCTTCAATTAACCATCTTAAACGTGCGAAACAAGGGGGCGTGTTCTGCTCTTACGCGCGTTCGCGAGTGTCTCTTTAAGAAGCGGCCGCGCGCGCGCGCTCTCGCCATCAACGCGGCTTGGCGCTCCCGCTCAAGTTTACCTCAGAGGAGCGGAAGGTCTTCACACGACACACGACACGAGAAAAGGTGAGATTACACACTTTACACGCCGTTTAGTCGCTAGACATTCAACGCGCTGCTTCTCGACTACTTCTGGACAAGAGCGAAGTGAGGAAAGTAGTTCCGTTAACGCGTAAATTCGCGGGGAAGGTAAATGTTTGATTCCTCAATGTGCTTTCTCAACTTCAGCAAATCGTTGTCTGTTTTAAGTTTAAAAGTATATTTGTTCTGAAACAGTGTTAGTCGTTTTACTTGGCTAATATTGTGTAATTATACTTTGCTAATTTGGAATATATTATTGTGTGTGCGCGCGCGCGCGGTGTCATTTTACGGTTCTTTCCATTTCTTACTCATTCTGTACAGTCTGTATTAAAATTTTTGTTAACAATCGTAGTCTGACATGGGACTGACTATCTTAATATCGGAGTACTGTATTTGCATATGAACTATACGTTTTTTTTCCCACTTGTGAAGGATTTTCTGCTTTACAGTCATACTTAGACAATATCACAGTTTGATATTATTATAAGATCATTCTCTGTCTGCAGAACGTTTAGTTGTGTTGTTTTTTCAGTCCACAGAATTAGGAAGCGTGATAATAGATGGCATTAAATATTTATAATTTTTCTGACATAGCACACATTATAAAGCGTATTCAAATCTTTTGTGATTCAGTGTGTATAACGCGAAGCTCCTCCGTAAATCATCTACGTTTGTAATAACATATGGGATGTAATTTAGACAGAACTTGCATTAGAGACGTCTTGAACAGATTCGTCAGGTTTTTAATGGATCGGGACCAGCACTAATACGTCTAATGGACGGAAACAGAACAATTGGATTATTTTTCTCTTTGGGAAAGGAAAGCGAGTCTTGAAATGTCTGGTTCTGTTGGATCCGTCTCCCACATTCAAAACAAGAAATCACTATTCAGCCTCGACAAAACATGTTAAAACTAGTGATGAAATGTAATCTCTCTCTCTCTCTATCTTGCTCTGTCTATTAGTGTTTACCTCTCTATATTTGTCTCTGCATTTCTCTCTCTCTCACTGTTCTTTTCTCTCTCTCTCTCTCTCTCTCTCTCTC
>CM051507.1:6870273-6887429 GCA_028031935.1 Paedocypris micromegethes | reverse complement strand
CTCTCTCTCTCTCTCTCTCTCTCTCTCTCTCTCTCTCTCTCTCTCTCTCTCTCTCTCTCTCTCTCTCTCTCTCTCTCTCTCTCTCTCTCTCTCTCTCTCTATCCCTCTATCCCGCTTGGTTTGTCTCAATACGTTTTTATTCTTTCTGTCGTACTCTCACTGTTTCTCTTTCTTTAAAAAATGAAATGCTGTACTAAAAAATACCACTTTTTTATTTTTAAACGCAGTTCTTGATATTGTGGCATATTAGCCGTGTGCTAATGAGCTTCAGCGCTGGACGTGATGCGATCAGTCAGATTTAGCCGTTTCTGCTAAGCAGGAATGACACTCGCACTTTTCTTCCTGCTGGAAATGTTTAGTTTGCTTTTCTGCCTAATGATATTCAGTGAGAACGGAGATTTTGAAAGAGAAGTCCCACATTAGTTTTGACCTTGTCCTGTCCTTTGCCTCCTTCTTGTGGCTACGTTTTTTGTGTTTTTTTTTTTCTTTTTGAGCGTTTTATGATATTTTAGAGTTGCTGGCAAACGTATTGGTGCTTCTGCCCGAATCAGCATTTTCATTTCCATCTGTGTAGATTTGATAATCCATTCACATTAATCGCTCCACAATGTCGTCTCACTGATTTCCCATTCCCGTGAAATATCTTTATCTTCTGTTCGTATTTATACAGTTTTGTATTATTCGGTCACATTTAGAGACTCGTTGTCCAGTGACCTTTGACCCTTCTGATGAACCACACTGGAAAAGTAAACACATTTCTGTTGTGTTTATTGAAAAGTTTAAAGTCTCCATCCCAACCTCCTCATTAGGATTTGCACAGTGAATACATTAGCATAATGAATGAGATTGTGTTTAGATATTGAATGTTTTATGTTTTTCTCTTTCTCAGTATTTTTGACTTTTCTGTCAATCTTTTTCATTTAGTCTTTCTATCTATCTATCTATCTGTCTGTCTGTCTGTCTGTCTGTCTGTCTATCTATCTATCTCTCCATCTCTCCATCTCTCCCTCTCTCCCTCTCTCTATCTCTCTATCTCTCTATCTCTATCTCTATCTCTATCTCTCTCTCTATCTCTCTCTCTATCTATCTCTCTATCTATCTCTCTATCTATCTCTCTATGTCATACTATCCATACATCCATGTCAGTCTGTGTTTTTCTATCTTCTATCTTTTTATTATCTGTTTTCATTCAGCACGTCTTTCTGTATGTCTCTCAGTGTCTAAAAATGCTGTATATATAAATGTGTGTATATATATATATACATATATATACTGTATATCACTCTGTCTCTCTCTTTACATTTTGTCTGTATATCTATCTCTCTTTTCATCAGACTCTCTCCGTTTATTTTCTCTCCGTGTCTATGCGCGTAAATGGCCGACATGTCGTGTGTTTGGCCCGGCAGCTTCTCTTCATCTTTTCAGAGCGTCTGAGTGAATAAAGCGCTGCTGTCCGTCCGATCCCTTCAGCAGCTGACATCTCCTCTGTCCATCATCCGCCTAAGTGACTCAATAATTCATGCTTTGATGTGGGATGTGGATGTGAGACTTCAGGTGCTCTCGGCTCTCCACCTATTTAAGGCCGACTGTCCTCACAGAACCCAGAAATACCCGGGAGTGGCCACGGACAATCGATTAAAATCAGTCCGTCCACCCCACAAACAGAAACGTACTTTCTAATCAACTCGGTTGAATAGTTTCCCACTCATTATCCAGGACAGCATCATTTCACTGCGCGAGTCTGTGGTGTTTAGGATACAGTAATCCATCGCTACTTTGCGGTTCGACTATCGCAGATTCACTGCATTGCAATTTTTTTTTCTTTATTACGTATATTCGCGGAGGCAGAGGATGGCGCTGAGGCAAAAGTCTGAATAAGTGTTAAATAAATACGTAAATGTTGTGCCTCTACTTTGCGGAATTTCACCTATTGCATTCGGGCTTGGATCGTATCTAGCGCGATAAACGATGGATTACTGTATATGGATGGAAACGGTCCATTTCAGTCTACAATTACTTTTTTGGCACGTGTGTGTGTGTGTGTGTAAAACCTTCGATTCTTATAGTCTATAGCAGGGATGGGCAAATATTTAGATTCGCAGGCCACGTTTGACAAAGGGGCGGCAGAAAAATGCACAGTTGGCGATATGAAGGAAATACAGTAGAACCTCGGTTCACAAACGCAAAATTCATAATTCATAAAACGCAAAATTCAAAGCGCAAATGTCAATGGACCTGTGATGCTATTTTCAGGCTTTCACATGGTGATAGCGGAGAGAAGGATAGAACAGAAGGAAGTTCTGTACTGCGAGTAGTGGAGACTTAACCTGTTTGAGCGATTGCTGTACTGAACTCCAAGATCCAAGGGAATTGTGGAGGAAAGCAGAAAGCGCGAAAATGAAAATGTGCAGATATGAAGGCAAGAGCAAGGTTTTTAAATAAAATAACCATGGAGATAAAGAAGAAAATTATAGAGAAGCACGATCGTGTCTGACCGATCTCAGCGAAAGATCGGCACGTGCGGTTTTTCAGCGAAGGGTGGAGACACGCCCATAAACGCATATGCGCAAACCTTTATTGTTTTGTGACTGACCGTGTAAAAATAAATGTTAAACATATACTAGTACAAGTCTTTTTCGTACATTTTGTGTATACGGTTTTGCTTTTTAAAATGTGTTCATAAAGAAAAGAAAAGAAACCTTTGACTACCCAGATTTACGTTGGAAAAAAAACTATACGACTTTTAATTAAACTTTCACAAATTTTAATTACATTTTACCTTTAAATTTTTACAACTTCGGCAATTTTACGATTAAAGCATTTAACCCCCACCCCACCCCCGCTTGAATTTTGTACAGAAAAATGTTAGAAAATGGAGAGAAATAATTCCCAGATCTGTCGAAATAGTTCCATCGATCACGTCAAAGTTATAAATAAAATATGGAACATTGAAATTAACAAAACTGTCAAAATTAATGTCAAAATGAAAATAGACGGTGTCAGATGTGTCCCGTGGTGTGTAATTTGCAGACATAGGGTTTTAACTTGATGTGTTATTTATTTATTTTTTATTTTTATTTTTACATGCAGCTGTCAATCCCATTCTCACCATCCAATCAGAAGAGCCCCCACGTGAATCTTGGGCCAAAACTCCAAATGCAAAAAAAGAAGTGAACGAAAAACCTGAAGCGAAAAAAAAAGTTTTGGACAAAAACGTATGCAAAATAAAAAGCGAACGACAAACCTGAAGCGGAAAAAAGTTTTGAACGAAAACGTAAGAAGAATAAAAAAACGAACGTGAATGTGAAGCGTTTTCGTTCGTTTCTTTGAAATGTACGTTTGATATTTTTGGCACTTATTTGATTCCATAGTTATTTGTGCGTGTTTGAGTTTAGATTATCGTCCCTATGAGGCGCCGGACTATTGCGGCACGTGTGTTTTTGACAGTGAGTGACTGCAGCGCTCTCAGAAACGGCCCCATCAGCGTCACGCCGTCTTCACCTCTTCCTGACAGACATCGCCGCCACTTAAGAGAAAATTGCAGGACGATTTTCACGAGCAAACAGCTGCGTCTAAAACATCATTCCCGTTGGCTCTCGTCCCGCTGCGATTGTGTGGAATTACGGTAATAATTCATCAGCGATTCAGGGGAGAGGCCTGATATTATAGAGCCGTCACGAGTGTCGTGGGCATTAATAACCCCATCTAAAGAAGAAGGATCGTTCCCCCCAGACACGCGTCACGATTCGCCGGAGCCGACACGCGATTTATAAGCGTTAATAGACACTTTTTTCGAAAACCGGCGCGGCTCGTTTTTCAAAACGGTGGGAGTTATCCACCTGAGCGAACACGAGGTAAGAGCGGATGAATATCACACCAGCTCTTCTTTTTCCTCCCGTCATGGTGTTTTTTTCAAAGGTCAGCAGTTTGACGGAGTTGCGTCTTCCCTCGCTGCTCGCTCGCTCAGCTAACACGTTGTCGGGCGGTTTGAGGGCGAAAAAATAAGGACGACTAAAAGCTACCACGCAAATTCATTTATCTTATTTACGCAAATATATGCATTTTTTTCCCCACATTTTTGCCACTCTAAAACATGGGCGGTGCTTATAGTCGGCGATTTCAAATATGCGCGTAAATATTGAAGAACACGAACCAGGAGTAAAAAAAATCCAAGGAACAGACACAATCAAAACGCTCAATCACTGCACAGGGGATAATTATAGAATCTAGATAGAATCTACTTTTTGTTATCTATTATTCAAGTAAAACGATACCAAAATGATACAAGTCAGAAGTTAATAATAATAATAATAATAATGAGTATTTGTAAGGCGCTTTTCACAGTTTTAACTGTCTCAAAGCGCAAAGTTAGGTTTGTTAAATAAAGAAAAACAATTATTTCTGAGAATATTAGCATAATTGATCCAGAAATGTTAACAAAAATAATATAATTACGGTAAATACAGTAATATTTATTCCAGTATGTTTGCCTACAGATGAGAAATGCTACCATGTGTTCATGATGCGATGAACTGATTTTATTGTGATTATTATCATGAAGTGATAATTGAGCGCCGGAGCCGAAACGCGATTTATAAGCGTTTTTGGACACTTTTTCGAGAATCCGGCGTGGCTCGTTTTTCTAACAGAGCTGATGAATATCACACGAGCTCTTCTTTTTCCTCCCGTCATGGTGTTTTTTTCCAAAGGTCAGCAGTTTGACGGAGTTACGTCTTCCCTCGCTGCTCGCTCGCTCAGCTAACACGTTGTCGGGCGAAAAAATGGGGGCAGTTTTTAAATGTCCATACGAGCTGGTGACATGATTTAAATTCACAAGGTTTCCGTCAAATCAATTAAAGGCTCTTCGTGTATCTCAGAGGATTTAGACGAGATCTCAACTGCTGGATTCAAAGTGAATGACAAACATTTATTTTTAAGAAACATTGTGTCCTTAAAATAAGAGATTTTCTCTTGACGTTTATTGTTTCAGGAAGTTCTGTGTTAAAACATAATGTCTACTTTGAAAAATGTCTCGATTTAGTGTAAAATATCAATATTTACATTTTTCTTTTTAAGCAAGAAAATCTGAGTCCTATTTTCTTGAAATAAGCAAAGTTTCCTCTCACTCTCAATCCTAACATAGTTAATTTATCTTGTAAGAAAAAAATTATTATATATTAAATAAATTTATTTTTTGCGGTGTAGCATAGAAAATAAAAAGGAAACCTTCACCGGCCACAAGAGAAAAAACACTGCTGCAAAATAAATGGGCACAGTGATTAAAAAAAAACTAGGGAAAATAAACTTTTGCCTCAAGCTAAGGCACTAAACTAAACTTTAACAAGACTAGAGTTAAAACTCGAAAGATTCAAGAACCTTTTTCCGCAGCACACAAAGTCCCATAAGGCCGAAGACCTAACAAACAACACAAACAACAACACAAACACCTTTAATGCGTTGAATCAAATGAAATAATTCAATCAAATCAAACAGGGTCTCAAACTCTGACAATAGTGAGTAGCGCTGACTCGGAGCAAGGTCTGCTGGGGTCTTATTGTAGAGTTTGCGTGTTCTCGTGGGTTTCTACCGGTTCTCCAGTTTCCTCCCACCGACCCGAGAAGAACTGAAATGTCTAAATTGGCCACTGATGCCGCGATCATCAGACCTTCAGAGTTGCCGAGATTGGCATTGTTTTCCTGTTCTGCTTGACGCAGAAATGAAAAAGTGATTGTTAAGAAGATTTAATCTCACGTTGCGAGCGAAGGAGGTGGAAACGAGAGAAAATCCAAGATTCCACGTTCCACTGTTGTGGTGGGTTTCAAGGTGACCTCAGCAGGCGCTGCGATGACAGTGATCCGCTATTGACGAATGAACACGGACAAAGAGACGCATAATAGAAGATGAAAAATCAAAGAGTGTCATGTGTAACCGTGGTGATGGATGGTTTTATTTCTGTGGCGTCCCGTTTGGCAAAGTTTGGCCAGGACTGCACGTGTCTTCCTGTCCCGCCTCGTTTCATCCTGACAAACACCCGCTCTTTAAACGTGTTCTCCGTTTAGCCTTGAGCGAACACGCGGTTTGATGTCCACCACCTTCATTCGTCATTCAATTGTGGCTCCTAATTAGCTTCGCGGAGGCATCTCGGGCAAATAATGAGGGATTCGGGCAGCGGTGGTTCCTCTGTGCTCATTGAATAATGGGATTCGCTCCGTCGTCCTTCTCTTGGAAGATCCCGCCGGCCATAAAGGAGGGAAAGGGTGCGTGATGTTTCCCCGGAGGCTTCGTGCACGAGCCTGTTAATGAGACGCACTTTGTTTCTCCCGACACGGGCTGTTGTCGACTCTCCTGAAGGCCCGCGGCGTGTAGACCCATGAGGGATTTACCGACAATCATTATGATGTGAGAACCAGAGGTCGAGGAGGAAAGAGCTTCTCACCCGCTCAGTCAGACCTCGGACGTTCTGCCACGTATTGTGGGACAGAGGTGTAAGGTACTTGAGTAAATGTACTTGGTTAGTAAATGTTCTGGCTACTTCGTACTTGTACCGAGTATCAAAAATAGAAGCAACTTTTACTCTCTACTCCACTGCATTGGTGATTGAGTAACTGTACTTTTCACTCCACTACATTTGAATTGACACTTACTGTTACTCGTTACATTTTGATTGTGCGCGACAAACCATAATTTATTTATTTTGTTCATTTCTTGGGTGAACGAGGTGATTTTGCCATCTGTCGTCTGCTGAAGATACTGGAAGCTAATTGTGAATTAGAAACCACATGAACGCGACATAGAGACGTGAATATTTACCAGGATTTTATTGTATAGGGTTTATTTGATTTATTTTGCACATTGGAGTTTGATTGAGACTTTTTGTTCTTTATTTAATTAGTTTGACCACTTTTGAAACATGGATTGGTTTCTGTATTAGAAAATAAAACTTCATAAAGAGACGTTTTTCACATTTCTTTGGGTTTTTTTTTTGTGCCTAAATTTAGTATGAGTAAAATACTTAAGTTATTTTAAAATTGGATACTTTCCTACTTTGACTCAAATCTTTTTTTATAGTGGTGACTTTTTACTTGTATTGAAGTAACTCATACAGTACGTATATGTACTTTTACTTAAGTATGGTTGTCTGGTACTCTTTACACCTCTGTTGCTTCTTCATTTACCAGTAGATGCCTCGTCTAGGTTTCCTAAGATCGCTGTCAAAACAAAATTCCCACAAAGTGTTCGAATCTGAACGCTTGGCTTTAATCAATCGAGTCGTCAATCATCTTTAACTCTACAACCAGCGCGACAGAAAGGCTAGAAGGAAAAGAAGCCACTGTAGCAGATGCTATAAATAGCTGCGTCGCTGAGAAAATACATTCGTTCGACTGCGTTACAATCCACTGTAGTGCGAGTTCAATTCCATTTCCAAAAAAAAAAAAAAAAACACAAAGTTCAGTATGTGAATCTGCCGAATTCAATAAGCATACACACTTGTGCATAATCTAGCCCTAAACTCTTAAGAACTTGTAATAAATTGAAGTATTCAACAGGACAAAAGCTACCACGCAAATTCATTTATCGTATTTACGCGAAATATAAGCATTTTTTTTTTCACATTTTTGATGCTCTAAAACATGGGCGGTGCTTATAATCAGCGATTTCAAATATGCGCGTAAATATTGAAGAACACGAACAAGGAGTTAAAAAAATCCAAGGAACAGACACAATCAAAACGCTCAGTCGCTGCACAGGGGATAATTATAGAATCTAGATAGAATCTACTTTTTGTTATCTATTATTGATATGAGTCAGACGTTAGGTTTGTTAAATAAAGAATATTTAGCATATTTAATCCAGAAATGTTAATTTAAAAAAATAACTACGGTAAATACGGTAATATTGGAAATGCTACCATGTGTACCATGATGCGATGAACTGATTTTATTGTGATTATTATTATGAACTGATAATTGATTTTATCGTGATTTCATTTGTTTTCTGTAAATCAGTTTTGTTTCTAAATTTCTAAAATTAGATTGAAATTGTCGTTTTCTGAAACAGTGAAGTACAATTAGTATCTCTACAATTTGTCTTTTGTTTCTAGGGCTTACAAGGGTGTGGCTTACAATGCTTTGTTGATCTAGAAAAAGACCAAGTCTGCTATTAATCAATATTTACACTCTCTCCAGACCGGCGAGTGAGGTTTTTTGTTTTGTTTTGTTTTGTTTCGTTTTTCGCTGATGTGCTTGCTAAAGTCAGATTTTCACTGCTCGACAGCAGCTGATTTTCTCCGCTTCCTGCTGCTTCGGACGTATATTCACACACACTCGTATGTCCTCCAGTTCTGACCTGTGATTTTATTTGGAAATCCTGCTGGGAAGACATCTGCTCCATGAAGGGACACACACACACACACACACACACACACACACACACACGATTACTTAATTTTCTTTGTAAATGACCTGTAAATTACTCTTAACTCATCATTAGCTCACAAAATAAATATGAAACGATGAACGACTATTATGCTTTATGAAAGTCGGAAGTGGACGTGTGTGTGTGTGTTACCGCATATAGGCGAATATAAGCTTTTTATGTTTAAATTTGCCTTTTATTCGTCGATTTCAAATGTGTGTGTAAATATATAATGTTAAACAATGGTCCGTAGGCAGACGTTCTACAGTATAAGCTTTTATTAGCTAAATAACAGAAAATTAACTTTACAGCGACAAAATAACACCGGAAGAAGTAACTAATTACAATCATTAAAGTTACAACAAACTGATACTACAAACCACGACTGGTTATTTTAGCGCTAACAAACGGGTCCAATGTGTCATCGCAGAAAGTCAAAACAGTCGAAAATGAAGAACACGGGAAAGAAGTAAAAAAAAAATCCAAGGAACAGACACAATCAAAACGCTTGGTCTGCTAAACGGAGGATAATAATCCTTCAGTTCGATTCTCTTCACGCAGCGTTATCTGTCGTTAAGTAAAACAACATCAAAATGGTACGAGTCACAAGTCAGGCTTGTTGAATAAAGGAAAAATAGAAAGTTTAGGAGATTACCGTAGATATTTTACCGTTTAGGAGTTATTAAGAATATTACCGTTTTATTTTAATATTACCCAAACGATAATATTCTATTACCGTTTAGGAGTATAATTACCGTAAGTTTAGGAGAATATTACCCTAATTACCGAACCAGAAATGTAAAAAAACATTGTTAATGGATTTTATATTTTGTGGCTGACAAATCAGGGGGGTGCTGCTTATATTCGCGTAAATACGGTATATACATTATATAATGCCATATTATGCATATAATAGCATCGGAAATTGTCATTGTGTAGGGTAGGAAAACATAGTCCTTGTCTCGACCATCACAGATCGTCCGTCTCAGCGTGACATTAAACGTCTTTCAAAGTGCACGAGACTCTTCCAACATCGTGTCGGGGAAGTGTGATGGATGAAGTCTTTGTGATGGAGCGTCCTCGGCCAGCGCTGACAGACACGCCTCGTGACGGCCTCGAGCTAGTTTGTCAGTGTCCTGGAGGTTTTAGTGGCGTCTGGTTGTGCCACACTGATCTTCACATCTTCTTCTCATCCATCACGACGCCGAGGCCCATCCGTTCAGGTCCATCCATCTCGCTCCTCATCTGCCTCACGTCGCTTTAATTAGGCCGCGGAGTGTGAGAGGATCGTCCGCTGACATTTCCCGCTCTGATCCGGGAGAAAATGTGGACTGTTTTTTTTTCCTCCGTCAGCCACTAATGATTCGTTAAAACGCCGCGCTGATGGACAAAGGCACATTCGCGACACGTGTTTGCCGCGGCTGTAATGAGCTTCGCCGTTATACGGAATGTCCGAGTAATTAGAAGAGTTTAGCCTGTGTCCGCTTTTAGAAACACCGGAATATAGAAGATGCTCCGTAGGAGACGGCAACAAACAATGAACAGTTGACGCTTTCGGAATTAACGGAATTTTACGTCCTAGTTGTTTTGCCGCAAAGATGATTAAAAAATGTATTTGTTGTACATCAGACATGATGTACATGTTGTACATCAATTCATCAAACACTTTTTTTTCAGATGCAAGTACTAAAAAATCACATTCTGGCACAAAACTTTCTGAAGCGTTTTCTTCGCAGTGTCGCTGTTTATTGTTACTTATATTTTATTCCATTCTGGTATATCGTCTGGTCTGGTCAGTGGGGGATCTTTTAGACATTTAGGTCTTTTAGACCTGCTTCTGGTCTGCTCTGAATTTATTTTCACCACTGTGATAATGCTTTGGTTACTATCTGATTCTTTACTTTACTTTACAGTCATTTGGCAAACGCTTTTATCCAAAGCGACTTACAAAAAGAGGAGCAAGTGAAGCAATTTGTCTACAATAGATGTCTACACAGGCTATATAAGGAAACTTACTAGACAAAGAATTTATTTTTTTGGAGCGTAGATTCTCTGATCTATTTGTCTCGAAGGACTAACCGAATTTGTTTCGTCTGTTATCAGATTGAAGCGGCTCGGACCGAAGCTTTTGAACTTCATCGATCGCAGCCTCCTCACAGCTCTTTAGCGCTTCTGTGCCTGCGAGGAGGCGAACACATCACCTCTGACTCATCCGATTAACGCACGTCTACTGGACCGACCCGCTCATAAAACCGCCATCCGGATTTGCACTTCTGCGAATGGCTCAACGAATGCCGCCTATCGATCCAGCGCCCTTCTGATCTGATTAGACGTTCCCTGCCACTTTCAACGAGGAAAATGTGCGGCGGGACTGATCGCAGGCGTTAGAGCGGAGTGACGACACCTGCACACAGTGTCCCATCTGGATCCAATTAGCCGCCTCCCTGCGGCGGAAAACAACAAACGGGCTGAAAAAAACCCAAGTGCGCGAGTTGTCTTTATTCAACGTGGCAGCCTGTTGTGTCATGTGGCATCGACAGCCGAGTGTGGCTGGGATTGGATTTGACGGGTCTGAAATAAACAGCCCTGTCATTCTGAGGGCCTGACTCCATCCTGACTGCTCCACTCGTGTCAGGTGACGTCACGCGGTCAAACAAGCTCCCGCGGGTAGAATTTTTTTTTTTTTATTTATTTTATTTTTTTTACTAGCCACTTTCGCGATCTAGCTTGCTCTTCTGCTCATAGCCCATAGTCTGAACAACAACAGCCATATGTTTTTCCTTTTTAACTGACCNCCCCCCCCCCCCCCAATTTTTAAAACACATATTAAGAATCGACATTTCTCTTTTTGCGTCTCTGCGTTGGTCTCGGACTAGGAAAAGCGCTATATAAATGAACTCAAACTTGACCGCGGTAAAGCCGTGCCAATCTGGCCAACTTCTCCGCCCACCCCACGGCCCAGACCGTCTGCAAGTTTTGCCGCGGTGCGTTTGGGAGGATGAGCGATGCTTCTACACTGGACTATGAGCTGCTTTCCCCCGGGCCGTCCCTCGCAGGGGCGCCCAGCAGCCCTCCACTGGGCGGGGATGCCGAACAAAGGACGGCGTTGGCTTTCGTAGGCCTCCTGATGCTGTTTTTGATCTTCCTGCTGGTGCGTTGCTTCCGTATCCTGCTGGACCCCTACAGTAGAATGCCCGCCTCGTCTTGGACGGACCATAAGGAGGGATTCGAGAGGGGTCAGTTTGACTACGCCCTAGTGTAGACGTAGTGCCGGAGCAAGCCAACTCACCCCACTGCCTTGGCTGATTCCTCAACCTGTTGACCAATACTCCTCTTCGCAATCGGATCGACGCTTTAATTCCCAGGGAAGACGGTGTTGTGCCGTAAAAGCCATTACGTGGGTTTCTCTGCCAAGTCTGAAAGATGTCCTACCAGATTGGGGTTGTCCAACCTTTAGCTGTAGATGATTGCTCAGGTCGACAAACAAGTGTGGGTTGGTCTTGTCGCTCTTCTTAACCCTCACTGTGAGCTTCTGATTGGTCGATCTGTTTTTAAGAAACCTTTAGTGTAGATTTAACTTTGACATTGTGATCTTTGTGTGATCTTTGACATTTCCTAGTCTCTCTTTCGAGGATCTTTCGTTTGTGTGTTTGTTCAGAAACCTCTTACTCCATTAGTCCGCTAGCTGCGATAAAATGACCAACACAAAACTTTGACTTGATTCTTTGTCCACTTTGGAATAATGTCATTGCACGATTGTGAAAGCCACACTTGGTTTTTGTTTAGAAACGTCTCTGCAAGGACAAGAGCAAAGATCCCTTTAAGATTCAAGAACTTCCTGTAGTAGTCTAGACGAACACAAGCCATATGTTTCCGCCTCAAGACGCCTGTAGCTGGTTTGTTATTGCTAACCTGCCCATCTCTCTGGAGTCCTCGTGAATTAAGAGCAATTCATGATGTAAAACTCGAGTATTTTTATATCTAGTTTCAGACTTGCTTTTTGCTTGCAGGCGATTTAAATTTTGCAGCGGTCTTGTTGTTTGATTTACGCTGACAGAGCAGTGAAGTGTTGAGAAGCTGCCAGGAGACACAAACTGGCACGGCTGTGAGTTTTGTAAATCGTTTTTGGAAATTTTCCCAATTCACTTTGGTTTTAAATAAAGCCATTTATTCACCTAACCCATCTCACGTCTTGAATTACAGGTAATGTGGGGCTTCCTTTGCACTTTCTGGATCAATGGTCCGTTTCTGCATCAATGCTCTTGTCGAAAACACCTACGAGGTTGGTAGAAACATCCTGGAGCACACTTTAATGAGAAGAGAAAATCTGCAAAACACGTGTAAAAATAAAACCCAAAACGATTTATTGCCATAACGTTTTGAACAGATGTATTACGGACAAAAAAAATCGTGTCAATCTTTTGGATTGAACAAATGAAGACTGAATTTCTGAGGAATGAACACAATGATTTTCAGTGTATGTGGTGCTCAGGACGCCATGCTCATGGATCTTCATGGCTCAAAAAAAAAACAATAGGAAAAAAAAAAACATCTGCATATGTTTCCGGAAGCACCTCAGAATTCCTCAACATCCCGAGCACCCAAGATCTTTGGTCTTAACGTTCGCATCTGTAGCTCGATGCCCATATTTCAAGTTTGCTGCACATTTTTGACATACAGTACAGTCACGCACATTCGTTTTCTTACATGTAGTGGCATCGACTAGAAGGTAAAAGAAGGTATACAAGGTTGTCCGGCGAATGCATATGCGTGAACAGAGCTCGTCTGTTGTACAGTGCAGTTTGATGATCGGAACACGGTCAATTTCGCAGCGGATGCGTAAAACATCGCAAAGTTGAATTCTGGACACAGGCTTCGAGAAACAGTCTGAGGTGGATTTCTAGTGATGAATTATTGCTTAAAGACGACCTCATGTAAACAGTGGCAATTGTCACGTAGTGCTCGGCTAAAGTTCTCTCAGGACAACGATCATTTTTGGACGTCAACAGCTTCTAAAGGCTAGTAATCTAACGCGTACAAGTAAATATTTGGTTTAGCAGTCTTGATGCTTGAGAGTACAAAAACGGACAGACAAAATCTACATTTCACGTTAAAATATACAATTGAATTTTCAACACGCATTTCGATATTGATTGATCAGCATTTAGACAAAACAAAAAAAAAAATCACACGAATAGAAAAAGTCACGTTTGTGGTCAAGCTCGCTTGTAATACAGTTGGAATTCTAGCACCTTGAAATTGCGTAGAAAGTAGGAAACGATTCGGATGAGCGTTCTCTAGTTGTGTTTGCAGTGTTGTAGAGGACGGGTTGCCAGATCACCATGTACCATTGACACCACACGGCCGTCAAAACCAGATCTTTCTCCATCCACTGTCCAAAACGCAACGGAACCCAGAACGGAGAAAGAAACGGTTTCTGTCTTTCTCTGCCTCGGAGCGCATGTTCAAAAACCCTCGGAAATGAAACTTCCCTGATTAAAGTCGCAGTGCAAATCGTTAGCGTTTAGCACCACCTGCGTGCGCTGAGTCGTGATGTGTGTGCGTGTGAGGTGAGGTAACGCAATGTGGCAGCTGAAGCAAACACTCCAGAAAAATCGTTTGAGATTCGAGAACCGCAGCGAGCGTTTCCCATCCGTCTGACTTTCGCTTAAACCTGAAGATTTGCGACACACACTATGTCCTTTTCAGAGACATTGGTTGCTTTTCTTTATACATGATACTTGGTGATTTACACTAAATACTGGACGAAACGTTGACCCAAAGTGATGGCAGAAACGTCACTTTGATTAGCTGATGCTCTTAATTAATCGCATGTCGTGCGGTCGATAACGCAGCATTTTATGTGCATAGTAGCTTAAAACCTTGTGTGTTTTGCTTTGATTGAAAATATGATGCCGCGGTGAAAATGGTTTTCCACGACTTATTGAGAATGCCGGCGCTGACGTTAGCAGCTAATGCTAACGTACGCCTACCACTTTTGGTCGGTGCTGACATCGAAGAATAAGGGATAAAAACAAGCACGAAACACAACGGACACAGTCTCTCTGAGCTGATGCTCCGGGACGAAGAGCACGGGGTCAGGGGTCAGTCTCAGTGCAGGTGGATGTGCAGCTTGATGCGCAGCGCCTCCCCGATCTCGCCCAGTAAATAGTCGCTGTCGTGCTGCTCCTCCAGCTGCTGGAGTTTGCGTGGGCCAAACAAGGGGAAGCTGGCGATGTCCAGACGGTACGAGCCGGGACTCGGAGTCTTCCGGCCCAGTCGTAGAACGGTCTTCCCGTCACGGCGCTCCAGCAGGCGGAAGTGTTCGCCCTGGTTGCCGTGCGTTATGACGTAGCGCACGTGATGCTCCAGCGGCTCCAGCGCAGGAAGCAGCTCCAGCAGAGGCTCTTTGTTCTGCAGACGCGTCAGGCTCAGGTTCATGGGGATGGAGGTGTGGACATCCATACTGGCCATGCTCACAGTCTCCTGTGGGGTTACAGACGGGGTTACAAACGACTAGCAAGGGTAGCTTCTAAGTAAAGTGTCACCAAAATACAAAGTGAAATCTAGTAGGGGTGTGACGAGATCTCGTGGCACGAGATCTCGCGAGATCAGATGCTTCTCGCGAGATGCTATTGGATCTCGTGATATCGCGAGAGTTTGCCGCCATCTTTTTACAGTGTGTGGAATCAAACATTTTTAAAGGATTCGTGCACGAGCGTCCCGATGTTCGCGCCGGCATGCGCGGATCCTTGCGCTCGCGTTTCAATATACTGTGGCTCAAAAAACCGCTGACTGAGTAACTGAGTAACTCCTCCCGCTGAGGGAGCGCGGATCTCCGCCATTGCCCCGCCCCCGCGACAGGTCAGACTCACTACTAGATCGTTTGTGAATGATAAGTGTGTTTGTAAAATAAACCGATTATTTCAAACAGTCATTAGTTGCACATTTGAGTTTAATCTAATGTGTCTAATACAGGTGTATTACATTACTATCCAAACGATTCACTCTCGCTGCAGTAGAGCAGAAATATGAGAGTAAACCAGCTGATTACTGCAGTAAAACTCATTCAGATGATGTGAGTCTCACCAGCGACATCCTGAAGGGAAAGAACCTCCTGAACAAGACCGTGGTTTTAGACAATAATTGATTGGACACTTTCAATAAATATGGTTTTTATTCTACATGTTATGTTATGCATTGCATAATATGCTGCATTGCAACATGTAATACAATATGTGGGGTTTTTCGAGCTAAAATGAACACAGTGAATTTAATCATAATGAAGTACATTGATGTTGAGTTGAACTTGATGCCAAAATGATTCTACCATTCTTTGCAAGTTACTAGAAGACTTGTATTTGTCTATAAATAGTGTGTTTAACGTCTGCGCTTAATGGGTTTTTTATACTATTGACAGTTAAACATTTTTTGTGAAATTACTTGACTGGCAATGTATGGCATCATATTTTGTATGATCAATATTATGTTGGTTATTTGGTTATCACTGCATGCAATTGATGAAAATAGAAAGTGAAATGCATCAACAGTTTTGAACATTTAAAATACAGATAAAATCTTGCTCTCCTTATATTATTTGTCAAAGATCTAAATCTCGTCTCGTCTCGTGGGAAAAGTGTCCCGTCCCACCCCTAAAATCTAGTTATTCAAGTAAAAAGTGCAATCGGGAAATCACTGAGAAATCACCTTGAGCTCATTGTCGCCAACATTGCGGCGATGGCGGCCATTTTTCCCCAGGTCCCCGTTGATCTTGCATTCGTAGCAGGCCTCAGGTGACAGCGCTTCCTCTTCCTCCTCTCCCTCAGAGGCAAACTGACCTTGGAAGCCAACTCCTGAGATACAGTGACTAGATGGGGAAGATTGCAAGGTTACAATTTCGTAGTCATTTTTTTTTCAAGGATTCTATCTGTTCAAGACACATTAGTGGGCGACATTGCATTGCTCAGGAGTAAAATATCTTAACTCGGGGCTGGAGTATTTACTCGAAGATAAATTTAAATAACCCTGTCTCTAGAAAGCACCTTTCCTAGAAGTTCTCCTCGCAAAAGTTTCCACAAATTGCGTGTGGGTACTGAAGGTTTCACAAGGCTGTTGGTGCGGTGGTGGAATTATTGGAAATCAAACCAGCAGCCATTTGTTTAAAGATTGAACTCTCGGGTCGCCTCAAATCTGACCCCTGAAAGTCACTGTGAGTCATTACTACGTTCAGAACTCGGCCTTTAGCGTGCAGCGCATCGATCAGTCGCCTCATCCAGAAGATAGTAAAGGTCTTGAGATATATGGTGCAGACTGGAGACTCACCCCTGCCCTGCTCGATAGAAGCCTCCGGGACATCCACACAAGTACCCCCCGTCTGTGTTGGAGCAGCCGTAGCTGCAGGGGTTACTGCCCACGGAGCATTCGTTAACGTCTTGGCATCCGCCCGCCGCCGCTTCAAAGTTGAAGCCTGACGGACAGACGCACTTGAAGCTGCCCAGGGTGTTGTAGCAGGACGCCGACCCACAGGCCTGATTGCCAGCACACTCGTTCTCGTCTGAAGGACACGGGAATGAGAATTGCGAATCTGGAAACCCTTGCAAGTTCCTTTGGCTGCGTTTACACTGGCGGAAAAAATCCGATTTTTGTTTTCGCCTGCATCTGACACGGATCGGAATATGATGCACACGTGTAAACAGAGAAAATACGCATGAGACCCGATTTTTTTTTTTTTTTTTTTTTTT
>CM051507.1:6822095-6870259 GCA_028031935.1 Paedocypris micromegethes | reverse complement strand
TTTTTTTTTTTTTTTTTTTCGCACGTTCGATCTGAGCCACTTCCAAATGTGGTTTTAAATCTGATACATATCTGATATCTGGACATCCGAACTGTGTCTAAACACGCAAATACGATTCCCCGGTCAATTACATCACTGTTCTACGACGAACTGCGTTAAACGTCATCATTTCGCACCTGCACGATTTTCTTAACAGGGCGTCCTTAAGACAGAGACGTGGCTGATCACAAAGGTACTCAAAGCTAGTCTTGTTTAATCGAAAATTCTGTACCCGTTCCCTTTCGTCAAAGAACTGGACTTGGTTCCACCATTCCTGCCTCCTTTGTCTTTCCCACACTTGTCGGAACACGGATGTCGAAAACATCAACGCGGCTCTTGACGGCATTAAAAATCCGCTTTCTCTTTCTTTGCCTTATCAATTGCAGTCAGGTATAATTTTTCGATTTTGCAGAAGCTGGATTAGCAGAAACTTGCGCAACATTCGAGGGTCAGTCATTGCGCTCATGATGGTGAAAGCCAGTGGAATGATTTTAGGCGGGAGACGAGTGTAAACACGGATATCGGATATGAGGCGCGTCTATAGTGAATGTAAACAGACGGGCCAAAAAATCAGATACAGTCAAAAAATCGGATCTGTGCATGAACAACTGCAGTGTAAACGCAGCCTGTGTTAGTACGGGCCTGGTGGCTCACCCACCCACACACTGGTTCCACTGATAGTGCTGGACGTAACCCTGCGGGCAGCCACAGCGGTATCCACCCAGCATGTTCTGGCAGCCGTGTTGGCAACGGTGGTTCCCGCCACATTCGTCGATATCTGCAAGAGACGAGATCTTCATCACCGGCGGAAATAAACCCTACGGTTGGATTGCATATCTAGGGTGGTTCCTGTGCAAAGGTCAATATTTGCATTTGTCTGAGGTCAAAACCAGACCACTGTGCAGACGAGATTTCTGGAAACCGCTGACGATGACCGGGATTTGAACCGGGAATAGCCCCTTTCCCACATGCAACATTTGCCAGGAAAATACTGGCAAAATGCGGCATGTGTGAAAAGACAAATGCCGGCAAATTTGTTTCGGCATTTTTAACAATGCCGGTAAATTACCAGAAACCTGCCCTGTGTGAACACAGAACGAAGATTGCCGGAATTAGAGCGCAGAAGTTCAGTACGCACTGACGATGTTCCAATCAGAACATTCTGACGAGGGTCGCGCGCACGCAGGTCCAACGGTTTAAAAGGTGTCGCCATTGATGATGTCACAGAATATTCCCTCCTCGCTGTTTACAAAATCACAGTGGGAAATGTTCTCCAACTAAATCGACAGCGAAACCAAAGCGCTTCTAATAATTCGGACGGATGAAGAGATTTATCACCACGTAAAAAAGGAACAGTTAGTAACACCGTCACGTATGAAACAATTACCGCCGTTATTCATGCTTACAAAGGCGCAGCTGTTTAAAGCGAGTCGCCAGTTGATGATGTCACAGAACATACCGGTATTTTGAAAACGCTGTGTGAATAGTTCTTTATCGGTAAAATGCCGGAATGGCAGCGCTTGTGTGAACAGTCTTTACTGGTAAAGTCAATAAAGTTGCTGAAAATTTTCCTGCATTTTACCGGCATTGCTGTGAGAAAAAGGGGCTAATGAAGAAGTTAAAATTACAGTCCGGACCGCAACAGATTTTAAATCTGTCGCCACTTTAAACAGAGTCACTTTGGTATATTTGTCTTTGACTCACTTCGGCGTTTCAGTTGTATTTTTTTATCTCGGAATTTTTGTATTTTACTCATATTTCATGTTTATCCTCATATCTTGTTTTTATTTGTATTTCTATTTGTTTTTTTTTTTGGTATTTCCTTTGCACATTTTGAATAGCATATAATATTTCATAGCGTATTTCTATTGTTTTTTTTTAACCTCTTTGGTATTTCCTTTGCACATTTTGAATAGCACATTTTATCTTTATACCCTGTTTTATCGTTTTCTATTTCTTTTATATTTTTGTATTTCCACCCTTTCACAATTTGTTGTATCTCCTCCATCCCTAGGTTTAAAGCTGGAACGACCAAAAAACACATTTCACTACATGTGGTACCACGCATAATTTGTATGTGACAAATAAAATTTGAATCTGAATTGGAATTTTCATGTCTTCAGGCGGGATCTACAACACTTACAAAAACCTTATCTAAGCTCCCCAGGCTAATTTTACTTAAGGCAAAAAAAAACTGAATCAAAAAATGACATTCGGCTTCCGAGTTCGAAAACGTCAAAGTCTCCGGACCCGGAAGCCAAGAAGATCTCAAGATTGAAAGCACTGGTTCTAGTGGCCAACCATCGCAGTTGATTCCCGTAGAGTCCAGTGAGAAGCCAGACTGGCACTCGCAGTTGAAGCTTCCGGGCGTGTTCATGCAGGAGGCGCGCGAGCCGCACACGTTCTGCTGGTTGCTGCACTCGTTGTTGTCTGGGAATAAACGCAGAGAGCGTTTCAGCTGCGGATAAGAGGGTGAATAATTTAGACGGGACTCACCTATGCAGGCCGTCTGGTGCTGCGTGAAGCCCGCGGGGCATTTACAGGTGAAGCCGCCAATCGTGTTGACGCACAGGAACTGACAGTTGTGCTGTTTGGTGGAGCACTCGTCCAGGTCTGAGGGGGAAAAAAAAGCAGCGTTTCAGCTTGGACGGCAATGAGGGTTTAAAAAATTCAAGCTATTAGCCCCTTTCACACAGCATTGACGGTAAAATAGCAGAACGATTTTACCGGTAAACTGTTCACACAAGCACTGCCATTCCTGCATTTTACCGGTAAAGACTGTTCACACAAGTGCTGCCATTCCTGCATTTTACCGGTAAAGACTGTTCACACAAGTGCTGCCATTCCTGCATTTTAGCGCAAGATTTGAGGGTTTTTTTTTTGAGAACTTGTTGACCCATGCCAGAATGTTCTGATTGGTTCAGATCAGTGGGTGACGCTTTCCCGGGAATGTTCCGTTTCGCTTTCACATAGAGGAGAATGCCGGCAAGATACCGGGAACGTTACTACTGTCCGTGCCGGAATATTCCCGGAACGAATTTCCCGACATTTGTCTGTTCACACATGGATACCAGTAATTTGCCGGAAACAGAGGTGTCTAGTTAAGTAACGAGTTAGTATTACTTCCTTACTTAAGTAGAAATTTGGCTTACTTTACTTTTCTAGAGTATTTATTTTTCCGCTTACTTTCTACTTCTACTTCTTATTTTTTTTTTTACTACTTTTTCTACTTCTTATTGCTTATTTTAAGCAAATATCGGTACTTTCTATTCGTTACTTCTTCAAAACCAGCCGCGTTACCGGTTAGTTTTATTTCCGTGTTGAATCGATATAAAAAAACATCAGGACAAATCACGGCGGTAAATGATTGTTGTTGAATGAGTTGAATCATGTTGAATGATTGGTTTGCGCGCGGTCCATCACGCCTGCACATTGAGCTTTGTCGGCGAAAATGCGTGTAAAACGGCAAACGAATGTTCAACATATCGTCAGTCGGGACAAGTGTGAGGCGCAGTGACCGTGTGTAAAGCTCAAGCTCAAGTTCCGAGCATTTGTAATGTGCTTTTTCCGTTTTAGCATCTGTGCGTTGGTCTCGAACCTAGAAACGCGCTATACATATGAACTTGAACTTGAACTTTTCACAGTTTAAACTGTCCCGAGATCTCAAAGCTCACGTGAACACTGAAAAACATCTCAGTTAGTGTCTTTGTGAGACTTTGAGAGATATGATTTATCTTACACTAGTTATAATGGAGATAACGTAATGTTGAAACTAGATTTTCGAACATAAGAGTTCATATTTAGGTCATTATTTCATAACATGTATTTGAAAAGAATCTATTTTGTGACAAGTTTTTACAGATTTATCAACCTCTGAGAAGCCTGTGTGATTTAGTGTCTTGAGGCGGCGCAGATTACACAGAAGCTTTGTAATAAAATCCATTAATTTTCAATGTAATTACAACAATTGAATAGAACAATATAGTTCTATAACCCTATTACTTTTACTTTTCTACTTAAAAGTAGTTTTATCAGTATTAGTAACACTACTTTTACTTTACTGGGCATTTTACTTTTACTTTCAAAGAAGTACTTTTTAACTCTAGTATCTCTACTTGTAACCAAGTAACCAAAGTGACTCCTTCTGACAGCACTGGCCGGGAATGTCAGTATGTGTGAAAGTCCACGTCGCTGAGATCATCATCGCTGAGGGGAAAGATGCGTCAAACCTTTGCAGGTCTTGCCGTCGGGCTGCAGGATGTATCCTCTGGGACAGGAGCAGGAGTAACTGCCCTCCGTGTTCTTGCACAGGAAGTTGCACGGTTTGGGGGACTGAGCGCACTCGTCCGTGTCTAGAAGGAAAGCGTCGGTGAGGAGTGTGAGGACGCGGAGGGTTGCGGGGCAGGACGTACCGACACAGGAAGTGCCGCTGAAGTCACTGGTGTAGCCCACGTCGCAGTGGCAGCGGTACGAGCCCACGCTGTTTATACACTGGCCGTTCCTGCACAGGTCGGGCATCACCTCGCATTCGTTGATGTCTGCGAAAATAAACACACACGTGCCAAATGGAAACACAAACTCGACGCGAGATTTGTGCGAAAAAAAACGACGTATGACAATCTAAGGGCATGACTCAGCAATTTGATCAGAACATTCAAGTTGTCAAAACTTGTCAAATTAAACAAATATGTTTTGTCCGCTAGATATATTGTCTACGTATATTGTATATATTTTAGCTGGATATATTGTATAAGTACCGTATTTACGCGAATATAAGCACTCCGTGAATATAAGCAGATTTTTAACAGGATAACAGAACATTTCTTCTGTAAGACTTTTTGCTTGTATTTCTTCTATCTGAAAAATCGAGCTGATTTTTTTTCAGGCACAAAATAAAAACATTTCTGGTTATAATACAATATTTGATTTTCTTAAAAATACTTTTCTTTCATCATTTAACAAACCTAACTTGTGATTTGTATCACTTCAATGTAGATTTGCTTGAATAATTGTTTTAAATTAAATAGTTGAGATTTTAAAATTAAACCATTGAAAAATCTACTCTAGTCTTTAAAACTCAGAACAGTGTTGTTTTTCTCTGTGCAGCAGACACAGCCATTAGATTGTGTTCTTCTTGTGTGACTCCGGTGTTCTTCGTTTTGAACCGTTTTCTTTTTGCTCTGAAGTTTTTGTGAGCTTTTTTGTCGTTTTCAGGCGCTAGCAATTAGCCAATAGCAGGGATCAACCGGATTTAATATGGTCTATCTTTTCAAAAGATTCTGACAAGGTTCTGAAAGTTTTTAGTTTAATCTTACTTCTTCCAGTGTTGTTTTGTCCCTATTAAGTGTTGCGTCGTGTCTAATAATTCTTTTTCTTTTATTGAGCCAATAAAAGCTTACTATTTGCCCGTCTGCCTACTGACCATTATTTAAAGACGCACACGCACATGTGTTAGTTTATTTGTGATTGCTCCTGACTAGAAATATGCAAAAATATACGCGCATTATTGAAATCGGCAATTAGTAAGCACCCCCAAGTTTTTGATCGTCGAAAATTCGAAATAAAGGGTGCTTATATTCGCGTAAATACGGTACGTTTTAAAAATCTGACGTTATCTTTCCTCATATGAACATCACAAGCTGGCACGACACTAATATATAATCCTATAATGAGTACACTAATAGACACTAATCCTTCTAATTCCCAGCACTGATGCGTGAGGGAGGTGTAGTAGGCACCTCTGCCGTCCGTGGTGTAGCCGGGGCCCAGAGGACACATCTTCTTGTAGTGCACGGTGCCAGGCAGAGGGCACAGCTCACACAGAGACCCCCAGCCACGCCCGCCGTAGCAGCAGCACTCCGACTTGGTGACCGTGTTGCGATTGGTGGACGACTGCTGGCACATGGTCTGCAGGACCTCGCTGAAGCAGAAGCCCTTCCTGTTGTCTGCCAAGCACAGGTGCCATACATCAATTCAAATTCACATTTTATTTGTCACATGCAGAGGTGTAAGGTACTTGAGTAAATGTACTTGGTTACTTTACTTAAGTGTGTTTTTGGTTACTTTGTACTTGTACCGAGTATCAGAAATAGAAGCAACTTTTACTCTCTACTCCACTGCATTAGTGATTGAGTAACTGTACTTTTCACTCCACTACATTTGAATTGACACTTACTGTTACTCGTTACATTTTGATTGTGCGCGACAAACCATAATCGATTTTTTTGTTCATTTCTTGGGTGAACGAGATGATTTTGTCATCTGTCGTCTGCTGAAGATACTGGAAGCTAATTGTGAATTAGAAACCACATGAACGCGACTTAGAGACGTGAATATTTACCAGGATTTTATTCTATAGGATTTATTTGATTTATTTTGCACATTGGAGTTTGATTGAGACTGACTTTTTTGTTCTTGGATTAGTTGGATGTACATGGATTAGTTTCTGTATTAGAAAATACAACTTCACGAAGAGACATTTTTCACATTTCTGTTTTTTTTTTTTTTTTTTTAAAGTTATTTTAAAATTTGATACTTTGCTACTTTGACTCAAATCTTTTTTTATAGTGTGGTGACTTTTTATTTGTATTGGAGTAACTTATACAGTACGTATCTGTACTTTTACTCAAGTCTGGTTGTCTGGTACTTCTTATACGTGGACCACATATAAATTATGCGTGGTACAACATGTAGTGAAATGTGTTTTTTTTGGTCGTTCCAGCTTAAAACCTAGTGATGGGGGAGATACAACAGAATGTGCAAGGGGGGAAATACAATACAAAGATAAAGAAATAGAAAACGATACAACAGGGTATAAAGATAAAACATGTTATTCAAAATGTGCAAAGGAAACACCAGAGAGGTTAAAAAAACAATAGAAATACGCTATAAAATAAAATATGGTATTCAAAAGTGCAAAGGAAATAGCAAAGAGGTATAAAAAACAAAACAATAGAAATACAATAAAAACACGATATGAAGATAAAATATGAATAAAATATAAAAATTCCGAGATAAAAAAAAAACATAAAAAAATACAACTGAAACGCCAAAGTGAGTCAAAGACAAATATACACAAGTGACTCGATTGAAGTGTCTAAAAAGTGACACAGTTTAAAGTGGCGACTAAAAAGTTTGTGATTGGTGTTGGTGGCTGGTGTGCTGTGATTGGTCGGTGGTCATTACCCATGCACTCGGTGCCCGTGGCGCTGGGTTCGAATCCCTCGTTGCATTCGCAGCGGTAACTGCCCACCGTGTTGACGCATCGCCCGTTCTTGCAGATGCCCGGCTTGGTGCGACACTCGTTCAGGTCTGGAAAAGTTGGAAATGAAGGTTTGCGAAGTGAAGCGAGACACGTTCACCATCTGAGCATTTGTGAGGCGCTTTTCACAGTTTTAACTTTCATCGCAACTGAAAAGTAGTCAAAACGATGAATTCTTGAGCAGCCAACAATCTTGAAATCTTGAAAATTGTGTTTTTTTACTAGACAAGATAAATGAACCATCTTAGAATTAAGAGTAAAAGATTGAAACGCTTGTTTCAAGAAAATAGGCTTTTACTGGCTTAGAATTAAGAGTAAAAGATTAATACGCTTGTTTCGAGAAAATAATACAATTTTCTCACCCCATTGGCTAATTTTTTTTACTTGATTTACGTCTCATTTACTCATTTAGTCTTTTATTTCCTTGTTCTTTCATGTGCATTTTTTGCAGTGTAGACGACATGGGTAGATTTGTCACGGATGGAATTTTGCAGTTGCGCATTATGGCGTAATTTACATTCCTCAACACTCCGTTGCTGGGACAGGCCTCAGCGCTTCAGAAAAACGACGTTTGAGCAATTAAGGGTCGACCGTAGAGAAAACTCCTAATGAATTGTTTTCCATGTCACGGCAACGTGGAGAAAGAAAACGCTGGTTCTTCACCAAGGGTCTTTCAGCCCACAACGGCAACAGAAGAGTCTTGAGTCTATCTTTAGAGTGTCAGACACATTCACACAGCTGCTTTTCTCACCCATGCAGCCTTCTCCGTCAGGACGCCGCGTCATGCCCGGCGGACAGATGCACATGAAGGTGCCGATCTGGTTCTTGCAGGCCATGCCCCTGGAGGCGCAGTCATCGATGCCCTCGGCACACTCGTCCTGGTCTGAAAAACAATCCTTTTTTTTTCCTAGATTCCGATCCAATCCAGTCAAGATTTATTTTTTTTGCCTGTTTGAGTTGGATTTGAGACTGACTTTTTGTTCTTATTTACTTTGTTGCACAACTTTTGAAACATTGAGGTGTAAAATTTTGCGTAAAAATGTTTTTTTTTTTTTACATTTTTGGTGGGTTTTTTGCCTAAACTCAGCACGAGTAAAATACTCAAGTTCTTTTATAATTGGATACTTTGCTATTTTTACTCAAGTCCTTTTTAAAGCTGGTGACTTGTAATGGTGTAGTTTTTACAATGAATATCGATACTTTTACTCAAGTATGGCTGCCATAGTAAAGATTCTTCTCAAATCCAGCCAAGCCACATTTCTGGAGGTTCGACACGTATGGGTAGATATTTTTTTTCTTTCTCACCTCGGCACATCCTGTTGTCTTCACGCAGCACGTATCCCGTGGGGCACATGCACTCGTAGGAACCGAAGGTGTTGACGCAGCGGAAGGCGCAGAGGAGCGGGTTCACCGAGCATTCGTTAACATCTAGAGTTCATCACACAAGGACAAGGAGGGTTTTACATTCACTCACTCACTCACTCCTTCGCCAATCTGTCCAACGAGTGCATCGTATTTCTTATATCATCGTACATCGTAATACCGTATTTTCTGGACTATAAGCCGCACCTGTATATAAGCCGCATCTGCTCTATGAACCATTTTGAATTGTAAATGTACATGTGTGTAACTAAATAGATCCTTTCCTAACCTGCATTTTAACACGGTGTTCTGAAAATTCTTCCTACATCTCAGAAGTTCCTACACTACGCGCTGAGCATGCGCGTTAATACATACGTCACTGGCAGACAGATTGGTGAATGGATGAGTCTGGACTAGTGAGCAAAACCAATGTGTGGATGGGTTGAGTGGTGAAAGAATGGATGGACTGATGGGTGAGGGGTCAGACGGAGGGTGAGAGGATTAAACCGTATTTTCTGGACTATAAGCCGCTACTATTTTCATAGGTTTTGAACCATGCGGCTTATACAAAGGTGCGGCTATTCTGCAGATTTTTTGATAATGTAGATAAATACGGTAGATACCGTTTATTTTCCCTTTTGTTCTGTCCCGTTTTAATCTGCAAAGTTGCTGCCGTTGTTCTGAAAATTCTGTCTACACCTCAGAAGTTCCTACACTGACGTCACTGATCAGCTGTTCTTTGCTAGCGCCCTAGAAGTTTCCATTCTTTGAAAAGAAATCCATTCTTTCACCACTCCACCCATGAGTTAACGCGTTAACTTTGACAGCCCTAGTTACAACCCAATGTTGCCCTCAAACCAAAAAAGTTTGCCCACCCCTGGTCTAACCCATTCACCTACCAAGTGTCCATCACTCATTCACTCATCTTCATCATACCTTCACAGGTCATCATTGGTCCAGGCTCGAAACCCTCCTGACACGAGCACTCAAAACCACCAACCACGTTAGTGCACGTGCCATTTCCACACGGGTTCCCGATGGAGCACTCGTCTGTATCTGTGAGAGAAGAGAGACGTCCACCATTATCACTCCACACCAGATCTTTTAGGTTCGGTCCATCTCTCCAAACGTCCTAGATAAATCACTATCACCATCTCTCCAAACGCACCAGTGGTCATTTTGACAAAGACTTTTAATTTAGTTTTAGTAGTCTTTTTACTTAATTTAGGTTTTAGTCCCAATTTAGTCATCTTAATTTAGTTTTAGTTTTAGTCTAATTTTAGTCAACGAAATACCACGGCATTTTAGTCGACTAATTTACAGTATAGATTTAGTCAACAAAAATACAAGTGCTATATATTCTAATTAATTCGTAGTTAACTATGAACACATCAAATAAATACAAAGGTCTTATTTGGAAAAACATTTCTTTTTCTTTGACTTGTTTAAAAGAACTTTTCTTTCAATCCAAATAAATGTATTCTCATGAATGAAACCTCAACAAAGAGAAAAATAAATGCGGTAAAGTAAACTTAGTTATAATTGCATTGTTATAAGTAACAAATGGTCGCACGGTGAAAAAGAAAAGTGTCAATCTCTTCAGGTGTGTTGTGTTTCTGCTGGTGATTGTTGCTTCTCACGCGGCTACAGATAGTTTTTCTAAGGTGGCGTTGAATGTAAAACGAATCCATATATCTGAGCGTTGTTTCCTGCTGGAGAAGACACTCGACTCTATAACTCCCTCACCAGCTTCTCCTGCAGCTGAAAGACTCTGTGTCCTGATTGGTTCTCTTTGCGTTTGCACCCGCCTTTTTTTGCACCCGCCTTTTTTTTTGTATAGTTTTCGTCCCTGAGCGGGAGTTTTTATATAGTTCTCGTTTTGTTTTCGTCAGGGAAAAAGTGTCGTTGACGAAAGTGTCAAAAACGTAGTTGAAGTTTTCGGTGCGGGGGTTTTTATATAGTTTTCGTCTCGGAAAAAGTGTCGTTGACAAAGACAAAAATATTTCCTCAAGCAAACGAACAGTGCCACGCACCCACACAGTTGACGCCGGTGTAGTCCAGGTTATAGCCGAAGGGACACTCGCAGCGGAAGGATCCGTCGGTGTTGATGCACAGGCCGTTGCCGCAGATGCCCGGGTTCTCCACGCACTCGTTCATGTCTGTGGAAGCAGAGGCTGATGGCACCGGTCCAGCAGAGACACCAGCTGATGGCACTCACCCTCGCGGCCCTCGCCCGGTCTGGGCACCGCCTCGTGACCGTAGGGGCACAGGGTGTGAAACGCCGCTGAGGAGAGAGACACTTCATTACATAGAGTACGCTGAACCCTCGCTATATCGCGGATTCACTACTTCGCAATTTTTTTCCTTACGATTAAAAGCAATATATCACGGATTTTCCGGACGTTCCGGAAACGAAAATGCCACCGAAAAATGATGACGATAGCTGAGAATCGGACACTTCTCGAAATGTCGAAAGAAGGCTGAAGTTACGAATTAACGAATCCATCGTTCGCTACATTAAGAAGGTCAAGGCGAACATTTGAATAATACGTATTCAAATACAATTTAACGTATAGATCGGTCTGTAATAGTAAAAAGTTTAACTAAGAGGAACATATAAATACTAGGGCTGTCAGAGTTAACTAGTTAACGCACACGATTAATTTTAAGTGCTTAATCGAGGTATTTTTTTTTACGCCATTAATCACAGTTGCAGCTTTTTCACTTTCAGTAGTGTCACCCAGGTGTGGCTCATTATGATCAGAAGCTCAGAGTGACAAGAATAGAGCCAGAGAGCCGCGCTAGTGTCACCCAGGTGTGGCTCATTATGATCAGAAGCTCAGAGTGACAGGAATAGACCCAGAGAGCCGAGCTAGTGTCACCCAGGTGTGGCTCATTATGATCAGAAGCTCAGAGTGATTACTTTGCGCCTAAATAGCAGCAGGTGAAAGTGTTTAATGACAGACACTTACTTGTCTCATCGATCTCACAGTGTTTTGAATGTTCTTGAATAGACTTCTTAAAACTGAGACTCAACCTTATTTACACGTTTCAACTGCAAATACGTAACTTGTTCGTCAAATCTCTGTTCAACAAGCCGCCACTGTAGATTCACAGGGATTAGATAAAGACAATACTGTATTTACTTACACTTATATTTAAAAACAGACACTCTAAGCTTCATGTCATTTCTTTATGTACATTCTAAGACATGTGTTATAAGCGCCTCACCCTCGCTCTCCCGTGGGCACAGCTCGCAGGGGTCGCCCCAGCCTTCCCCGGGCAGTAGACTACAGCAGCACTTGGCCTTGGTGGTGTTGAGTGGTTTGGGCACGGAGCATTTCCCAGCTTCAAAACGGGTGAAGCAGAAACTCTCTCGGGTGTCTGCGGACAGAACCAGCGTTAAAGAGATGTACTTTAAAAACTAGCTACAGGGGTGTAAAGAGTACCGGACAGCCATACTTGAGTAAAAGTACAGATACTTACTGTAAAAATTACTACAAGTAACAAGTCACCAATTTCAAAAATACTTGAGTCAAAGTAGCAAAGTATCCCCTTTTAAAAGAACTCAAGTATTAAGAAGTATTTTATTCGTACTCAATATAGGCCCAAAAAAAAAAAGAAATGCGAAAACAAACGATTGTTTTCTAATACAGAAACAGAATTTAACCTCAATGTTTGAAAAATGGTAGAACAAAGTAGATAAAAATAACAAAAAGTCAGTCTCAATCACTTAAATTTGCAAGTAGATATATAATTTACTAATCAGATGTTTATTTTATATGTATTATATAAAGTTATATATTATATAATAACATTTGTAAAACACATTCTTCCTCTAGTATTCAAGGTCTAGTTTGAGTTGCTTCTCAAGTGATTAGGACGGTTTCTCTGCATTACAATTATACAAAGAGATGCAGTGATGCTTCAACTATGTATTAATTCAATGAAAATCGCATCACAAACTCACAGCTAAATGTACTTTTTGCAGAATGTATAATTTAAGCAACTCATTTATTCACAATGAAAAATAGGCAAAAATATAGTCATGTCACAGTGGTTAATATTCGTAACATTATGCTTATAAGTACCACTGTATAGTCAGGGCAGATCTGTAGAGTTTAACTTGACAAAAAAATCACTTTAGCATTAAATTACCGCAATGTGTTTCACCAAATTGGACGAATTTTTATTTTTGATACTCAGTGCAAGTACAAAGTAGCCAAAAACATACTTAAGTGAAGTAACAAAGTACATTTACTCAAGTACCTTACACCTCTGGCTAAGATTCAGGAGACAACGATGCCAGACGTCCATTGTCCAGAAGCTCAGCCAATCAGACGCCGGTTTAACCCTTTACTGCTGGCTTCCAGACGATTAGCTTAAAACATTTTTTTTTCTCGATTCAACGTAATATTTATTAATTAAACGTCTCCCCAGAAGATACGTAGTGTAATAATCAATGACAAAAAATTAAAGAAACCCACCAGACAACCCTTCTCTTAGAAATTTGAGCAAAAATGTTACTGTTCTCCCCCTCTATACCTCAAAAACTTGTTTTTTTTTAATAAAAATCTGAAAAAAAAAAAAACAATTTTTCAAAATTTGCTCAAAATTTGGTCACTGGTGTGGAAAAGCAATGAAGCAGTTAATTGCTGCCACCTTGTGATCAAACTATGTATTACAAGTGTATGTTTGAATTAACAAGTTTTTTTAAACTAAATTTAAAATTTAAAGGCCCAGTAATCTGACAATAAACAAAGCGTATCAGCAGTGATACAAAACGCAGTAAAGGGTTTTGAAACGACTTGGTTTGAGGAAACATCTCACCGAAGCAGCGGCGGCCGTTGTCGGACAGCACGAAGCCGGGCTGGCAGATGCACTGGAAACTGCCCGGAGTGTTCTTACAGGTGCCGAACTGGCAGATGTTGGGCTCCACGTTGCACTCGTTGATGTCTGAGGTAAAAGATGAGAAGGAAGCGTGTTAATGCCGCAGCTCCACCCCCTCCGGAGCCGAGCCAATCCGCCGCTGTTCTCACCCACACACTTGTCGTTCTGAACCTCGTAGCCGGGCGGACAGATGCAGCGGAAGGATCCGTCCAGGTTCTGGCAGGTTCCGGGCTGACACGCCCCCGGGAGAGTCACGCATTCATTGATGTCTGAAAGACAGAAACACGTTCGAAAACTCCTTTAACGCGTGCTCGATTATATATACACACGTAATACCGTATTCATGCGAATATAAGCAGCCCTTTTCTTTCTCGAATTTTTGACGCTCAAAAACTCGTGGGGTGCTTATAATCGCCGATTTCAAATATGCGCGTAAATATAAGCACCTATTTTTCCGTATTTCAAGTCAGGAACAATCACAAATAAACGGAAACACATCGTCTTTTTGCAGCGGCGCGTGTGCGTCTATATAATGTTAAACAATGGTCGGTAGGCAGACGTGCTGCAGTATAAGCTTTTATTAGCTCATTAACAGAAATATATTTATTTTACTCATTCATTTTAGTCCTTGCACTTTTGTGCTTTTTAGTTATATGGTAATTATAAAAGTTATATAGTAATTTTATTAATATATATATTTTTTTATTTTATTGTGTTCGTGCTTTTGATTATGTGACACTTTTTTAATGTAAAGCACTTTGGTCAGTCTGCTGTTTTAAAAGTGCTTTTATAAAAAAAGTTGACTTGACTTGTCTTGACAAATAAAGAAACATTAGACATGCTTAACAGAGACAAAATAACACTAGAAGTAAGATTATACTAAATAAATACAGTACAATAATTTATATTACAACAGAGACTACAAACCACCGAATAGCTTAGCTTAGCGCAACCGGCTACAAACAAGTCCAATGTGTCATTGCAGAAAGAGTCGAAACAGTCAAAAATGAAGAACACGGGCAAGAAGTAAAAAATATTCAAGGAACAGACACAATCAAAACGCTGGGTCTGCTAAACAGGGTATAATAATCCTTCCTCTTCACACGGCGTCAGATAAACAGAGAGCTTGAAACAGTCTACTGAAAAAATTGCTCTGAGCATGTGCGGAGTCTGACTGGAGAGCAAAGGATCTTGGGAAATGAAGTTTCCACTGGAATCGGGCCACTAGAATCGACTTTTTGTCAAAGTACAATGATACGCGAGTTGAGTCTCAATGAGAATGACTCGCAAGTTAGGTTTGTTAAATAAAGAATTCTAATTTAATAGAATTTTATTGTAATGTAACCAATACGTTTTTTTTTGTGCCTGAAAAATCAAGGGTGGCGCTTGTATCCGTGTAAACACGTTATATACAGTATATACACCTTTATAACAAGTGGCGTCATTGGACACTTACCGACACAGTTTTTGCCGTCCGGCGTGAGGTTGTAGCCGTCCGTGCAGAGACACAGAAAGGAGCCCATGTTGTTGATGCACTGACCGTTCCTGCACACCTGCCCGGAGTGGACCACACACTCGTTGATATCTGAGGACCACGCAAGACCAGAAGTCAGTCTGTGCCTCACAAACCCGTGAGGAGATGAAGGTGAAGAGAGTGAAGAGTCTTACCCATGCAGTCGTTGTTGTGCGTCAGCTCGAACCCGGGGAAGCACAGGCAGTTATACGAGCCCACCGTGTTCTTACACGTGCCGTTCCCACACGGATGTCTGTCACACTCGTCGATGTCTGCATCACAGAGACATTGTGAGCGTTGCATTCGAGGGTTGAGCTTCTCGAAGTGTAAAAATAATACACTGAATAAATAATCTTGAGGAATAACAATCCAACAGTCTTGAGGAATAAAAGAAGAAACTTGAGGAATAATGATGGAATGATCTTGAGGAAATAACAATCGAGCGATCTTGAGGAATAATAGAAGAAACTTGAGGAATAATGATGGAACGATCTTGAGGAAATAACAATCGAATGATCTTGAGGAATAATAAAAGAAACTTGAGGAATAATAGAAGAAACTTGGGGAATAATGATGGAACGATCTTGAGGAATAACAATCGAATGATCTTGAGGAATAATAATTAAAGAAACTTGAGGAATAATGATGGAACGATCTTGAGGACTAACAATCGAATGATCTTGAGGAATAATAATTAAAGAAACTTGAGGAATAAGGATGGAACGATCTCGAGGAATAATAGAAGAAACTTGAGGAGTAATGATGGAACGATCTTGAGGAATAACAATCTAACGATCTTGAGGAATAATGATGGAACGATCTTGAAGACAGAACAATCCAACGATCACAACCGTTAAATTGGAGGTTTGAGCTTCTGGAAGTGGCCGACACTCACCCATACACATGGTGTGGTCTGTGGTGGGCTTGAAGCCGTTGTGGCACAGGCATCGATAGCTGCCCTGAGTGTCGATGCATTCCCCGTGACTGCAGACGTTCGGGAGTTCTTGACACTCGTTGCGGTCTAAAATTAAAAAGAGATTGTTACAAGACCTCGAAGACTCTTATTTACCTACCAGGACTGTGAAACGAGAAGGAACACCATCATATCATAATGAAAATGATGAAAACGTTAAATGATTGAGCGGTCTTGAGGAAAAGCAATCAAATGGGAATTTTAAGGAATGACCACTCGATGGTCCTGAGGAATATTGATTGGATCTTGAGTAATGACAATCAAATGATCTTGATCAATAGTAGGAGAATAGAGGGAATAGGGATTGAAGGATCATAAGGAGAAACGATTAAACTCTCTTGAATAATCTGGAGGGAAACCAATCAAATGATCTTAAGAAATACCGTTCAAACTATGTTGAGGAATAACGATTAAACAATCTTGTGGAATGATAATTAAATGATCTTGAGGAACAACGATTGAACAAGCTTGAGGAAAAACAATTGAACAATCTTGGAGAATAATAATTAAAGAAACTTGAGGAATAATGATGGAACGATCTTGAGGAAATAACAATTGAATGATCTTGAGTAATAATAAAAGAAACTTGAGAAATATTGATGGAACAATCTTGAGGAATAAGAATTGAATGATCGTAAGGAAAAACTATTAAACTCTTGAATAAACTGGAGGGAAACCAATCAAACAATCTCAGGAAATACCGTTCAAACTATGTAGAGGAATAATGATGGAACAATCTTAGGAACACATACATTGGCAAAGGCCTGGAATGCTTTGGCTACACGTAATCAAAGTGAATTCGAATCATTCCGATGACGGTGATTTCCACCGACTCACCCAAGCAGGCTCCGCTGGGCGAGAGCTTGAATCCGGCCGAACATTCGCACCGGTAGCTGCCGGGAATATTGATGCAGTTGGCGTTACGCTGACAAAGGTTGTCTCCACTGTTGCACTCGTCGATATCTGTGAGCATAAAGCCAGACATCAACACCACACGTTTGAGTCATGATAACTCATTGTCATTTCCGTACAAACGTTTTATGATATGGTCACCTGAATTGTGGCGGAAGCATCGGATTGGATTGGAAAACTTTATTGTCTTTATTTGTCTTTGGTTCTCAGCACACATTTAGAAATGAAGGTCCAGAAACAAATACACAACTCAATGACGCAAGGTCCCTGCTGATCCACATCTCAATACGTGACAACATGATTTCCAAAGGACAAAAATTGTGTACCAAACTATTGTCAAAAAAAGTTTATATTCATGGACTTTGCTGCTCTGGGCATGAAAGAGTTCATAAAAAAATTTTTGTCGGCCATTTCGATGGGAGAGAAGATGAAGGAAAAGCTCCTCGGACGTTTTTACCTTCACATATGAGCAGGATGTTGTTGTAGCTGAAGCCCATCGGACATTCACAGCGGAAGCTTCCGATCTGGTTGATGCAGACTCCATTAGCGCAGATGCCCGGGATCTCACGACACTCGTCGATGTCTGGCGTGAAGAGCAGAGAACACTCACCACACGGCAATATTACTTGAGTAACGGCAATCAAATGATCCTGATCAATAGTAGGAGAATAGAGGGAATAGGGATTGAACGATCATAAGGAGAAACGATTAAACTCTTGAATAATCTAGAGGGAAACCAATCAAACGATCTTAATAAATACCGTTCAAACTATGTTGAGGAATAACCATCAAACAATCTTGTAGAATAATAATTGAGTGATCTCGAGGAACATCGATTGAACAAGTTTGAGGAAAAATGAATGAATAATCTTGAGGATATAACAATCGATTGATCTTGAGAAATAATAATTAAAGAAACTTGAGGAATAATGATGGAACGATCTTGAGGAATAAGAATTGTATGATCATAAGGAGAAACGATAAAACTCTCTTGAATAATTTGGAAGGAAACCAATCAAACGATTTTAAGCAATAACATTCAAAGAATCTTGTGGAATAACAATCGCACGATCTTTTCGCAGGAATAATAAAATATTGCACGACACGGCAATATTACCACTATATTAATAACACAGCGTGTGGTTAAACGCAACTCACCAATGGGTTTCCCAGTGTGAATGTCGATTATGAAGCCAGGAGCTTGATTTCCACATAGAAGCTGATACTCGGCTAAAAAACAATTCAGAATAGAGTGATATTACTAGCGTCTCGTTTGAATTGAATTGATTTTGAAATGAAAAAGCCTTTATTTTTCCCACAGCGGGGAAGTTGCATGTCACAACAGCAGGAAAATATATGTCTATAAAAACATGTACACGAGGGATAAAATAAGTAAATACTCTGAATTCTGAAAATAATAGTTTATATATAATCTAAGCTTTATGGATTAGAGCTTTATGGATTCTTAAAATTTCTGAAAAAAAATAAAAAAAATAATTAACTATTATTAAGAAAAAATGATCAATAAACAATTATGTGTCTTACAGTTATACAATTATGTGTTTTGTCTCAAATACCTTGTATCTGATGGAATGTGTGTGTATGTTTATAATAACTGGAACGAGAAAGTTTGTAATTAGAGTATAATCATTTTTACCGATGTGTTTAGCTTTTGTCTATAGAAAACAATAGAGAATGTAGAATTTTAAAAATGTAACCGTCTCTTCAGATGATACAGTGACAAATAAACAGCATTTGATAATGCTTGTTAAACATAAGCAGTGCACACACACACACACACACACACACACATATATATATATACATATATTTGCACAGTATTTTATTACATTCATAAAGAAAATATTTATATATAACTTATATTGCAGCCCTCAAAACCCACTTGTTTAAACTGGCTTATGCACTCAAAGTTTTCTTTAATTTTCCTGTTTACTATGTATGTTTTTTAGTTATTTCTGTTTTTGTACAGCGTCCTTGAGTGTCCAGAAAGAAGTTTAAGCTATTATTACTATTTATTATTATTATTATAGAATGGTTATACGTGTTAATATAGTATTTGCTTCATATTTTCTATGCTAAACATTTTTTAAGATTCAGTTTTACAGTTCTAGGCTGCTGTGTAATTGTGCGTGCGACCAATCAGAATCTCCAACAGCGTGTAAGTACATATAATAATCTGTATTAAATCTGTGAAAGGTTGTACAGAAGTTCAGACGCTCACAGGTGGCTGGTGTGGGACAGGCCTCGCAGGGTTTGTTCCAGGCTTTGCCCACGTTGTAGGAGCAGCAGCACATCTTCTTGGTCATGTTGAAGGACAGCTCGTTCTCGCAGGTGTCGTTGAAGTTCCGGTAGCAGACGCTCTTCCTCATGTCTGAGAGACGCACACCAAACGCGCAAGTCAAGCTCACGAGCCTCTAACACACAGTGCTGTCAGAAGTAGTCACTCTCCTTGGTTAGAAGTAGAGATACTAAAGTTAAAAAGTACTTCTGTGAAAGTAAAATGCCCAATATTGCCCAAGAAGTAAACGTAGCTTATAATACTGATAAAACCACTTTTAAGTATAAAAGTAAAAGTAATGCGAGGAAAAAAATAGCATTATAGAACTATAATAATATAATTGTTCTATTAAATTGTTGTAATTACATTGAAAATGAATGCATTTTATCACAAAGCTTCTGTGTAATCTGCGCCGCCTCAAGACACTAAATCACACAGGCTTCTCAGAGGCTGATAAATCTGTAAAAACTTGTCACAAAATAGATTCTTTTCAAATACATGTTATGAAATAAAGACCTTAATATGAACTCTTGTGTTCTAAAATCTAGCTTCAACATTACATTATCTCCTTTATATCTAGTGTAAGATAAATCACATCTCTCAAAGTCTCACAAAGACACTAACTGAGATGTTAGTCAGTGTTCACGTGAGCTTTGAGATCTCGGGACAGTTAAATTGTGAAAAGCGTCTTACAAATGCTCAGAACTTGAGCTTGAGCTTTACACACGGTCACTGCGCCTCACACTTGTCCCGACTGGGATGATATGTTGACATTCGTTTGCCGTTTTACCCGCGTTTTCGCGTCCGTTTTACCCGCATTTTTGCCGACAAAGCGCGATGTGCAGGCGTGATGGACCGCGCGCAAACCAATAGAGTGTCGGAATGATACGCGTTTATACGTCTCATCCAACCACAATCATTTACCGGCGATGTTTTTTTAATATCGATTCAACACGGAAATAAAACTAACCCAAGAAAAGCCCAAGTTTGTTTGTTGCTCTCACATAAGTGTAGCTTTTGGTCAACGCAGCATCTTAATTAATTTCTGGTATTTATTTTTACACACTCAAAACATTTGAGCTCTCGCGGGCCACATAGTTTGACATGGCGGGCCACAGTTTGTGATTTAACGGGACCAGCAGTAACTCACCCATGCAGTTGTTCCCTCCGTTGACCTGCATGTACTCGGGCGGACAGACGCAGGTGTAGTTACCCAGCGTGTTGTAGCACGTCCCCGGGCCGCAGATGCCGATGTGAGCCGAGCACTCGTCAATATCTGTCAATCAGACACACTATTGGATCCCTGGAAAGGTCAAAGTGGCCGACCTTCACAGATACGGGTCTCTTCGTTCTACTAGAGCAGGGGTGGGCAAACTTTTTGATTGGCAGGCCGCATTGGGTTGTAACATTTGACAAAGGCTTTCTGGTCAAGCGGCTGTCAATCACTTTCTCACCAGCCAATCAGAGTAAGGGCCGCCCCTAACTTGAAAAAAAATAACGTGAGGATTTGTTGTCTCTTAGAAATTTGACTTTGATATTTTTGGCAACGGATTCCATAGACTGAGGGTATAAAAATAAATGAATAAAAATAAATAAATTATTTTACGTACATTTTGTGCTTATGGTTCCGTTTTTTAAAATGTGTTACATAAAAAAATAAAATAACTCTTCATAACAGATTAACCGGATTTACATAAAAAAAAATATCAATTAATTTTTACAAGTTCGGCGGCCGGATTGAAACGTTTAACGGGCCGCAGTTTGCCCACCCCTGCACTATTGGATCCCGGAAATGCTGTGGGGCAAAGGTCAAAGGTCGAGGTCAAAGTGGCCGACCTTCACAGATGCGGGTCTCTTCGTTGAGGTAGTAGCCGGCTGGGCATTCGCACTGGAAGCTGCCAAACGTGTTGACGCAGTTGCCCCCCTGGCACAGCCCGGGCAGCTCCTGGCACTCGTCGATGTCTGTCGGACACACCGTGGCTTTCATTTTCAAGCATTTCCAGGCACTTTGTTCAAAATTCAAGCGTTTTCGAGGGTTTCAAGAACCCGTAGGAACTCGGCGTAGAGTTGTGGCAAAATGTGTGTTTAAAACTGTCTACACACAATCAAAATGAAACTACCATTTTGGGGGGAAAGTTTTGTGGTATTGGTGGAAAAAAATTGACATTATATTTTAGTAGAGCTTACTAACATTGTAGGCAAAATTTGTATTGTAACTTCATTTAAAGTAGCAAATGAGACATCTGACATTCTATTGCAAATCAGACCTGGATCATAGTGATCACCACCTGTTTATTCACACACTCACTTTATTTATCTGTCTCACTCTCTGAGTCTGTCAATCAAAAGTGGCGTGAAGCCAGACACAGAGCGGGAGAACCGCCTAAGTTCTGATCCGATCGCGAGGACGTGCACTTGTCTAGATTTAGAAGTTCAAGCATTTTCAAGCATTTTCAAGGCCTTGAAAACACATTATTGAAATTCAAGGATTTCAAGCAGCCGTGAGAACTGTGGACCGAGGTTCTTACCCTCGAGGATGACCGTGATGGGGTTGGGCCGGAAGCCTTCTCCTCCGGGACACAGGGTCTTATACTCCGCTGTAGGAGGAAGTCACCATATATGGAACAGTTACGATAGATGATGATGATGATGATGATGATGATGATGATGAACAATGAAATCAGTGTAAACTAAAAACACCGTCCCTCTGCTGCGAACACGACGTCATTTATACAAACAAGTCTACAATTGGTAACACTTTATAATAACCTCACCTTTTTTTAGCATGAACTTCACATGAATAACATCTTTATTCATTATCAACGTATTAATTAAGCATGACCAGATGTTAAGAATTAACCATGACCAGAATTAAGCATGACCTTGATCTAAAGTACTTGAGTACACTTTAGGAATTTTTGTAAATTTTATAAATATTGTAAATGTTTTACTTATTAGTATTTTGGCTACTTTGCTTTACTTGTACTGAGTATCAAAAATATAAGCAACTTTTAAATTCACGCAGTCCAAAAAAAAAAATTCACGCAATCATTAAAGTACAAGTACTAAGACAAGTACAAATACTATGCTCAGTGTTTCAATGTAGAACTCGTCATTAACAAATGTGTCACTAAGTATCGGTCAAGCCTAATTGATGCGTTGATTATTAATAAAGCTGTCATTATTGGATAGTTAATGCTAAATAAAGTTCTTACTGGAGTTGAGGAGCGGACACAGTTCGCAGGGGTTTCCCCAGGCTCCGCCCAGCGAGCAGCAGCATGAGGCTCGGGTCACGCCCACACCAATCTCAGCGCTGCAGGAAATGCCTCCGTCTCCGCGGTCCTGGATGTCCAGGAAGCAGTTCCCCACCCGCGTGTCTGTCAAAGAGAAACGCTTAATAATTGCCTAATTGATGTGGCCTAATTGTTGCAGGTGATGGCAATATCCTGTTTGGTTTTTAAAGGAGGGAAAGTTGTAGTCTGTAGGAAAGACTGGCGGAAAATTCCATGTGTGAAATAGTTTGTGAGCCTGAGTGCATTGCGTTTATTGTTTTGCGCGTTTTTCTTTTCGTTTGTGTGTGTGTTTTTTTTAGTGCTGTCAAACGATTAAAAATGTTTAACTAGTTAATTGCACTTCCCTGTGAAATTGATGGCGATTAAAGGACTAAAGCTTGAAATACTGGATAATAAGGTGTAATATGTAAATTAATGTAAACTCTACACTGTACACTAGTTTAAATCATTTAGCATAATTTTTGTTCAATTTGCTTACATATAAGTGTTATACATCAATTGAATGTTTGAAGTGGCCAATTATTACACTCTTAATAAAAACAGGACATTGTGCTTTTTGTACAAATAAATAAATAATAATAATAAAACTAAAACTTGAAGCACGTTTTGTCAGCTGAAAACAAAATAACTTAATAAATACTCTGGGGTCGACAATATAAATGGCCCGGTGGCCCCGGACGTACTTTCAAAACCAACCGGGTTTCAAAACCAAACCGAAAGTGAAAAAACTGCAACTGTGATTAATGGCATTAAAAAATTTGATTAAGCATTTCAAATTAATCGCGTGCGTTAACTAGTTAACTTTGACAGCCCTAGTTTTTTTGGATAGGGAGTGCAGGGAAGAAACTGTGTTTTAGTTTTTCCACTTTGGTTTGAAATAGGGAATTTAGAATGTTTTTCCATAGCTTTGTTTTGTTGGTAGCACTCTTTATTCTTGTGGTGAAAGAGGGACAATAAAACAATTCTCTCAAAAATCACCTTTGGCGTTTGTAGATTGTGCGATCACCCTACAGGTTGTAACGGAAATTGGAGGCTCGTCTTAAAAAAAAATCCCTGTGGCTGAGGATTATTTTTCCTAGGGGTTTTTAAATTTGAGGGCAACGGCTGAATTCCAACTGGACGTTTTTGTGCTCGATCCATCACTGGAAAAGTTGGATAGATGCCAAAAGGACGACTTGATTTGGTTGGTGGTGTTTTACAACCAGTAAACACCAGTCCAGACTCACCCACACAGCCGACGCCCGAGGGGTTGAGCTCAAAGTCTGGGGGGCAGTTGCACAGGTAGCTGCCCGGGAGGTTGACGCACAGGCCGTTGATGCAGTTGACCGGGTCCAAACACTCGTTGATGTCTGAGAACAGGGGAGGAACGTTGAGACAATTCTGGTCCATATATCGATTTACGATAAAAAATGATGCACATTCCGAAGTAAAACGCTGATTGGTTTAGCATTCTGAAATCGGAAGGTTCATCAATACATTGTTCCTATAGATTTTTCTGAATTGGAAAAAAAAAAAGCCTTTAATTGTCCCACAGCGGGGAAATTTCATATTCAATTCAAATAAGTCATTTGAAATGGTTTCCGACAATTTTTGGTGATTTGCAAGTTTTATAATCTCTATTGTTTCACCTAATCTCTACAATATAACGGCGTTAAAAATAATCGGCGTTACTAACGGCAATAAATATCAAAAGTTATTGGTTCTCTATTGTGTTTTATTATTCACAATACTAATGAGAATATTTTATATATTACAAAATATATAAAAAAAAATATAATATATATATATATATATTATATTTACTATATTCTGAATTTGAAAGGTGCGTCTAAAATACTACAATAGTGTAGATTATTGTACAGTGCTCTCTCATAATAATAATTTATTTAATTTAGTGTCCATTTCAACAATTTAACATATTTAATATTAACAGCAACCAAGGTGTTTGACAAATTAAAAGAACTAAAGTTGTCGCAAAAAGTAAAGCAATAGTTACTTTACCTGGTAATTAGTTTTAAGCAATAGTTACTTTCTATGGTAATTAGTTGCTTTTATAACGATGTAACTCAATTACTAACTAAGTTACTATTTGTTAGAAGTAACTGTAACTTATTCCTCTTTCATCACAGACTCCTCACCTGTGCAGTTTCCTCCGCTGCGGTCCAGCTCGTAGCCATATTCACACACACAGCGGAACATTCCGGGAAGATTAACACACGAGCCGAACACACAGATGTTCTGGAAGTTACACTCGTCGATGTCTGACGGAGGAAAGTGAGCGTTAAGAGAGTGTGTGAGTGTGTGTGTGTGAGTGCGTATGTGTGTGTGAGTGAGTGTGTGTGTGTGAGTGTGTGTGTGTGTGTGTGTGTGAGAGTGTGTGTGTGTGAGTGTGTGTGTGTGTGAGAGTGTGTGTGTGAGAGAGTGTGTGTGTGTGTGTGTGTGTGTGTGTGAGTGTGTGTGTGTGAGAGTGTGTGTGTGTGAGAGTGTGTGTGTGCGTGTGTGTGAGTGTGTGTGTGTGTGAGAGTGTGTGTGTGTGAGAGTGTGTGTGTGCGTGTACCCTGGCAGGCTTTGCTGTCCTCCGTGGGTGTGAAGCCCATCTCACACTCGCAGCGGTATCCTCCCGGAGCGTTCAGACACTGACCGTTCTCACACAGATTCACGTTGTCCGCACACTCGTCCATATCTGAGGGGAAGTGACACGGAACGAGAAACATTTACCCGTTTAAATTTAACAATTTAGTCTGTGACGACTTATGACAAAGTCGTAACCAAACTGTATTGAAATAATTTTGTGATCTGCACAGTAAATTAGAAAAAAAATAATTATAATAAAATGTGAGAATATTTGCAAATGATGCTAAACAATGCTGAGAGGAAATAATACCATTATTTGCTATTAAAAAGCATTCAGTCACATTTAGAAAATGTACAAAATGGCAAAACAACAATGTACCGTAATTCTAATTATTTTTTACAAAATTACAAAGATTATTTACTCGCTAAATTATACAAAGTAGCGGATAGTTTAACACTAAAAATAATTAATTTTACTATTTATATATGCGTATAATTGCCCTTTTAAAAAATTGATGGATGAATGGATTAAATTCTAGATACTGTGTCAGATACATGTGAACGACAGACAGACAGACAGATAGATAGATATAGATACTGTAGATAGATAGATAGATAGATAGATAGATAGATAGATAGATAGATAGATAGATAGATAGATAGATAGATAGATAGATAGATAGATAGATAGATAGACTGAGGAGAGATAAAGTAGATAGATGGATGGATGGATAGATAGACAGACTGAGGAGAGATAAAGTAAATAGACAGACAGATAGATAGATAGACTGAGGAGAGATAAAGTAGATAGATGGATGGATGGATGGATGGATAGACTGACTGAGGAGAGATAAAGTAGATAGATAGATAGATGGATGGATGGATGGATGGATGGATGGATGGATGGACGGACGGACGGACAGACGGACGGTGAGATCTTGGTACCCGAGCAGCTGAAACCGTCTCCGTTGAATCCGTCTTTACAGCTGCAGCGGTACGAGCCGGGCGTGTTCATGCACTCAGCGTTGGGGTGGCAGTTGTGTTCTTCTGTCACACACTCGTCCACATCTGCAGCGGCGGCAGCCAATCAGAGGACAGAAACGGCAACCACGTGACCCGAGGGCGCCGCCCACTCACCGCTGCATTTGATTCCGTCGCCGTCCCAGCCGTCACGACAACGGCACTTGAAACTCCCCGGGACGTTGAAGCAGGACGCGTGCAGGTCGCAGTTATGGGCGTCGATTTCACACTCGTCAACATCTGGAATATTACACAACGTGAGAAATTTTTTTTTTAAATTTGCAATAATATAGCAAGACTAAAACGTTGACAAAAGTTTCTGAAGGTCTGTAGTTTTAAAAAATACATTTAGATTAGGTCTGTCAAAGTTAACGCGTTAACTCGTGTGATTCATTACATTTGTTTATTCAAATGAATATCCCGTCATCGGCAATATTCACAATCGTCTCTGAGATAAAATAATGGTTCTTGAAACTTAAATGAATAGACGCTACGAACAAGTTTGAGTTTAACTTAGACGTGAGACTCATGTAGCGAATTCCACAATTCCGATTTCTTTTGTCACTATATCGTTTAATTCAGCATAAATGAGAATGGTAGACATATACTCAACCAGTGCAACCAGTGGAGCCCTTCTTGACAAAGTATCCCAGCTGACAGTGGCAGATGAAGGAACCCTTGGTGTTCTCACAGTCTCCGTGGAGGCAGATGTTGGGATTCAGGTCACATTCATTGACGTCTAAACACACACATAAAGATTAGGAACACAAGCATTTCCTCTCTCTGTGTACACACGGAATAGAGAGAGAGAGAGAGAGAGAGAGAGAGAGAGAGACTTTTAGAGATATTTAACCCTCCTATTATGCTTGGCTCGAATTGAGCCGTGTTAAAAGTTAAAAAATAAATACTAGTTAAAAGTATTTTTTTCACTTTGAAACTTCTCCTGCTTGTCTTAGTTAGTGTAATCTACATATAAACAAAAAAAAGATTCAGTTTATTTTTAACGACTGCTGCACTGCAAAAATTCCGTGTGAAAAAAAGTGTACAATATCATCAAAAAAATGCGAGTCCTATTTTCTTGAAAATGATTCAAAACCATCTCTTACTCTTGATCCTAAAAAAGTCAATTCATCTTGTAAGAAAAAATAACAAGATTTATTGTCTAATTTCAAGATTCTTTAGCTTGTCGAGAACATATTTCTTTAGACGTCCGCTACATGTTTGTGTTACAAAGATAATGTTCGGGTCAATTTAACCCTTCAGACAAAATAGAAGCTACAAAGAGTCAAAAAGATACACCGCTGTCACACACACACACACACACACAAACACACAGTATTTTTGTAACATAAACATGTAGCGTGGTGTAACACTGGAAAACATACATTGACGAGCCAAAAAACCTTGAAATTACAAAATAAATCTTGTTTTTTTTTTTCATACAAGACAAATGAACTAGCTTAGAATTGTGAAAGATTAATTTGCTTGTTTCAAGAAAGTAGGTCTTGTTTCAAACTGTCTTACAGAGTAAAGTATTCTCACCCCATTGGCAGATAATGTTACTTCATTCAGGTCTTTTTTACTCATTTTGTCTATTATTTTCTTATTTTTTCAAGTGCATTTTTTGCAGTGTACATAGATGTGAACTGAATCATTATATTTTTTAATATGACAATTACACCAAATAAGCCAAGCACGAGATGTTTCAAAGTAAAAAAAGACTTTAAAGTATTTTAAAAATATTTTTGAAACTTTGAAAACGGGTCAATTTGACCGCGAACATAACAGGAGGACTAATCTCAATAACGTGTTTAGCCAAATCAACCAAAGTCTGTGTCAAACGGCGAATGAAGCACAGCTAGGTGGCGCTGTTCTGTTACCGATGCAGGTGCGCATGTCCATAGACGCCATGAATCCGTCGTAGCACAGGCATCGGTATTCTCCAGGGATGTTGCTGCACTGTCCGCCATCGCAAATGTCCGGCGTGTCTTCGCATTCGTCAATATCTGCGAAAATACCCCAAACAATGTGTTGCATCGTACACAGTCAACTGCAGAGGTGTAAAGTACTTGAGTAAATGTGCGGAAGTACGTTTTGGCTACTTTGTACTCAAGTATCAAAAATTATAAGCAACTTTTACTCTCTACTCCACTACATTTGTAATTGAGTAACTGTACTTTCCACTCCACTACATTTGAATGGACACGTGTCGTTACTCGTTACATTCTGATTGGGTTAGGGGTGTGACAAACGTAATCATTAAATTTACCCTGACTTTACAAATATTTTAATGCTACCAAGCCTAACGTGGCAAAATCACACTGTACCGTGACTATATTTTATCTAGATTTCTTTGTGCATTGTGAATAAATGTACCGTCTATTGTAGACATTGACTGAGAGGTCACTGAGAATCACACCAAAGTCAGCTCACAATTTTATTTTTATTTATTTTGCACAAACGAGTTTGATTGAGACTGACTTTTTGTTCTTTATTTTGTTTTGCCATTTTTGAAACATGGAGATGCTACGTTTTGTTTCTGTGTTAGAAAATAAAACCTCACGAATAGAGTTTTTTTTTACATTTCTTAGTTTTTTTTTTTTTGCCCATATCAGTATGAGTAAAACACTTAAGCTCTTTTAAAATCCAATACTTCGCTACGTACTTTGACTCAATTTGACTACTTTGGACTTGTCGTTTTCATAGTGGTGACTTTTTACTTGTATTGGAGTGACTTATACAGAACATATCCGCACTTTTACTCAAGTATTGGTGTATTGGTGGTCTTATTTTAATCTGTCTTACCATGTATATTTTTAGCTGAGGCTTTGGAACTAACATAACGTAAAAAAAAAACTGCTATAATACCAAAATAAATGTATGTATATTTTTTTGCCGAGGCTTTGGAACGAACGTAACGTCAAGAAAAAACTGTAATAATAAAAAAAAAACGTATGTATATATATTTTTTGCCGAGGCTTTGGAACGAACGTAACGTAAAGAAAAATTGTAACAATTTAAAAAAAAAACGTATGTATATATTTTTTTGCTGAGGCTTTGGAACGAACGTAACGTAAAGAAAAAACTGTAATAATAAAAAAAACGTATGTATATATTTTTTTGCCGAGGCTTTGGAACGAACGTAACGTAAAGAAAAATTGTAACAATTTCAAAAAAGAAAAAAAACGTATGCTACGTACTTTGACTCAATTTGACCACTTTGTACTCGAGTCGTTTTCACAGTGGTGACTTTTTACTCGTATTGGAGTGACGTATCCGCACTTGTACTCAAGTAGTGGCGCTTCTCACACCTCTGACCAGCTGCTAGAGAAGCAGGTGTCTCACCAGAGCAGCTCCTGAGGTCGGGCATCAGCGCGTAACCTTCACTGCAGCTGCACTCGTAACTGCCCTCGGAGTTGGTACAGTGGGTATCGCAGCCTCCGTTCATGATGGTGCACTCGTCGATGTCTGAGAAACACCACGTTAACTCCGCGCTGTCCATGCGTAGTGAAGCGGCGACTTACCCACGCAGGCCTGGCGCTCGGGCGTGGCCTGGTAGCCCGTGTCACACGAGCACTGGTAGGTGCCCACCACGTTGACGCACTGACCGTGTTTGCACAGGTTGTCGCTAAGCTGGCACTCGTTTACGTCTGCGGGCAGAGAAAAAGACGTCAGGTTAAGACACTGCACACAATACGCGTGAAAAAATAAGAAAACGTACTGTGTCAAAAGCATGTATATATTTTTTTCCGGTATACTCATTTTAAGAAACGAGCTACTTTGAATATTAAAGCCAATATGAACATGAACTGAAATGCAGAAACAAATCTACCTTGTAACAATATTTTTTTGTCTTATTTTAACTAATGTATTGTAAAAAAAAAAAAAAAAAAAACTGCAATAATTCCAAAAAAATGTATGTGTGTGATGACCGTGTGCAAGTCTCCCGAGCCGGCGCGCGTGCTGGTGCCGCTGGCGCGTGCACGCACTCTCTCTCCGCGGCGCGCGGGAGCGCGCCTAAAGTGAATCACTGCCGCCAATCACGAGGACTATATAAGAACTTGCAAGCCGTTAGATCGGGGCGAAGCTTTGCCTACGCCTGCCGTTGCCACGTTCCTTGCCTTTGCCTTTGTCTTGTCTTCTGTGTTTGTCTAGTTAACCTCCGTTTTTATTGACCTCCTGCCTGTGACCTCGTTGTGATCCTGTCTCTACCTGCCCTCGACCCTGTGCCTGTCTTACGACCCTGATTCGCCGAACGGACTTCACATCATTAAACATCTAAACTGCATACGAGACTCGACCTGCTTTCTAGCAACCACCACTCATGACAATGTGTATTTTTTTTCCTGTATATTTTTTAGCTGAGGCTTTGGAACTAAATTAATGAAAAAAAATAATAAATAAATACATTAAAAAAAACTGCAATAATTCCAAAAAAACGTGTGTGTATTTTTTTTCCTGTATATTTTTTAGCTGAGGCTTTGGAACTAAATTAATGTAAAAAATAAATAAATAAATAAAAGAAACTGCAATAATTCCAAAAAAATGTATGTTTATTTTTTAGCTGAGGCTTTGGAACTAATGTAAAAAAAAAAAAAACCTGTAAAAATACCAAAAAAAAAACGTATGTATATTTTTTATCTGAGGCTTTGGAACAAACGTAACGTAACAAAAAAAAAAAAAGCTGCAACAATACAAAAAAGACGTATGTATATTTTTAGTTGAGGCTTTGGAACAAACGGAACATAAAAAAACCTGCAATAATTCCAAAAAAATATATTATAAATATTTTATGTTATTTTAATTATATTATATAATATTTCATAAATTATATAATATAATATAAATATATTTGGCCCGTGGGCTGGTACCTTCACACACGGAGGCCTCGGAGCTCAGCTGGTGTCCCGCGGGGCAGTCGCACTCATAACTGCCCTCCGTGTTGAGACACGTGCCCCCTCGACACAGCAGAGGGTCCCGCTCACACTCGTCCACGTCTGGGGGGGGGGGGGGGCACGGGGTCACGTGACGCTCTGACAGAGGGGCGTGGCACGAGGCGGAGTCTCACCCATGCAGTTCTTCATCATCATGAAGCCGCTCTCGTACCCGTCCAGACACTCGCACTCGAAGCTGCCGGGCGTGTTGACGCAGGAGCCGTGCCCGCACAGGTCGGGCGAGATGGTGCACTCGTCGATGTCTGCGGGGAGGGCGGGGTCATCAGGGGGAGGCGGGGCAGTGTGAGGGGTGTGGCCTGATGCTCACCTGTGCAGTTCCTCTCCTCCGCGGTGAGGGCGAAGCCGCCGTCGCAGCGGCACTTGAAGCTTCCGATGGTGTTCCGGCAGCTTCCGTGTGCGCACAGGCCTCGGAAAACCTTGCACTCGTTCACGTCTGGAAGACAAGCCCAGAGCGCTCGATGATAGAAAATCAATCAACTGCGTAAAACCTCGAATAGAAGTTGTATTAGACGAACGTAACGTCAAAAAAAAGCTGCAATAATACCATCAAAACGTATGTGTATTTTTTAGCTGAGGCTTTGGAACTAACGTAACATAAAAAAAAACTGCAATAATACCTAAAAAATGTATGTATATTTTTTTATGTTTATTTTTACCTTGACAGTTTATTGGATTTAAATGTTGTAAAAACTTGTAAAAGAAGTCATATCATAAATATTTGGTAAGAAGAAATATAAAGAGGAATGTTCTTGTTTTAAGAACGCAATGTTTCTCAATTTAATAAACTAGCTACTTTATTATTCTAAAGCCAATGAGAACAGAAATGTAGAAACAAATCTACCGTGTAACAAGATTTTTACCTCTTGTTTTAAGTCGTCTTACCAAGTAACTTTTTCTCACCCCATTGGAAGATAATTTAACTAATTTAATTTTTTTATTACTCATTGAAGTTTTTTACACATACATCTTTTGCATTGTATAAAAAGGGTTATAAAATATTTGAAAGATTTTTTTTCTTTACAGCATCACTTTTAAAATACATTACAATTATTTGCCCTTGCATTTATTATTATTATTATTATTATTATTATTATTATTATTATTTACGTGTTACACTATTGCTATTTGACAACCTGATGTTCTGGGTTAACTTTTAAAAATAAAAACAAAATTCCAGAATCGTGATCTTTATTCTAAGCAAAAAAAAAATCGTGATTCTCGTTTTTATCCAGAATTGTGCAGCTCTAACACACACATCCACAAACATTATCTGTAATAGAAGCGTAATAGATCTGTAATAGAAAGTGTTATAAAGGAAAAGACGTGTCTGACCTTTATAGAAAGGTCGTCCTGTCAGGATGTCTCCTCGGTTGGCAATGCCCGGTCCACGTGGGCAGATGGCCTTATACTCGGGCGTGCCGGGTTTAGGACACGCCTCACAGTCCACGCCCCAGGCCGCGCCCACCGTACAGCAGCACAGATCCGCGCGGTAGCGGCCCGGCAGCGGCTCCACACACTCGTCCTCGTCCCACTTCATGTAGCACTGCTCGCTTCTGATGTCTACACACACACACACACACAGAACTCAGGAAAAACGCTTTTATTATCCTAGTTATTTAAATTTTTATATTTTATTTAATTTTATTTTTATCCAAAGTGACTTACAAGACTGTTTGAGTTCAACAGAGTAGATCTACTGTACAGACATTACAATTCTAGAATCCAATTTTTTTTTGGAGTTCAAATGTACCCAATCGGTGAGGAGACAAGCGAAATGTGTGCAAATCGTGTCTGGCTCGAGGAGCATTTAACTCCAAAGATGCACAAATTCAACGTTCACAAATGTCGCAGATTTCCTAAATCTGGACATATGATTTAATGATATCAAATGTTCGGAATATTCTGCAATGCTTTGAACTGAAAATCTCAAATTTGTAATATTGTGAATTTCAATCCTACAATTTCGCCAACAGGAAATTGTGCTTTTAAAAAGTTTGTTTCACAAGGTTAAACTATAAGCATTATAAGCACAACACATGTTTTTGAGACCCAAAAAAAAAATGCGTTCTTAAATTTGCTTAATAAATTAAATCAATTAAAAACCAGCATGCAATACAATAAACACAATAATAATAAAATGTAAAGGAAAAATAAACAAAACAAAATAAAAAATAAAATATAAAATAAAATATAAAAAACAAGAAATAAAATATATGGTCCTATTAATATAAATGCTAATATTAATATAAATACATGCTAATAAAATATTAATGCTCAAACCGACACAGGTGCGAGCAGCAATCAAAATAAATAAAAATCCAGCATGCAATAGAATAAAAACAATAACAAAGAAATGTAAAGGAAAAATAAACAAAAGTAAATAAAAAATAAAATAAAATATGAAATAAATTAATAAAATATAAGAAATAAAATATATGCTAATATTAATATAAATGCTAATATTAATCTAAATATATGCTAATAAAATATGAGTGCTCATACCGACACAGGTGCGCCCCGCCCCGTCCAGGGTGAGGCCCTCGGCACACTCGCACCGGAAGGAGCCTTGCGTGTTCACACAGCGGCTGTTGGTACACACACCCGGGAAAACCTCACACTCGTTGATGTCTGGAGAGCGAGAAGACACGTGATGATGTCACAGGAGGGAGGGGCTGCAGAGGATCGCGGGTAACGCCTACCTTCACAAACCACGCCTTTCATGCGAGCGAAGCCTTTCGAGCAGGCCGTGTCTGAAAAAGAAATAAGGCACGTAAATAATTGTAATTAAAATAGAAATATTTGTAAAATGTAAAATTATTGTATTTTCACAAATGCTTTACACAAATATATACATTTAAAATACGTATTTTATTTTAACGTGATAATTTAATGATGCATTGCACAACAAATGTAATGTTTTTGTCAATGATCATTGTTGGACAATTTAGAGTTATATTATATTATATTATATTATATTATATTATATTATATTATATTATATTATATTATATTATATTATATTATATTATATTATATTATATTATATTCTAATTCCCCACAATCATTGTATTATTAATACTTTAATCATGTATTATCATTATTTCTTATTATTATTATTATTATTATGATTACTACAATAATGAGAAATTATTATTAGTATTATTATTATTTTTAGATTTTGAGCTGATACCTGTTATGACAATTGATAAATTGATTGTGTGGTTTACCTAAGAAAGAATAGAATATTTTCTATGTTGTTGATAAGTTACTCACACATTACTCACGTTAGTCACTATATAATGAGTAATTATTCTTTTCTCATTGTTACTTTACAAATATGCCTTACAGTATTGTGGACTTTTTTTGGAATCCTCTTGAACGTGAAAATTATTTTTTTATTGCCATTGATTGTTTTGAAGTCCAATTGACATACCTGTGTTTTTTCTTTAAGATATTAAAGAAGCTTTATTATGTAAAGTTACCATTATTGGTCTTTCAAACCAACAAGTCTTGATGGTTTATTGCAAATAATAGTAATAATAATAATAATTGAACCTTTGTTAGTCCCTCATGGGGAAATTATTCCTCTGCATTATTTTGTTAAGAAGCAAAGAAAATATATTGCAAATTGAACAAAAAGTCTTGACTATGAATTATAATAATAAAATACTCTAAATTATATTACATTGTTTAAAACGAGTGTTTATTTAGTGTTGAGTTTACATTAATTTACACTTTACACTTTAATTGTTACGATTCTGCTCCTCTGCTCCCCCTGGTGGTCGAGGAGGAAAGCAGCAGGCTGATCGTTACCGGGGCTAATCACCGAGCTCCTTATAAGGTGTTGCGGAGGAATAGCTCTCAGACAAGCCACGCCCATGTGGCTCGTGTTTCATTTGAATTCTTCTAGATCTTCTGTCATTAAAACCTAGTAGTCATCTGATTCAATATTACGAGCTTCAGATGTTTTTTGCGATTAATTTGGTTGGGGAAATGCGATTAATCAGTTTAAGAAATTCATGATTAATTGAATTTAATTTGTCTTCTTCTAGATCTTCTGTCATTAAAATCTAGTCGTCATCTGATTCAATATTACGAGCTTCAGATGTTTTTTGCGATTAATCGCGATTAATTTGGTTGGGGAAGTGCGATTAATCAGTTTAAAAAATTCATGATTAATTGAATTGATATTGTCTTCTTCTTCTAGATCTTCTGTCATTAAAATCTAGTCGTCATCTGATTCAATATTACGAGCTTCAGATATGTTTTTTGGGATTAATTGTGATTCATTTTAATCAGTTTAAGAAATTTATGATTAATTGAATTGAATTTAACTAACAAGAAAAACAGCGATGGCTGATGTGCTCAACTCACCGACTTCGCAGCGCTCGCACGGACTTCCCCAGGCCGCGCCCAGTGTGGAGCAGCACTCGGACTTCAGCGTGGCGCCGTTTATATTCACCTCACAGCGGCCGTCCTGGATGTTCAGCCAGCAGGTTCCTTTCATGCTGTCTGCGGAGGAAACGTGACAGTCGGTCGCACGCAATCACAATCTGTCAGTGTCGCCTTCACACGCCGTTAATTCCCATCAAACCGCCGCTTCAGACCAATGGAGAACCACAGCGGCCCGAATGGTGAACCCTGAGGTGAAGCACCTGGCTGCGTTTACAGACATGCTGAACTTCACTCAGGGCAAAGCAATCGTAAGTACATTTCATTTATACAGCACTTTTCTCAGATAAAATCACAAAGCGCTGATAAAAAAAAACTAAAGACAATAAAATCAACAGGATAAAACTACAGTAAGAAAAACAAAATAAAAAGTCAGAACCTAAAAACGTTGCCAACGAAAAGCCTGTTTAGATAAATGTGTCTTCAGCAGTTTTTTTCAAACATTCAGCAGAATGCATCATCCGTAATGATCAGAGGAGTAAAGAGTACCAGACAAACATACTTGAGTAAAAGTACAGATACGCACTGTGTAAGTTACTCCAATGCAAGTAAAAAGTCACCACTATAAAAAAGACTTGAGTCAAAGTAGCAAAGTATCGAATTTTAAAAGAACTTAAGTATTTTACTCATACTGAATTTAGGCAAAAACAAAAACAAAGAAAGGTGAAAAAGTCTCTTCATGAAGTTTTATTTTCTAAAACAGAAACTAAATTTAACACCTCCATGTTTCAAAAAAGGTAAAACTAATTAAACAAAGAACAAAAAGTGAGTCTCAATCAAACTCGAATGTGCAAAGTAAATAAAATAAATCCTATACAACAAAATCCTGGTAAATATTCACGTCTCTAAGTCGCGTTCATGTGGTTTCTAATTCACAATTAGCTTCCAGTATCTTCAGCAGACGACAGATGGCAAAATCACCTCGTTCACCCAAGAAATGAACAAAAAAAATCGATTATGGTTTGTCGCGCACAATTACTCATACTGAATTTAGGCAAAAACAAAAACAAAGAAATGTGAAAATGTCTCTTCATGAAGTTGTATTTTCTAATACAGAAACTAATCCATGTTTCAAAAATGGTAAAACTAATTAAATAAAGAACAAAAAGTCAGTCTCAATCAAACTGGAATGTGCAAAATAAATAAAATAAATCCTGGTAAATATTCACGTCTCTAAGTCGCGTTCATGTGGTTTGCAATTCACAATTAGCTTCCAGTATCTTCAGCAGACGACAGATGGCAAAATCACCTCGTTCACCCAAGAAATGAACAAAAAAAATCAAAAAAAAAGTTGATTACGGTTTGTCGCGCACAATCAAAATGTAACGAGTAACAGTAAGTGTCAATTCAAATGTAGTGGAGTGAAAAGTACAGTTACTCAATCACAAATGCAGTGGAGTAGAGAGTAAAAGTTGCTTCTATTTTTGATACTCAGTACATATACGAAGTAGCCAAAAACACAAGTAAAGTAACAAAGTACATTTACTCAAGTACTTTACACCCCCGGTAATGACAGAGGTATTGACCTTTGACCTGTTCAGATGTGGAATGTTGTGGTGACTATGGTGTTGAGTGGTACGTACCCACACAGATGGTGTTGGTGGAGTCCAGTTTGCTCCCGTGAGAACATTCGCAGTTAAACGATCCGGCGACGTTACGACACACGCCGTTAATGCACGGGTTCGAGTCGCACTCGTTGACGTCTGAAAGACAAACATTAACGTGGCGTCACATGACATTTTCCAAATTCGCATTGGTCATATGATTTGAAAATTAAGTTTCGTAAATGACCTTCGCAAGTCTCCGAGTCGGCCTTGAAGGAAAATCCTTTCGGGCAGGAGCAGGTGTAACTTCCTGGAGTGTTTCTGCACATCCCGTTGTCGCACAGCAGACGGTTCACCAAGCATTCGTTAATATCTGCAAATTGCGCAAGTTGACGAAAAGCGATTCATGCTAGAGCTGCACGATTTTGGATGAGGTGAGAATCACGATTTTTTTGGCTGAGAATAAAGATCACGATTCTTTTCACGATTTGCTCTGGATATTTTTTTTATTTTCATTACTCAACCCTGAAAATCAGGTTGTCAAGCAGCAACATAATAGCACATATTACTAATTGCTTTAATTATAAATAAATGGAATAAAAAATATAATTTCATGTAAAAGTAATGATGAAAAGAAAAAAAAATCACCATTAAACGTACAAAAAAAAAAAACATTTACATGAACAAGTACAGTATTATGTCCAGTTGAGGATTGTTAGAATTGATTAAAATTATTAGCTCTGTTCAAAAGCAATTTTGAAATACTTTTCAAACGATGATTATTTTAGGGGGGCTAATAATTTTGTCCTCAACTGTTGATGTGGTTTGCTGAGTGTAAACACACACACACACTTCAGAATAAAATCCTTTTTCAGGTTGTAAAATATCGGAGTTGATACTCAACCGTTGTATTTATTCGTTCATTCTCCCCGTTAATGTTTTTGTTTTGTTTTTGTTAAACTCGACTGCTGACCAATCAGAGACTTACAATCGGCAGAATCGTATAAATGTTGGATTCAGATCGTGAAGAGGCAGAATCGAGATCGCCATCTTAAAGGCAATGAATCGTGCAGCTCTAATTCATGGCACATTTGTTTCAGCAATGCAAATGAGCCAAAGCTATTTCTGAACCAGGACAAATTAACGACGTAGCGCGACTCACCAATGCAGTTTTTTCCGCTAGCGTCTGACTCGTAGCCGATGTTGCAGATGCATCGGTAGCTCCCGCGCAAGTTCTCGCAGATTCCGTTCTGACAGATGTCCGGATCCAGCGCGCACTCGTTGATGTCTGGGCGGAGCAAAGTCCCAAAAAACGTTAAGTTCCATTTCCACTTTTGTGTTAACGAGGCGACGTCGATCCAAACCTCGTCCGTCGGCAGTGATTCCCGGTCCGCTGCTGCACAACGCCTGGAACTCCGCTGTCGGAAAAACAAAGGATTTTACTCACACGCTACGCTAAATCAACTTACTCAGAAATGTCATCATGTGGTTGTTAATTGGCAGTGCTGTCAAAAGTAGTCACCTTCGGTACTTAATTAGAAGTAGCAACGGTTAAAAAATGGGGAAAAAAAGCGACTTACAAATGCTCAGATACTTGAGTTAAAAAGTATTTCTGTGGAAGTAAAGGTAACATGCCCAATGTTTTACTAAAGTAAAAGTACTGTTACTAATACTGATAAACGTAAAAAGTAAATAAAAGTAAAAAAAAAAATAAAAGTAATGCAAAGAAAAAAAGCCATTATAGAACTATATTGTTTTATTAAACAATATTATACGATTTATCGGGATGTTTTTTTTTTTTAGATCAATTCAACACAGAATTCAAACTAACCGAAATATAATCACGGTAACGCGGCTAGTTTTGAAAAAGTGGCGAGTAGAAAGTACAAATTTTTGTAAAAATAAGAAGTAGAAGTAAAAAGTAAGCGGAAAAATAAATACTCTAGTGAAGTTAAAGTTAAAATTTCTACTCAAGTAGTATTACTTTGTTACTTTCCGCCTCTGTTAATCGGACCAACTCAGATTTTTACCGGAATGGAAGGGTGGGCAGGGTTGGCACGGTTCTTAATAATATATACTCTATTAATAAAATAAATACTCTAGTAAAGTTAAAGTAAGCCAGATTTCTACTTGAGTAGTATTACTTCTGTCGGCAGATATATATAGATAGATAGAAAATGATACTCCCAACTCCGATTTTTACCGGAATTGAAGGGTGGGCAGGGTTGGCAGGGTTCTCCGAAGCCATGCACCGGATTGGCACAGCAGCATTCCGACTTGGTGGCGGCTCCCGGAAAAGGGCGGGAACAGGTGCCCATCTTGATGGCTCCGTAGCAGGTGGTGCGCATGTGTGTGTCCACGCAGACACGCCCGTCCACGTCGATGGCCAGACCGGGCGGGCACTCGCAGCGGAACGAGCCCTCGGTGTTCACACAGCGTCCGTTCATGCAGATGCCCGAAGTCTGACACTCGTCGATGTCTGAGGAGGGAAAAGTGCGTCACGTGGGATCCGGGTCACATGAGGGGAGGAGCAGGACATAACGTCCGTCTTCGTCTTCACCAATGACTTTGTGATGTTAGCGTGCCGGAGGAGACTGAAAACAAAAGCGCCTTACAAATGCTCAGATACTTGAGTTGAAAAGTACTTCTGTGGAAGTAAAAGTAACATGCCCATTGTAAAGCGTCAAAGGTTCACCAGTCTGCACGACCTCAAGACACTAAAGATTATTAGATTGGATTATTAGTCTTAGATTATTTTCAAATAAATAGTATGAAATAATGACCTAATTTTTTTGCCGTTTTACCTGCGTGCATTACAGTGTTTGTGTGCGCGCGATTTATCGAGATGTTTTATTTAGATCGATTCAACTCAAAATGAAAACTAACCGAAATGAAATCGCGGCAATGCGGCTAGTTTTGAAAAAGTAACGAGTGGAAAGTACATATATTTGCTTACAATAACAAGTCGAAGTCAAAAATCAGAAAAATCAAAAAAAGCAGAAAAAGAAATACTCTAGTGAAGTTAAAGTAAGCCAAATTTCTACTTAAGTAGTATTACTTCTGGCACCAGGGAGTCGGGTTCTCCCTAGGTTTTTTTGCTCTCACCCCGCTAGAGAGGGTTTTTTTTTTCCTAGCCTAACTGTGGCGTTCTCTCTTGCTCTTCTTCTCATAGCCCATAGTCTGAATAAAACGGGACATATATTTTTCCTTTTTAACTGACAGTTTTTTCCCCCCGAATTTTTAAAACTCATATAAAGAATCGACATTTCTCTTATTAAAGACTTTTTTCACATTTGACTAAGAAAGACTAAGAAAAGTGTAACATAAATGAACTTGAACTTGAACCTCACCAGTGCAGTAGCGCCCGTTTGGTGCCAGGGCGAAGCCCGGCTTACAGATGCACTTGAAGCTTCCGTCCTCGTTGATGCACATCCCGTTGAGGCACATGTTGGTCGTGGTGCATTCGTCGTGATCTAAACCAAACCAAACCAAAAAGTGACGTTTATGGACGGTCCAGAACGGCAGAACTTGAGAAGGTGATCAGATTGTCAGAGGTGTCAAGAGTACAGGGATTTGCTTAAAAAAAGAAGTAGAAGTAAAAAGTAAGCGGAAAAATAAATACTCTAGTGAATTTAAATTTCTACTTAAGTAGTATTACATTGTTACTTGCCACCTCTGTTAATTGTTTGACACTCCCAACTCAAAATTTTTACCGGAATTGAAGGGTGGGCAGGGTTGGCACGGTTCATAATAATATATACTCTATTAATAAAATAAATACTCTAGTAAAATTTAAGTAAGCCAAGATGTAACAAGTAACGGTAAGAGTCAATTCAAATGTAGTGGAGTGAAAAGTACAGTTACTCAGTCACAAATGCAGTGGAGTAGAGAGTAAAAGTTGCTTACATTTAGTGATACTCACTACAAGTACGAAGTAGCCAAAAACACACTTGAGTAAAGTAACAAAGTACATTTACTCAAGTACTGTACATCTCTGTAAAATATGGGTTAAAAATGATATGTTCGTGTTTGCGTGGGTTTCCTCACAGTCATCAAAAATGTGCTATCGAATTGGCCCCGAGGTGCGAGTTGGTGTGTGGATGCGTGTTTGCGTGTCTGTGATTGGTTGGCCACCAGTCCAGGGCGTGTCCCACCTACAGAGTTGCTGGGATTGGTTCCAGAAGTGGAAGTCGTTAAGAAAATGTTAAATAGATGGATGTTTGCGTTGAGATGATGACACAAATGATTGTAATATGCCGTGATGTTTTGTGCAACTCTCACCGATGCAGTTTTTCCCATCGGGACTGATTTCAAATCCCGCGTTACAGATGCACTGGAAACTTCCGTCCGTGTTGACGCAGCGTCCGTTACGACACATGACTCCGTTCACGATACACTCGTCAATGTCTGCGGACACGGGGGTGTGTTAGACAGCGCTCGCCACTAGAGGGCAGTGTGCTCTCACAAAGACTTCAGTGTAGTACTAATAATAATTATAATAATTCCTTACTTTTTTTTATTTATTGGCGCCTTTCGCAACACTCAAGGTCGCCTTACAGAAACGCAACAACATTCACACACATACCAATTATATGTATATATTACAAACAATAGTAGTGTTTGCAAATAAAACTCATCTATTTTAATAAAACATATTATTATTATTATTATTATATAATTTGTTCCAAACGAAATAATTCCAAACTAATGGAATGGATTAAACTCCATTCCATCCATTCAAATTACGCCTGTAATAAATTCTAATTCAATGGAATGTTTGAGTTTAATAAATACTTCCATAATATAAACAATTGGCAAGTTGCTCATGTACATCTACTTTATATGTTTACTACATCCGTGTTAAACATACAGTATTTGTTTCTCAAAAAAAAAAAGCATTACTGCCAGATTCTGCAAAACAAATTTTAATTAATTTATATATTAGCTGATAAGGCAAAAACAGATGAAGAAAGTGAATTGCATTGAAGTGAATTAAAAGTCCTTCAAACATAATCCTAATTACATTTGAATCTTAATAAACGTGTGTGATAATAAACCACCATCACAGAAAGTTAAAATAAAAATGTAAACTTCGTAAACTTAAAATGATAAAACTTTGTAAAACTTTTTTCTTGAAAATTACTTTTACAATTACATTTTTGATGATACTTCTCCCCCTAGCCAATTTCACCTATGGTCCCAGTCGTAGTGAGCATTGAATTCCTTCATACACTCCTCATTTTGAGACGGTAAACGGTGGTTTATAAACTTGAACCTGAAACATGTTGTTCCTCTTTGCAGTAAAATAACACTAAACAAAAGCATTTTTTACAAAATGTAGCAAATTAGTGTTTTTAACTCATTTCATATCTAGTCTTTAAAAATTAAACACAAATAAATATTTGTGTATCTTAATGATGGAGTGGAAGTGCGGGACGTACCGATGCAGGCCTGCTTGGTGGGGGTGCCCTGGTAGCCCTCGTGGCACTTACAGTGATATGAACCTTGTGTGTTCACACAGTCTCCGTTCACACACGGGTTACTGATGCACTCGTCCACGTCTGGAAGAGAGTGAACACATGAATAAATGAAAAAAAAATTGTGATGCTAGTTAAACTCCCAGTAGTGTAAAACCTCGGGTTGATGCAGTACCACATGTCACCAACAGATGGCAACAAACAAGTATGAAGTAAGTGGCTAGCGTTGCTACTTAGCATTAGCTCTAACTCAATCCTCTGAGATGTGTAAAGCTAATTTTGGCTAACACTGCTACTTAGCATTAGCTCTAACTGGATCCCCTGAGATGTGTAAAGCTAATATTGGCTAACACTGCTATTAGCATTAGCTCTAACTGGATCCTCTGAGATGTGTAAAGCTAATATTGGCTAACACTGCTATTAGCATTAGCTCTAGCTAGATCCTCTGAGATGTGTAAAGCTAATATTGGCTAACACTGCTATCAGCATTAGCTCTAGCTAGATCCTCTGAGATGTGTAAAGCTAATATTGGCTAACATTAGCTGTAACGAGATCCTCTGAGATGTGTAAAGCTAATATTGGCTAACATTTGCTACTTAGCATTAGCTGCAACTGGATCCTCTGAGATGTTTAAAGCTAATATTGGCTAACATTTGCTACTTAGCATTAGCTGTAACTGGATCCTCTGAGATGTTTAAAGCTAATATTGGCTAACATTGCTACGTAGCATTAGCGCAAACGGATCCTCAGAGACGTGTAAAGGAGACGTTGGTTAACCTTGCTACATAGCATTAGCACAAACCGTGTACTCTGACACTTCTGAGACCTGAAAAGATAGCATTGGCTAGAATTTAATGCTAAAATTGCCGTTTAGCATTAGCTCTAGTTGGATCCTCAGAGATGTGTAAAGCTAATATTGGCTAACATTACTAACTAGCATTAGCTCTAGCCTAATCCCCTGACAGGACACATGTCTGAGATGTGAAATGGTAATATTGACTCGTCCACTTCTGAAATCGAGAAAGAGTGACATCAATTAACACGTAAATAGTTTTTAAAAAGAAATTGTGAATAATTATTGTAAAAGAGTAAGAGTAAGAGGCTTTTATTTTTTTATTTTTCGATATCTCCCCGAGTCCAGCAGCAATAAAAATAAATAAAAAATTTAAAACCAGCATGCAATACAATAAACACAATAATAAAGAAATGTAAAGGAAAAATAAACAAAACAAAATTTAAAATAAAATAAATAAATAAATAAATAAATATAAAAGTATGAACGAAATATAAAATATAAATACAAAAAGGCAGTTGTGGGATCGATCGACATGTAATGTACAGTATATACAGTATAAAAACTCCTTTATCCCCCAGTTAAAAGCAGAGCACCAATATCGGTATGGTTCGATATATATCTCACTCGCTTAACTTTGTTGTAAAGCCAAAAAAAAAAAAAAAACATAAAAGAAAATTTGAAAAAAAAAACTAAAACAAAATTTTTTATTGTACTTTATTGTGTGTTTTTAGAAATGTATTGTAAAACCTCGGGAAGCTGCAGTTACCACATGTGACCAACAGATGGCAACAAACCAGTGTTTTTTTTCTTACAGGTGAATCGCAGACTTACCGATACACTCCCCGCGCACGTCCTGCCGGTAGCCCATGTTGCACTCGCAGCGGTAGCTGGTCGGCGTCGGGATGCAGCGCCCGTTCAGGCACAGGTTGGTGAAGTGTTTACACACGTCGATCGTGGTCTCGTTCAACTGGCCTGAGGGAAAAACCAAAGGCGCTGAGAGTGTCCTTTCGTCCTTTCGAGTTTTGTTTCCTAGCCACTGCCGCTTAAAAGTTAGGGGTCGTCTAGACAATTTTGTGCGTTTCGTGAAAAGTCACACTTTATCTTCTAAAAACAAGGACAGACTGTGGAGTTTCGTGAACGTTCTCTAATTCTGGCCATTTTGGGTGTTAAACATTTTGGTTGTTCGAGATTTCGACGCCATGTTCGTACTAAACATTAATCGACTTGTGAATTTCAGTTTTAGAAACTCCAATCGACGTGTTATGGTATTTGAAGTTTCTTTTTATATCAAAAGTCAAAGCAATCTTCATTTGTTCTTTTCTTTTGAAATTACACCTTTTTGACTCGATTATATTTCCTTGTTTAAACTTTGAACAAAGAAGTTTTTACAGCTTTCTGTTAAACGTAGTAACCGATAAATTGTGATGTTTTGTTGAACTCTACATTTAAACAAAACTTTCCCCCATAATGGTAACGCTTCATTTTGATTTAGGCATCGCTTTAAATATAAATGTGACCACAAATGTCTGGTGCTGAACAAACTTGAACATGGACCTTGAAAGTGCTTGAATTTGATCTTTCAGAAAGTGTAGAAACCCTGAGTTATTTACCACATTAGCAACGTATAGAGTGTGTTTCTGATCAGTTTAACGTTATTTTCATTGACAAAGACACTGCTTTTCTTTCAAAACCAAGGACTTTTCTAAGTGACCCCACACTTTTGAACGGAAGTGTGTATCAAACAACAGATATAACACAACAATGACAAATCGTACTGCTTATTAGACTGGGAAAAGCTTTAAAATAAACTTGAACATAATAATAATAATAATAATCCATTCAAATCAGGTACGTCGCACAAGTACCAACAAGTTCAACCCACTGATCGTGATCTTTGTGCCACCGTTTCCGTTTCCGTTGCCATTTCCGTTTCCGTTTCCACCCACGTGTCCGCCGCCGTAAATGTAGATGCCGCCGCCGTTTCCGTTCTGGGACGGTATTTTGCCGTAACCACCGATGTTCAAGCCATTGCTGCCGTCGTGAATGCTGCCGCCGTTTCCTGTTCCGAAAGGAAGTCGATGTGTGCAGAGCCGCCTGTATTCATCTAGACACAAACAGGAATATATTTACATTTATTAGTCTGTTTCCATCGGTAAAATGATGAAAAACCTTCTAATGATTTTATTTGTGTACTAATTTAGTATTAAAAAAGTGACAAACTTCCTAGACTAAAAGCATTGACAAACTTCCTAGATGTTCACTTATTAGTCACCTTCAAGTGATGTCACTGCTCATTCGGCCACGCCCACACTGCTGTAGACCTCAAATTCGATGCCGATTTTCAAACTCGAAAGACTTTCGAATTCGATCACAAATTCGTTTGTAAATACAAATGTGAAGTTCGTTCACTTTTGCAACGTCCATCGTTGTATGTTTTTTGTGAATTCCATGAATAAAAGACAAACAATTGTCTGTTATTTGTGCAGTAATCTGATTAGTTCTACGTTTAAACAACATCCTGCTACAGGGTATTGGAAATATTTGCAAATGCCTATAAAGACATGTACTTCTATATGATAGATGTATGCAAAAAAAAAATCAAGGCATTATTAAAGGATCTTGCAACGGCTGTTGCGGCGCATTCCTGCGATTCACACAAGAGCGTGTAAAAGAGGAAAGTCAAACACGGGAGTGTGAAGAGGAGCGAATGAAAGAGTGTGTTTTATCCCGAGGGCAGATCTGATGCTCTCATGACCCCGTGTATTTAACGTGATTTGGCGGTGAGGTACATGGCGTCTGGAGTGATTCCTTAAACAGCGTCAGATGAAGGTCAAGCGCCTGAACATCCTGAGAAATTCCATGAAGACTCTGTTGTAACTTTTAAATGGGATTTACCTCAGGTTTTCTCTGCTGCTCAAAACTAGATTACACCGTGAGTCATGTTTACACTTGAGTAGTAGAATGGCATTCAAATATTGCCGTTGTTTAAGACACGTAAACTACGTAGCGTCGTGGTTAGCATCAGCTAACCCAGAGAATTTGCATTTACTGTATACGATAACAACAACATTTTGGGACGTGTCATAGTCAATCGCTAATCTTGCTACGTAGCATTAGCTGAAATTGAATCCTCTGAACGGTCACAGTGGCTAACACTGCTACTTAGCATTAGCTCTTACAGGATCCTCGGAAATGTGTAAAGCTAAAATTGGCTAAAATTGTTACTTAGCATTAGCTCTAACCGGATCCTCGAAGATGTGTAAAACTAATATTGGCTAACATTGGTACTTAGCATTAGCTCTAACCGGATACTCTGAGATGTGTAAAGCTAATATTGGCTAACATTTCTACATGGCATTAGCTCTAACCGAATCCTCTGACAAGACACATTTCTGAGATGTGTAAAGCTAATATTGACTAACATTTCTACGTAGCAATAGCGCTAACGGATCCTCTGTAAAGGAGTAAAGGAGACGTTGATTAACCTTGCTACATAGCATTAGCACAAACCTTATCTTTTACACATCCGAGACCTGTAAAAATAGCATTGGCTAGTGTTGCTACTTAGCATTAGCTCTATTTGGATCCTTGAAGGTGTGTAAAGGTAATATTGCTAATATTATCTCTAACCACATTGAGACATAAAAAAGTAATATTGGCTAACTTTACCACGTAGCATTAGCGCTAACGGATCCTCTGAGACGTGTAAAGGAAGCATTGGTTGACATTTGCTAAATAGCATTAGCACAAAACGTATCCTCAGACCTGTAAAGATAGCATTAGCTAGCATCGCTACTTGGCATTAGCACTTACCGGAGCCTCTGACCGCACACATTTCTGGGATGTGTCCGAGTGCCCAGCAGCGGCCCGTCTCACAGCAGCACTGTGTCTTGGTGTATTGACCGGACAGTTCGCTCGCACAGCGACCATTAGCCAAAGAAGAGAAGCAGGTGCCGAGCCGGTGATCTGCAAGAAAACCCAGAGTTTTGTATAGATTCAAAATTCCACAACCGGAAAAGGAGCACTTTTATATCAACATATACCTAGAATGTATTCACTTTTTGGTTTATAGGAGTCAGCCTATATTTGTTTTCTAGAACAAAATCTCATCTGGTCTTGTCCTCTTGACACAATTGTGTGTCTTATCTGGTTTTCTTGAACTTAACCTCGCTGCTTGTTCTTTGGGAAAATGCCGAGATAATTGCCTCTTTCTCTGGAACCTGATCTCCTGTCTTATCTCATTTTCCTGAGCACAATCTTACATCGTCGTATTTTCCTCAACACAATCTTGTTCGAGACCTTTTGAATCACATCTTGTCTGGTGAACAAAATCTGCGGTCTGGTCTGGTTTCCTTGTACGTGTCTTGATCTTTTGACTGGTCTTGTAGAGTTCTACTCGCACTCCTGGTGTACAAATCACATGACTTACACTGCTTAAGAGCAGGAAGTCAGGTCTCTGTGTGCCCTTTAACACGTCCCTTTAGGAAGTTCATTTATGAGGTGGAAGTCCAATGGAGAGGCCTGGTACGAGGAAGGCGATGGGAAGTTTCCCGCAATCGGGGTCAAGGAGGGGGGCTGGTTGAGATCGAGAGCAAGTACGGGGCGAAGGAGTGGTGAGAACACATTATAGTGTGTGTGCGTGAACCACGAGACGGGGTGAAAGTCGATTAACTCTGCTAATGAGCCAGTAGAACGCCATAAATCAAATCGATGTGGAGTAATCTCGGCCAATTACGTCGAACACCAAAAAACGATTTGTCTGGAGGTTCCTGGCGCACACTACGAACCCCCCCCCCCCCCCCCC
>CM051507.1:6800635-6822088 GCA_028031935.1 Paedocypris micromegethes | reverse complement strand
CCGGGCTGACCAGGCTGGGGGCAGGGCGGGGTGATGGGAACGCCGGCCCGATTGGAACCAGACCTTCTCGCACTCTGAGGTATTTGAAACAGCAACCTTAGCGAGCGCTGGTGCGTTCACGCCGATTAGTGTCAGTCAAAGCAGCTGCTCGAAATAAAGATCTGCGAGATACAAACACGCCTCAAGACGTCCACAACCGGTCCGTTGTTCTGCTGGAGGACTTTTGGAGCTAAGCAGACGCTGGTTGAAGTCCTTCAATGGATTTTCGTGCGATCTTCAGACTTGGAAGCTCATTCCACTCAGTGTCTTCTACGCCCAACCAGGACATCCCCCGACTCTGCGTTTACGTCTGTGGCCACTCCGGACAGTTTCTGGGAATCTGTGAAGGCCACGTCAGTGCGTCATCCGCGCTCACGTTTCTTTATTCGCGCCCAGGGATCTCCAGGATGGGGGGATTATGAGAGACAGATGGGGTTCTGCTACAGTGAGATACACAATACGCTGGAGAAGAGACATATAGGGGGAATGTTGGAGTCAACGACGTCTCACTGAGCTGGAATGCTGTGTGACTTCATTTTCATCACTGTCTGGTGACACGTGACCCTCCGATATCAGCGAGACCACACTCAATTATATCTCAAAGTCCGAGTCCGTTATTTGCATTCTTGATTTCTAACGCTGGCTAAAGTGCTGCATCTAAAGTGCTGAATCGTCACAGACACTCGGGAGATAATGATGGTAGCGGGTCTACATTTTGCTAAATTAAAGGGAAAATTATGGAGCGTGACAAACTCATCAATTCAATTCGAAGAGCGTTTAAATAATGAACGTTACATTAAAAGCAATGTGTTTTGTTTCTTTATCGATGGCTTAATTCAGGTGTGAGTCATCATTTCACAAGTAAAGTGTCCTAGAGGATTCGAAAAATACATCAATAGGACGCTAGAAGCTTTGGTGGCTTCTACCAGAGGTGTAAGAAGTACCAGACAAACATACTTAAGTAAAAGTACGGATTCGTACTGTATAAGTTACTCCAATGCAAGTAAAAAGTCACCACTATGAAAAAGATTTAAGTCAAAGTAGCAAAGTATCGAATTTCAAAAAAACTTGAGTATTTTACTCATACTAAATTAAGGCTAAACAAAAAAAATTTGAAAAAGCTCTATTTTATTTTTTTATTTTTTAAAACGAAATGTAATCAAAAATGGTAAAACTAATTAAATAAAGAACAAAAAGTCAGTCTCAATCAAACTAAAATGTGCAAAATAAATAAATAAAACTCACGTTGTGTCTAATTCACAATTAGCTTCCAGTATCTTCACCAGTCTACAGATGGCAAAATCACCTCGTTCGCCAAAGAAATTAATCACGGTATAAATCGATTATAATTTGTCGCGCACAATCAAGATGTAACAAGTAACGATAAGCGTCCATTCAAACGTAATGGTGTGTAAAATACAGTTACTCAATCAGAAATGCGTAGTGGAGTAGTGAGTAAAAGTTGCTTGTACATTTGATACTCACTACAAGTACAAAGTAGCCAAAAACACACTTAAGTAAAGTAACAAAGTACATTTACTCAAGTACCTTACACCTCTGGCTTCTACCATCAGAAAAGCGTGCTTGGTGAAGCTACGAGAGTCTGTTGGCCGACACAAACACTCGGACGAACACTTGCTCGGGCTCGATGTGTTTGTCCAGGTGCCAAAGGTCACGCGTCCTCACCCACACATCTGGATCCGTCAGTGCTGGTGATGTAGCCCCGCGGGCATGTGCAGACGTAGCTGCCCGCCGTGTTGGTACAGTCTCCGCCATCACACACTCCAGGAATGGTGGTGCATTCGTCGATGTCTGGAACACAAGTGCAAAAACCAGACTTTCAATGGACTTTCTCCAGACATCAACACTTCTTCTACAGCCTGACCGCGGACTCGAGGCAGAACTCCAAATGAGCAAAGAGATGAAAAAGCGGTTGGTTTTATTGCACATCGCTCATGTACGTATACGAGCGTGTCAGGCTTACTGGGTCAACCTACACGCGGACGATATATTGGGGTTTTGTCGAATGAGACTGAGGCTTGTGGGAAGTGGATGACGAATTAATCTGTGCGGGAGAAGAAAAAGTTCCTGCCGGAGTCGTGAAATGCTCACGAAACAAACCCGGCTGGAGAGCCGAGGCCAGACTTTACTCGGGAGGAAATGTCTGTCAGCTGGAATCTGATTTCGGCTGGATTCAGTTTTTGTGCTGAGAAAAAAGCGCGTGTGACTTCAACAGTAGTCAAAAGGGAATGAATGGCTGTTATTTCTAGACGTGTAGCTACACGCAAAACAATTGACGGATGATTAAAACTAAAAAAGGAATCTAGAATTGTCTTCAATGTCATTGCGAATCCTCCTTAAAAAAAAAACGAAAGATTTTAAAATTGTGTGTGAATTTGAAATGTCCCATGAACTTCACAAGAATTGGAACTGTTTTTTTTAGTTTTTAGTTTTTAAATTTTTTTAGTTTAATGTTGACAAAAAAGGTCTACTCTATTTCATGTTTCATACGTCTTAAGTTTGTGAAATCGAAATGAGACGTTTTTCAACCGCTTCCTCAACTGGTAATAAATTGAAGGAACTTCATTAGAATTCCCAAACGCTTCGCAACAAAGCCAAAACAAATATCAAAAGAGACGAAAACAATTCTGCAAACTTAAACGAATCAAGGTTAGGAATTCAGCATAATTCTCTACCAACCAAAGAAGCCCAAAATTCAAGTTGTCCAGAAGCTTTCAGGCTTGAGAACTTTCCACTGCACAATCGTCTTGTAATTAACCAGCACAGTAAAGCAGCAGCTGTAATTGCGGAGCTTCAAAGACCAGCAGCACTTTCCCAGCTTTACAGCACAGCCATCAGAAGATCTACAGCAGAGCAGCTCATTGACACGCCGCTCTCCCTCTTTTCTCATTTTCTCCTGAAGATACTGGCCTTCGAACCCTGAAGACACAAATCTGTCTTGTAAACTGTCATTTAGTCACTGCCATTTCATGTAGGGTAGAAAAAAACCAGCTTCTCTTTCTCTTCACTCGCTACCTGTTGCTACCTGGATCAACTTTGAAGCTTTACTCTGACCTCCAGGATCTTGACCTTTCTACTTCGACTCTCTGGTGCAGGTGAAGGCACTTTCCCACCATCTGAGATAGAAACTAGCGTGGAATAGAAGTTCTGCTGCTGTTAGGATCTAAAACACTCATGAAACCATTTCACTCTTTTGCTGCCCTCTGCTGGAACTACGTTTCAAACTCGACCAAATTTGCAACCATTTCACGGCTTGCAAAAACACAGAAAATGTAGATGCTTCCTAAGCACTTAATCAGAATTAAATTTGGCGAAGTGGAATTCCTCAAGGAGTTGTATTCCCCAACATCTCGGACACAAAGTCCATCTCCCCAACAACTGGACCACAACTGCCCCCTACGCACATATCAGGAAACCCATCAACCATACTTGGTAGAAGAAGTAACGTACCTTCACATTTCTGGTTGGTCTCACTTTGCCGATGGCCAGCGGGACACTTGCATTCGTAGGAACCTACAGTGTTGATACAGTTTCCTCCAGCACACAGTCCAGGGACGGCCTGGCACTCGTCCACGTCTACCAAGAAGACCAGAAGAGCATTTGTTTACTTTAAACACGACTCGCTTAAACAGTCTTGGAGCTTGTGTGTTGTGTAGTTCAAACATTCGGCTTCAAGTCTGACATTGTTTCCCATCGTGCATTGAGTTCGACACAGTGGACTGAAATGAATCACCGAGGTTATTGAAACATGTTTTCTTGAGAAAATGGCTTTAGTGACATGGGCCGGTAGAAGAACATGCCGTAGAACGAAGAGCTTTGCTCTGTTTGGTTTCCCAAGCAGTTTTCTTTATTATAACTGATATATAAATGGATCGCAGTATGTTTGGCCAAGTGTTGAAACGTAAATTAAACCATGCTGCTTTCTTCTCAACTTTAACATGACAAATCTTCCAAAAATAAAGCTCTTGGGGTTTGTTTAGGGTTTCTCGCCAGACGTGTTCTTGCTGTGAAACAATCATTTTGTAAGACAGTCTGGGTCTTTTCAAGCTCATGATCATTGACAGATTGGATTTGTCTGGTAATCATAGTAAAGATCCTCTCCAAACCAGACGAAACCCATGAGCTACGAGTTGGGATGACATGATCTTCTCTTTCCAGTTCTGTAAATATCAAGCCAAGACTACGATCCGCCATCTCGCCCTGGTTTCTCCGGTTCCACTGAGATCTCTGTTACCAAACTCCACATGTCTGATCAGACAATCAGAAGTCTGCAGTAGCATCTGCTTTAAGGAGCTCTCAACACATGGAAGCTCCAGAAAAGCCAAGCGGATGATGCGCAAATCCCGCCACTCCGATGAGCTCGTGGCCAAGCTTTGTACTCCAGCCAAGCAGACTTTAGCTAAAGTAGCCCGTCTTTAGGTAAATCCAGGCCAGACTTGGAACTGTCTTTCATGTCGCATATTAAGAAAAGGAAAGGCACGTCTAAGTTAAAGACGAGACGTTTCAATCACGGACGGGGAACTGGACATCGATGGATGAGCTGTGTGGTCTGACTGAGTTAAGGAATTATTTTTCACGAGTTGGCGAAGGTACTACTGGAGAAGAAGGCAAACTATCACTATTTGTTGACTTGGTCAAAATGGGCATCGATGGAAGAGTTGTGTGGTCCGACTGGCACATAGTATTTGGGGTGAGGATTAGGGTTAAATAATTATTTTTCACGAGTTGGCGAAGGTGCTACAGGAGAAGGAAGTAAACTATTACTATTTGTTGAGTTGGTCAAAAGGCCCAGGGAACATTCGTGAATCGAGTCGTTGTGACGTAAAATGTGTCTTTAACAACTAAACAAAGCAAGTCCCCAACGATAAATAAATGAGTCAAGCCATTACATAAATCCATGAAAGGTTTCTCTAATGGGAGTATCCTAAACATTTGAGCACCAAACAACACAAAGGGAAGTGTCTCAGACGAGCCGTGTCAGTGGTTTATCATGCAAGTCACGTCATTCTCCCCATCAGGCTGGCATTAGGGTGAGAATTCCTCAGACATCTGTGCCAGACGTGGAGAAGGAAGGAGCTGTTTGTTCAGACGCTGGCTGGAATGTGGATGTGACTGACACAGTCATTCCTACCTTGGCAGGCTCCGGTGCGGATGTTGGGTATGAACCCTCTCCGACACGGGTGTGGCTGGGCGGGGCACATCTCACACGGGTGACCCCAAGCTCGGCCAATGGTGGCGCAGCATAGCGTCTTGGTGCACACAATCCCGCTCAGCTGACCTTGGCACATTTGGTTGTTGACCTGTGTGAAGCAAGGCCCGGTCCGGTAATCTGAATTCGGGATCAATAAAGAGATTGAAAAGTTATTGTAGAACAAAAGTTAGATATGTTATATAAACGAGAAAATCACATTTATTCAGTTCCATAAATACAGTAGGACGTTGTGCTGACTCGCAACGAATCGCAACTGAAACAAATTTTTATCAAGTGCAATATTTCCAGTTCTTTTTTTTTTTACAACGCCAATCTGGCATACAGATTCAACTTGCCGAATCTACAAATCTGCTTCTGAATTGCACAAAATATGTGGACTTCTGCACATGCCAATGTGAAGACAAAAGTTATGTGGTCATAGTTACGTGTATCTTGATTTTTTACTTTATTTTAGTCCCGATTTATTCACCCAAAGTCTATCCTACTACAGTACATAATAGTGCAGTCAAAGGAACGGAAATTCTGACGAGTAACTAATAATAATAATAATGTCTAAGAATAGAGTATAAAGTGTGTAGTGAGAGGTTTTATGACCAAAAAGCATTTGTAAAAATTGCAAAATACAACACCAACTATTTTGCGTATTTTGCCAACTCTTGGTTATTTTTAGAACTCAACTCTCCTCATTAATGAGGGAACACTCTATTGAAATGTTGGCCATTTTTGTGCCATTTAATTACCAAATCAAAACCAACCCTTCTAGACTGGTTTAGATTGAGTGTGATCACAATGAGACAAAATCAGTAAACCTGGTGACATAGAGCAAGAACGAGAAATCTCCAATTAGTTTTAAAGAATGAGGGACGATCATTCTTCTCCACACAGATATGTTTTGTGAGGGAGGTAAATGTTGGAATGCACAGACAATGATCCCCTTTCACAGAATTCTAATGGGATAACTAGGTAATGGCTAAGAAATTGCTTGGGTTGCATCTGGAAAAGAAATCTCCTCTACAATCCTGCTTGGTTTTGGCTGAAGTTGAAACACAGTGGTACTGGAACTGGTTGAGCAATTGATTCTGTTGTAGTCGGTTTGCCCAACAAGACAACACAGTCTCATACCAACTTGACTGAATTAAACCAAGCATTTGAAGGTAACGTCATTAGCAAATATCGTAAAAAGCATTGCCATAGATCAGAGCAAGAGTTTGAGGTTTGGGAGGTGTGAAATTCTTTATTTGGTTGGCACAAATGGTGTTGATTTGCTTGAGCTGATGAACAGATTCCTAATGTCCCAGGCCATTCCTCAACAAATCCTTCAGTGTCCTTTGTATTCCTGTGAGTAGAAGAAACCTAAACCATACACGCTCAATCATGTGGGAGGGAAATGGCACGAAAGTAGGTCATGTGAAGAAGGCGAAAACAAGAACGAAGGAGCCACTTCATGTTTTCTTCTCAGTCCTCCACTGTACCTCAGACTAGGACAATCTTCCTGGACAATTTCAGTTTAGGAATGCAAGTCCCCTCCCAAGTTCAGACCCACTGTGAGCATCATATTTGCATCTGGGATTGATAAATGATGCTCGGGGAAGAGTGTTCGAGAGGCCTGATGGTTCGAAACCATCTATTAGCATTCAATTCATCTTGCTCTCTGAACTTTGACTCAAATTATGAATGATGAATGCTCATGAAATTCTTGTTTGTAAAAAAATCTTAAAAATCTGCGTGATTTGTGGAGTCAGTTTGTCATGTTGCCAAAAAAGGTAGGGATGTCCCAGTCTGATTTTTAGTATGTGAATCACTGCTAAAACCCATTTTAGCATTCCAGGGATCTGCCGTTAGAAGCCAATACGAGTTCAGATTTTTTCCTAAATATTCCTGACTATAAATAAGCTTCTGACTTCCAGCCATGTTTTCTTGCAAGACAAAGTTAACGCTTGGTGTCGTTGGCAGTGTGGACACAACGTGTTTGTGGAAATACATTTCTAAGTGGGAAATGTACATAACTCAAATCTTCCCATAATGGATTCAGTCATATTCACTAAATCTGCTTATTAAAAGCAGTGGAGCAGTGGGTAGTAGTGCCTTAAGGTGTGAATTTGAGGCCGACTGGGCCTCAAAGATAGAGTTTGCTCTATTTACATATGTGCAAAATTCGGATTTGGAATTAATATTGGGTCAATCACAATATTAAATAACTCTGATCAGAAGGAGAGCAGAAAAAATGTGATTGGTTCATCCTTAGCTTTAGCCGATAGTGCCTGCTCTTACAATCATTAAAAACTGAAATCGGGATAAAATGCACATGGTACATCGGTCCAGGCTCATTATTGAACGTCAGCTATAACACAAAGGTTATTAGTGGGCAAACGTCTGCTGACGGCACAGCTGGAAGTTTCATTTGGCAAGACAAAACACGATATTCCCGATACCTGTGTAGAGGGATTTTATTCCGAAAAGAAAGTTTCAGTATTTCTGGGCAATAAAGGCCAATTACCAAATGTTCTATATACATATATGTATAAATCAGCATCTTTATAACATTCAGGTCTTCTAAAAAAAACCCTTTGATCCACAAGTGCAGTGCACAAGTATGAAAGTCGTGGCCAACTTAAACTTCAGAAGCCAAAACCAGGTTTCAACCGAGCAGCTTCAGCACAGCCTTCAGAAAAAAAGAAACAAGGACGAAACACACAGGGCCAAACTAAAGAATCTCAGTGCGCACTAATGGACGAGATCACAATCTGCAAACTTGGTTAACCTCAGGAGGCAAACTTGGCAGTAATGTGCACGTTTTATTTCCCAGAATCAAGCGGAGTCATAACGCCCGAGAAACCAAGACGGGTGAGGCAGGCAACATTCTGAAGTCATTTAGCTTGATTACAACTTCTTGGAGTGAAAACCCATTCACCTAAACTTTGCCACCTCTCCTCTACATTTCCAGCACACTTTCCTTCCCAGTGCCGTCCTTGCCAACTATTACTCATCTCAGAACACCAAAATGATCAGGAACCAAAAGAAACCCGAGGAAGCCCAATGTGCCCTACTCGTCCAAAAAGTGGATGCAGAGTAATTAGACGGAAGGACCTCCAGCTTTCTTTACACTCCAATGACTTGGAATGTTTTCATCATTTCCAACTCTAATGGACTGAAATGGATCGCCTGTCACGAAAGACCTGAGAATGAAAAATCACCCATCGGGAAGTTAATCTCGTCTGGAACGTTAGGCATCGGGGACTAGCTGCAGGTGGAAACCATAAGAGCGTGTTCAATGACTGGGAATATCTGCTCCACACTGTCGCGACCTACTTCGTTTTAATCGGAGTGCTCGTCAAGATAAGAAATGGGTTTGTGCTGAGGGAGCAGCAGAAGTTCATTCACATAGCTCGGAAGTAGAAAGAAAGGGAAACGCATTAGATGCTCAAGGAATCCTGGGAAAGGCTTTGATGCCTTGTGTGCCGACCAACAAACTCGGAGATTGGGCGCACCACATCAAGACAGGATATCTCTTCTCGTCTTATCTCTGTTGAGGATCCAGCGAGCCGAGGACGCAAAATCTTTATTGCTCCCAAATGAGTCGGTCCAAGTGAGGCCATGGCTTATGGTCCTGTATTTGAGGGACAATTAGTCACGTTTTACGGCTTGGAAAAAAACCTCTGCTCTCGAATCCATTGCCACAACTTGAAGAAATAAAGTTGGCACTGGGGGCAACGGCTCAAAAAAAGTCCATGCGACCACGGAACTCATCAGGCAAGTACAAACACTGAACACACGTGCGTGAATGGAAAATGAATTACCCTGGAAAAATAAAGGCCCGACGCTATTTTCACCAATGGCCTCCCTTTACAACCTGAGCCAGAAGCGTAGCTGAGCTTCGTGGTATGTTCATCTATTTTCCTGCAAAAGACCGGCTGTCCAAAAACACCGGCCAACTATTGCTCTTAACTCCTGGTTGATTCTTCGTGTAGAATCTTGTGTCCATTTCCATTTGAACGAAATACTCTTTTGGAACAAAATAAACAGTTCTCCAGGCAAACGCAGCGTCTCGGCTCAAGACGTTAAAGCTGGCATGACTAATGTGACATTTTTACAGCCTTACTCAGGCAAACAAGAACTTTAAGCTGACCACACACGCACTGTCCTCACCACATTCCTAGACCATCCTGATTATCTTAACCTGTAACCCGACTATAAACGATCACTGTATGCGATTGGCCAAGACATTTGATGTGTAGGCAGACAAATTATTTCACATCTGGAGATGAAACGAAGCCACATCCTATTAGAATGCGACCTACAGACATCCAATCGGATAGGGTCTGACAGTAAAAGTATCCCATCCTCAAGCAATGGACAGAAACATCTATCCAATTAGAAGCTGACTGACTCATCAACTGAAATAAACCGTCAAACGAAGAGAGTTTGTCGAAGCCAATCGAAAAGCAAGATGACGTCGTTTTGAGACTGAATTCACGCTCTGAACATCTAGAAAACCCTAGAAGGTTGTGAGATCCTCTCCGTGTGAACCTGTGGAAGCCTCTGAAGCTGGATTAGGACCTGTCTGGTGACCTGAGAAGCTCCAGCGATGGTCCTGCTGGGTGTCTGTGGGTGTCTCTTTCTCAGCACGACTGTTAGCGCTAATTCCGACATGACCGTGTATACACAGCTGGCCCGGCGTTTCTTGGACGACACCTCACAACTTCACCCCCCAGTGCTTGTCAGGAAAGTCCACAGCTCCACCAGAAACCTTGTCATTTACAGCCCACTTTATCTCCTGCCAGATGTCTCCCAAGCTTTCCCACCTCCCTGCCTTGTGTTTTCAAAGGATCCTTGCCCGGGATTGCAGAAGGGGGCTTGGAGAATGGGCGGGGTCTTACAGATTACCAGACAGAAAGGGTGGGGTGATGATAAAAAAAAAAAAAGAGGAAAAAGGTTAGGTATTCGGTCCAGTGTGCCTGGGGCGTTCCTCTCCCACAATTCACAAGGCCTGATGGGAACTGTCTTTACGGCCTTTCCAGCCTGTCATTTTCTACCAACTCCAGCCAAGTATTTCACCTCAGATACAACGGCTCAGCAGTCGCGAGGGAGGCTTTCCTCCTTCTACTCCGATGACCTCATTGTTCCACCTCGGAGAGACACGGGCACAATGTAAAGCGTGGTATTCATTTCACAGCGGCTACACTAGTGTGGAGAAGCTGCTCTTTAAACCCGCCGATGTAGAATGTGGCAAATCACCCGGAACCTTCCCAGCTCATTGTGTGCATTCACCACAAGCCACGAGACTGTAAACAAACCTCACTTTGCCTGGGGCATCGGCACCGTGACGGATGGAGAAAGCATGAACTTTGGAAGCCCTAGCTTACCTCGCTCACACTGCGGCCCCGTGAAGCCGTAGACGCAGGCACATCTGTTAGGGCCGATGCAGCGTCCGCCGTTCTGGCATCCGCTTTCGCACACGGCTACGGAGAGATGGAAAGACGGAAATTTGCAGGATGGAATTCGATTAGATTATTCGATTAGATGGAAACCCCGACTTACGTTGTCCGCAGTGAGTCCCGGTGTAGCCCTTCTGACACGAGCAGGCGTCTTCATTGCACACTCCTCCATTCATACACCTCACGCTGCAGGACTGGACTGTGTGGAGACAGAAGCAGCATGGTGAGCTCATGTGTGTGCCAGGAGAACATTGGTGGAGACAGAAGCAGCATGGTGAGCTCATGTGTGTGCCAGGAGAACATTGGTGGAGACAGAAGCAGCATGGTGAGCTCATGTGTGTGCCAGGAGAACATCGGTGGAGACAGAAGCAGCATGGTGAGCTCATGTGTGTGCCAGGAGAACATCGCTTCCTCCTCAGAAACCAGGCCATTGCTTAAATTAAAACTGAACTGCGGAAGCCATCTTGGGCTTTTTGATTTTTAACCCAAACTGGAGATTCCTTCTCATAATGACAACAGGCTTTTTTTGGACATATGCGTGATGCACTTTGCAACTTGAATTCAATTGTCTTGTCGGATGAAATAACTTGTAAGGAGATGTTTGAGTGGCGTATTGTTTGGGACCATAAGACGCACCAAAGCTCAACATATATATGTATATTAATAAATACAATAATATATGGCAATATTTTAACCCTCCTGTTATGTTCAGAGGAGCATCAATAATGTTCCCAGGTAAATTTGACCCTGAGGTCTTTTATTATGTATATAAGTGTCAGAAACCAAAAGGTTCTCCAAATCAGTGTGTGTGTGTGTGTGTGTGTGTGTGTGTGTGTGTGTGTGTGTGTGTATTATGTCTCATTGTTACAAAGAAACAAATGGTATTTGATCTTTCTGACTCTTTGTCTTCAATTTTGTCTGAAGGGTCAAATTAACCCGAACATTATCTTTGTAACAAAAACATGTAGCGTGTGGTGTTACAAATATGTGAGCGAAACCATTATTTGTTTATATGTATATTACACTAACTAAGATAAGCAGGAGAAGTTTAAAAGTGTAATAAATCTTAAGTATTTTTATTCTTTAAACTTTTACCATAGGTCAATTTGACCCAAATATAACCTTTGTAATATAAACATGTAGCGTGGCGTTACAAACATGTGAACTGAATCATATTTTTTCTATGATGATTACATCAAATAAGTGAAGCAGGAGAAGTTTCAAAATGAAAAAATACTTTTAAGTATTTTTTAAAATATTTTTAAACTTTGAAAACTGTATAACATAGTAGGAGGGTTAAGGCGCACATAATTGGGGGAAAAGCATGTAGGATATTAAGTGCACAAAATGACATGGCATTATAGTCCACAAAAAACAATAGAGGAAAGTTTTACACAAATTTACATGTGTCACATCGGGAAACCGTACCAAAAAGTTTTTTTTTTACTGGACTCTTTATGCCTCATAATCAGAAGACTGATGTTTCTACAGATGTTCAGTAATTGCATCAAAATAATCCTCTTGCCAAACTCTGCTCTGTCTAAACAATGGCGTCCAGCCATATAGTTTCACCCAGATACATAATTCATAGCCCAGACAGAGAAGTCCAAATCAAAAACGTATTCCTTTCAGCCTCATCTGTGATGCACTAATCCTTAAGAGAGGGCGAAAAAAAACCCACTGTGCTAAAACAGAGGCTGAAATGGGGTTTTTTTTTAACAAAGGCGCTTTTAAATACAACGACGGTTTTTGTCCGATTTGACATGAGAAATGCAGCTGGAGCGAGATCAAACTCGGCCGCGTTTTGTTTTTCCCGATGATGGCAGGCTTTCAACAGCAAGGCCTGCGAGTGTTTTCCTAAAGCGCAGGAAATGACTTCACTGGCTAGACCTGCTGACGGGCGGAGCTCCAGGCCCCATGCGAAGGCTCCTCTACCCCCACAATGCACCTCTGTATGCCGCACTCACATCTGTCCGTTTTTTACAAGGCCGGAAACGCGAGTAAAGTCGAGTCACAGAGGCTCTTTATGGACGCTTCTTTCTCGGGTCGGGACATCGGCGGCTCCGTCTGCGTCTAGTTCGTCGTTTTGTCTCTTGAAAGGAGAACCAATGGCCCACAGAAGGTAGAACGAATGGCGGCGAGAGCTGGGTCGTGTTCCGCATTTGACTTTCTTTTGATAACTCTGGCAAATCCTCCTCATAAGAACTGCTGGCTTTTTACTATTAAAAAAATAGTACTATAGCAAAAAAAAACAATTTTCATTACTATAAACATTTTTTCATTTATATATTTATACTTTTTTTTATACATTTTGTTTTATATTTACTATTAAAAAATTATATTACTATAGTTTTTTTTACTATTACTGGTAAGCTCAAAACATTTTTGTTTTTCGATTTAACTTAATATTTCTAATAAAAATATTGTAAACAAATAAAGTTTTAAACGTATCACCAGAAGATACAATGTGTAATAAAGGAAAGGGTTAAAATTTAAATCACAAAAAATTCAAGCAACCCACCAGACGACCCTTCTCTTAGAAATCTGAGCAAAAATATCACTGTTCTCCTCCCTAGACCTCAAAAACTAGTTTTTATAAAAATCTGAAAAAAAAATTTCAAAAATTGGAGCGGCTCCCCTAGTAGTCACTGTTGTGGAAAAGCAGTGGAGCAGTTAATCAAACAGCAGCCACCTGGTGATCAAACTATGTATTACAAGTGTATGTTTGAATTTATCAAGTTTTTTGAAACAGAATTTTAACTTAAGGCCCAGTAATCTGACAATAAACCGAGAGTATCATCAGTGATACAAAACGCAGTAAAGGGTCTTTCTGCTAATCAGACGGCATTGGTGGCGTGAAGGGGGTTAGCATTATCCGTGGCGTAATTGCGGAGCTCGGTTGGGCATTTAAGGAGTAATTGCCAAGTCACAGGGCTGATGAGGCCAAAACTGCAAGTTTTTTTTTTAAACTGCCAAATTGCACGTTTAGCGTTTGCTTGGCAGCTAAGTTTGACGGCAAAGAAAAATTGGCCTAATAAATGGAGGTCTTTTACGACTCACTAGACCGACCGACTGGTACGGTTTGGTGCGTTCAGGTTTATTTGCCTATGACGGCACTTTCTGGCCTGACAAACGGCTTCACGTGTAGTAACGGAATCCTGTGCTAATGCTAAAACGCCAAGTCCGGGGACTGTATATACAGCCATAACTTTCCTCCCTTCTAAACAAATCCCGGTTTGTTTTTGGTATGTCTGTGAAAGCAGTGCTTGTCATGCGTACGGCTCTCAAATTTTACATCTCAGCTAAATATTCCAACTTCACAATGTGCCGTGATGATTCCTGCCCAACAGTAACTTAATAAGCCGAGGGTAAGTCTGACTGTGTGGCTACTCATTAAAGCACAAGCAGACTTAATTTTTGCAAATGCACATATTTTTTTTCTTCTGATCAAAGTGTCTTCTAAAAGTATTGTAGTCAATATGGCAAACATGTTGAGTATCCTGACAAGGTGGTAAAAGTAGTAGAAGTTATAGTAGAATTCCACTCAAATATGGGGCTATTAAGAATCTACCCGTATATCTATCGATCAATCTGTCTATTGATGCATGTCGATTTAGCTGTCTATCTTATTCTTAATTCCTCAAGATGCTCAGCCATTCTTGTCGAAATTTTTGTTTGTCTGTCATAAAAACACATGAAGAAAAGCAATGTTGTTTGACTAGTTGGTAAATGTTTTTCATATCTATTTTCATAAAAACATATACCATATTTACACAAATGTAAGCACCCCTTTTTTCAAGCGCAGAAACTTGTGGGGTGCTTATAATCGGCGATTTCAAATATGCGTGTAAATATAAGCCACACTTTTTCCGTATTTTGAATCAGGAACAATCACAAATAAACGGAAACACGTCGTCTTTATGCAACGGCGCGTGTGCGTCTATATAATGTTAAACAATGGTCCGTAGACAGACGTGTGGCAGTAAAAGACATAATAACACAGGAAGAAGTAAGATTAAACTAAATACTGTACAATAATTAATATTACAACAACAAACTGAGACTACAAACCACGACCGTGTTAGCTTAGCAACAACCGGCTAGACACGAGTCCAATGTATCATCGCAGAAAGAGTCGAAACAGTCAAAAATGAAGAACACGAGCAAGAATTAAAAAAATCAGAGGAAATGACACAATCAAAACACTCGGTCTGCTAAACAGGGGATAATAATCCTTTAATATTGTCAGATAAACAGAGAGCTTTAAACAGGCCTGAGCTTGAAACAATTGCTCTGAGCATGTGCGGAGTCTGACTAGAGAGCAAAGGATCTTGGGAAATGAAGTCCGGACCACTAGAATTGACTTTTTGTCCTCTATTATTCAAGTAAAACAATATGAAAATGTCACAAGTCAGGTTCGTTTTATAAAAAAGAAAAAAACGTATTTTTAAGAGAATATTAATGTAAATGAACAAGAAATTTTATTTTTTATCACAAAACTTTACTTTTGTGCCTGAAAAATGGGGGGTGTGTATATTTGCTAATTCGGTATGCAAATAAACGTGAACAAAAATGTGTCTTTTTCCATCCAGCAGTTTTGCTGATTTTGTAAACCATTATGAACTGGCTCTAAAATACAAACTTGCAAAAGGAAATACAACTAGCCAATCCAGGCGATTATGAATCTGCTTTGTGTCTTAGGATAACAAGAGACTTCATTGACTTACCAGTCGCTATCCCACAGCTGGGAGAAAGATGACCACTGGAGCAGGTACACATGTTTGGCCTGGAGCAAAAGCCGTCCCCGCACGAGTTCCTACAGATCGCTGTACAAAAAATAAATCAATGAGAATTGACACTCCATAATCAAAGAAAAACTATTCAGTTGCCAAGTAAAAATATCGGCGGCCAACTTCATCAACCTAGCAGAATAGCTAATCTCCCACATTCTTCTGGCCATTCTGAGAAGATGCCGACATGATTTCAAAGCCAATAGTGCAGTGGCTTTTCCGCTCGTCTCCTGAAAGATTATTAACTTGAATCTGCAGATACTTACGGACTATACACTGGTTTCCTGCAGGAAGTGTTTTCCATCCTGGACAACAATACGAGTGGAAGCGGGAGCCGCACACATTCGGCCTGGACAGGAGATAACAAATCCATTAGACACGTTTAAGGCGAGATATACCGTATTTTCTGGACTATATATTCTGCAGATTTTTTGATGATGAAGGTAAATACGGTAGATATCATTTATTTTCTCTTTTTTTCTGTCCAGTTTTAATCAGCAAAGTTGCTGTCGTGTTAAAATGCAGGTTAGGAAAGGATATATTTAGTTACACACATGTACATTTACAATTCAAAATCGTTCATAGAGCAGATGCGGCTTATATACAGGTGCGGCTTATAGTCCAGGAAATACGGTAGTTAGAAGCATTTTCCAAGATACAGAAAGATGGAAAAATCGAAAGAGGACTGAAAAATCCATACATCGGTCCCAGATGGATATTCAGGAACCAACGCCACAAGAGTTTATTTTCTGTCGAACCGTAACTAAACTTCCTGAGAGAAATATTTACCAAAGATCATCTTCCGTTCCCACAGCAACGTTTGGCTCTCACTAAGAGTCGGTCTTGAGAAAAGTCACCGTCTCGGAATCGATTAGGACGAGATTAATGTCAAGTCCGAGACGGAGTTCAGCTTGAGCACTGACTGTCATAAATAAGCCCTTTACAATGTTTTGGGAGCCACTTTCTCGGAATATACGGCCAAATCCAGACCGAGCGATCCTTCACGAAGGGGTTGGGGAAACTGACAGGTTGGAGGCAAATCGCCCTTGGAATGTATCGTTTTTATGGGTTCTTTCCAAGTGACCCTCAGCATCTCCGTCAAGCCCGAACCCTTGCTGTGAAAACGCTTTTATTTCTATCAGCACTAACTTAAGCCTGCTGTAAAGGGAGCGCTAAACCACACGGTACATCTGTGTAACTACACGCAAAAAAATTCCTTCCCTCTTCCTTCAAGCTATAATAGATGTTTACCACTGTCCGTCACTGGGGAACAAGCAGCTGTACAGATGGATTTCAAACCTCGATGCCAGATGACCAGGAAACGCAAGAACCCGAGGAGATCCGCAGGGTCGCAGAGTTAAGAGGCTGATAAAGGGCGAGAGGCTGGAACATGGAAAATGCTTGGAAAAGTGCAAAAGTCAGTGGGAGGTAAAGAAAACAAGTGGAAGTGGAGAGTTCAGGCAGGGCTCAGGCCGAAAAACAAAAGACGCCGTGGAGCCAGAAACACAATGGAGAAGCAGGACCACGGATCGGACGGAGCATTTCAAGCTAATCTTGAGGAAAATCACTCCAAGCTTGAGTTTGTCGTCTCAAAACTCAAAACTTCACAATGGCAATTCAAGGGCAAATTACTCAAGTCACTTTGCGCACAGCCATGATTTCACGGCTACGAGGCAAATACCGACAAACCCTAAACTGCTTTGGTTTGGTGGACTCGATCTGTTCAGTTCACTAGGTCGAATCCAGAGGTGTAAGGTACTTGAGTAAATGTACTTCGTTACTTTACTTAAGTATGTTTCTGGCTACTTTGTACTTGTACCGAGTATCAAAAATAGAAGCAACTTTTACTCTCTACTCCACTGCATTTGTGAGTGAGTAACTGTACTTTTCACTCCACTACATTTGAATTGACACTTACTGTTACTCGTTTTGATTGTGCGCGACAAACCATAATTGATTTTTTTTGTTCATTTCTTGGGTGAACGAGGTGATTTTGCCATCTGTCGTCTGCTGAAGATACTGGAAGCTAATTGTGAATTAGAAACCACATGAACGCGACTTAGAGACGTGAATATTTACCAGGATTTTATTGTATAGGATTTATTTAATTTATTTTGCACATTCGAGTTTGATTGAGACTGACTTTTTGTTCTTTATTTAATTAGTTTTACCAGTTTTGAAACATGGATTAGTTTCTGTATTAGAAAATACAACTTCACGAAGAGACTTTTTTCACATTTCTTTGTATTTTTTTCTGCCTAAATTTAGTACGAGTGAGTTTAGTACAAGTTCTTTTAAAATTCGATACTTTGCTACTTTGACTCAAGTCTTTTTTATAGTGGTGACTTTTTACTTGTATTGGAGTAACTTATACAGTACGTATCTGTACTTTTACTTAAGTATGTTTGTCTGGTACTCTTTACACCTCTGGTCGAATCCTTTAACATTTACAAGGCCCTCCAGGCAACCCCGAGTAGGAAATTAGGATGCTTTGTCCATCTCTACCCAACGAGGTCGTAAAAACCTGGTTATCTCGGTGAGGTCAAGCCAAGATACCGTCATTCTGACCCACCAGCTACCACTCCTTAAACAGGTCAAAGGTCGTCTGAACCCAGCCCCCAGGATTCCTTCAACTGCTCGTGGTGCTTGATCATTATAGCGTGCGTGAAGATTCCAGAAAGGCCGACTTTCCCAGCGTTCCAGTCGATCTTAATGCCGCAAAACCTTTTGTGTTTTCCAAAATATAGTTCTACTTAAATTTGAGTGTGTGTTGTATTGTTGTAATGTAATGTAATGTAATGTAATGTAATGTAATGTAATGTAATTGAATTGAAAAGGCCTTTAATCAATTTTAGACATATTTAAATGATGCTGATTCACATATTGTTTTTTAGAGAGACAACCATTTTTTCACTAAACTGGACTCGACTGAGATACAGGAACACTTTTTGTGAATGATCTATAAAACATGTTTTTTTTTATTCGGACAATTGCACAAATGTCTGCTTTTCTGCCACACACACACACACCAGAACAGCATCCAGATCTTGTGTGTGCATATTTAACTCAACTGATCCAAGAAAAATGTAAGAAAAAGATATAGCTTCAAACATGATGGGCTAGAGACTCTATTGTAATGAACTTTAGCAGCTAAGCTAATTAGCATGTCAGTATTGGCACACGGTGTTTAACAGCTAGACAAACATTTCAACTTATACATTTCTGCTTTTAACACCACAAGACCCATTTTAAAACGATCTGATTGGCTAGTTAATAAATGAATAATTTGGATGGGATCTGACATTTTTTATGGGATTGACCAATACTTTACTGACCAATTATTATGGGATACGACACGGCATTATCATGGCAACTCGTGGTTTAGTGTCATAAAGGGTTTATTTTAATACCTGTAAATATAACCCTGCCACGAACTAAATGAGAAATACTGTATTAGGTTTCTTCTGAAACAAATCAACGTAATTCCACGAGTCCAAATAGAGAAAATATTGCGGAGTACGTGATAATGACGAGGTAAGATTCAGATCTGCTGAACAATTGTGAGACGACAGATTGTGTAGAACCTTTTCACAACCACGTGAGAGTTTAAAACCGAGTTCAAGTTTACAAACTTCACTCAAGTCCTTGTAGAAACTGCTGCTGGCTTCGATTCGAATCTTTCCAGGATCCGAGAAGGATAGATCTGGCCTGAGTTTAACTTCCCAGAGAAGAGGTGCAGAAAGCAAACGTTTACGTTACACGAAGCTACCTAGATATTTCTGGCAAACGCCGTGAAAACAAAACCAGCTTCTCGGAGCTTCAAGGACCTTTATTAATCCCATGAAAATTGCCAACCCAGCTTGGCGTGGAGGGTTGAGGACGACGTGATCATATTCCTACTCCAACAGCGTTGCTTTTCCAGCCGTCTCCCAGACGTTACCTTTATTTAAGGGGCCTCCACCTGGAATGCGTTCAGAATCCTGCAATGTGACAGCCAAATTACGCTTAGCGAGGAAAAAAAACACTCGAGTCTGACCCGAGATAACTTGTTGGGCAGAACGGCGAATGTGCACTTCGACTAATGCCATTAAAATCAATGTTCATACACACTGCGTTGGTGCGATGAGTTCTCGTCTGAAGAATGTTAAATAGGATTATAAACGGTGCTTGGCAGCGAGCGATTGTAATTGGAGCTTTCTCTAAGTCCCAACAGCTACAACAATTGTACGAAGGGTCTTTGGGTTCAGCAGGAAAAGCCGTTGTGGGCAATTTGGAAAGCGGCTGAGACTCGGATTCTTCTGGCCTGGTGTGTTTTTGGCACGCATCATGCCACGCCCCCTTACCCAGTGCCACATGGTTCCGCTCCACCGAGCCAATCAAGCACATCCTCGGAATTCACGTGGAACAACGGTGAAACGTGTAATGAGCTGGTACGGAGTGGACACGGGTCACGTATGACCAGGGGTGTAAGAAGTACTACTCCATTACATGTAACAAGTCATCAGCTTAAAAAAAACTCAAAGTAGCAAAGTATCCAATTATAAAAGAACTTAAGTATTTTTCTCATGGTACTGAATTTAGGCCAAAAAAAAAAACCCACCAAAAATATGAAAAACAAACTCTTTGTTTATCAGTACAGGAACAAAAATTTACACCACAATGTTCCAAAAGTGGAGCAGCAAAATAAATTAGAGCAAAAAGTCAGTCTCAATCTAAAAAACATGATTTTTTTTACTAGTACAGGAACAGAACAAAATTTTACACCACAATGTTTCAAAAGTGGTGCAACAAAATAAATTAAAAAAACAAAAAGTCAGTCTCAAGTCAAACTCAAACCGGCAAAATAAAAAACAAATACAATTCTTAGCTACATTTGTGATTCTCAGTGAGCTCTCAGTATTAAAAAGGGGCAATATTTTTTTTCAGCTTCAGCAAAAGCTGCTTTTCTCTAATCACGTTCACATGGTTTCTCAAATAGCTTCCAGTATCGTCAGCAGCCTATAGATGGCGCTATCACCTCGTCCGCCCAAGAATTTAACCACGATATGAATGAATCACAATGTAACGAGTAAGTGTCAATTCAAATGTAGTGGAGTGAAAAGTACTGCTACTCAATCACAAATGCAGTGGAGTAGAGAGTAAAAGTTGCTTCTGTTTTTGATACTCGGTACAAGTACAAAGTAGCCAAAAACATACTTAAGTAAAGTAACAAAGTACATTTACTCGAGTACCTCACACCTCTGCGTATGACTACAGGTACTGAACACAAAACCGCCTTGTAGACTTCAGCTCTGGTGTGTTGATGTTTCGTGATTGAATCAGGGCCGGAGAAACGGGGTCGTGCCCCTGTGTTCAAATTCTCTTTCTCACCTCCATCTTGAAAACAAATGTCCCTTGTCAGAGCCTGTGAGTAATCAGAATACCTCATTTCCTGCTGCAGTTCGCAGGCGAAACATAAGCAAGTACAGATGAGACGACGATTGGAATAATCAATTCCAACATACGCCCGAGCAAACAAAACCAGCCGTTGTGATCAGAAAAATACGATAAATCCTGGAATCTGGCTTGTAGAATTCGGATTAACTCTGAGCGGACGCCGACGATATTTTTCATCTTCATGTCAAAGCCACTTTACACGACTTATTTCGACGTCCGTCAACTTTCCTAAAAAACACCTTCCTTAAAGCCTTTCAACAGCTGGAAATCAAGCTCCAGTTGTGCGTACAAGTATTGTATTAGGATTATGACGTATTCATACACTCTGCCGCCGTTTTTTCCCTCAGGTAAACTGACCTCGTCATTATTATTATTATTATTATTCTCGAAATAAAGGATGCTTTTATCCACCAGCTTTTAAATGTTTCGAAATAACTGCAAGTGCAAAGTTTGGACACAATGGAACACAAGCGCTGGTATAAGGAACGCAAACGTGTTTTTTTTTTTTTTTTTTTTTTAC
>CM051507.1:6758061-6800619 GCA_028031935.1 Paedocypris micromegethes | reverse complement strand
TTTTTTTTTTTTTTTTTTACAGTTTTTTAACTTAACGGTTTGTTTGTTACGAACACTGATAGAATCCTAGAATCTGACAATATTTATCATCTGTCTTCATGTCAAAGCCACTTTACACAACTTCTTTCGACGTCTGTCAACTTTCTGAAAAAAACGTCATTAAAGCCTGGACATCACGCTCCAGTTGTGCGCACAAGTATTGCGTTACGATTATGACGGCGAAATAACGAATGCTTTTTGAAATATTTCAAAAGAACTGCTGGTGCAAAGTTTGACACAATAGAACACAACCACTGATGTAACGAACGCAAACGTGTTTCTTTTCCACAATTTTTAAACTTTACGGTTTGTTTATTACAAACATTGATAAAATCCTGGAATCTGGCTTGTAGAATTCGGCTTAACTCTGAGAGGACGGCGACAATATTTCTCATCTGTCTTCATGTCGACTCTGTCAACGTCCCAACAAAAACCTTCCTTAAAACCTTTCAGCAGCTGGAAATGACGCTCCAGTTGTGCGCACAAGTATACAGTTTTTAATCTTTACGGTTTTAAGAACTCTGATAAAATCCTGGAATCTGGTTTGTAGTATTCAGCTTAACAATATTTATCAACTGTCTTCGAGTCGATGCTACGTGAAGCCCAACTTCCCAACTTTACACTACTCTGTCAACTTCCCAACAAAGACCTTCCTTAAAACCTTTCAGCCGCTGGAAATGACGCTCCAGTCGACCTCTTTATGGGCCGATTCAACCAGAGCGAGAGTTTGGCTCCAACCCGAGAACGTCTTGATCCGGTTTTCAACAGCAAAACGACAAGATCGAAACAGCAATCGTGGAGACTCGTCACAGGCTTTCGAGACAAGAGCCTTCTGGCGATAAAAACCCGGCTGGACTGTACGCCATACGTTTAGATCATCAGTCTGGAGGAAGACGCTGACAGAAAGCAGCAGGACGTGAATGAGAAGCCGGTCTTACCCCCTGAGGGACTCCTGGCCCCTGCGGCGAACCCTCTGCTGCACCTCCCCCTCGGCCTTCACAGGGAAGCGGCCGGTCTGGACGTCTCCATCTCCCTGGGCCTGCACCAAACTAGCCGTGGCCCACCAGAGCACCACCTTCCACACTCCCATTGGCTCCTGCTGTGAGACTCCCGAAGCCCTGGTCAACGTTCCTCACCCCTAACCAAGCCGTTCTTCTCCAATCGGCTCTTCACACCTGAGAATCCCCAATGCGCTCCAGCCTGAGAAGCAAAAATGACGGGAGACAAAAAAATGAGCACTTGCACTTGCTAATTGTGCGTCTGTAACCAGAGGTGTAAGGTACTTGAGTAAATGTACTTGGTCACTTAACTTAAGTATGTTTCTGGCTACTTCATACTTGTAGTGAGTATCAAAAATAGAAGCAACTTTTACTCTCTACTCCACTGCATTTGTGATTGAGTAACTGTACTTTTCACTCCACTACATTTGAATTGACACGTACTGTTACTCGTTACATTTTGATTGTGCGCGACAAACCATAATCGATTTTAATCACGGTTTGTTTTTCTTGGGCTAACGAGGTGATTTTGCCTTCTATAGTCTGCTGAAGATACTGGAAGAAAATTGTGAATTAGAAACCACACAAACGTCTTTTGTCTTTTTTTGTTTTTTTGTCTAATGTCTTTTGTAGGCAAATGACTTCAGTAGAATCACAAAGTCAGCTCGGAATTGTTTTATTTTTTATTTTTGTTTTTTATCTATTTTGTTTTACCATTTTTGAAACGTGGAAATGTTAAATTTCGTTTCTGTATTGGAAAATAAAACCTCAAATAGAGTTGTTTTTCACTTTTCTTTGTTTTATTTTAGACTATATTCAGTACAAGCAAAATACTTAAGTTGTTTTAAAATTCGATACTTTGCTACTTTGACTCAAGTCTTTTTTACAGTGGTGACTTTTTACTTGTATTGGAGTAACTTATACAGCACGTATCCGTACTTTTACTCAAGTATGGTTGTCTGGTACTCCATACACCTCTGTAGACCGACGGCTTGACAGTTTCTAGGAGTATAAACGCGCCTCTCGTAAACGTTGCCGTTAAATCTCCCACGGATGATGATGGAGTCTTTTATAAAGTGTAGTATTATTCCAGGCTAACGGTATAGTTCCTTTAGCGCCAGCCCGCACCCTTTTACAGGCCCATTCTGACCGCCTCGGAGCAAACTCACTGTAGGATTGGCCGACTCTTGCCAAGACCGGACCGCTCGACTAAACCTCAGGCAGCTCATTAAAAGCTGAAGAAATTAAACCATCGCAATGATTCGTTTTAACTGAAAGCAATTCAGTGTGTTAAACGACAATGCAGACGTTTTACTAACAGCTGGTTGACGCCAAGGTTGGCATATGTCATTACAGATTTACATGCTTCCGAGTTCTAATATATAACTATACGTATAATACTATATATTGATGTATAGTTTTAACATGATTCCAAGTTACAATATACGTATTACGCATATTCATTTGAATTTACTTTACGGTCATTTAGCAGACGCTTTTATCCAAAGTAACTTACATTTCATTACAATTTCTACTAGATATCTTAAATAATAAGATATCTTAAATAATAAAATTATTTAATATCGAGCGTAGGATTTAAATAACGTAGCAAGTCAAACCCAATTCCTTGTTGTCATTGCAACTCGGTAAATAAAGTTTTCTGATTCAATTGAAAATCTTAAATAATACAGTTACGTTTTATCATGAACGTAGGATTTAAACACCCTAGCAATTAAAAATTATACAGGCATTAATAAAAGAATTTGAGCTTTATTACGAATTATGATTCGTTAGGAATGCATAGGTTTTGTCAGCCTGCAGCTCTTCGAATGTTGGCACCGTTTCAAGTGTTGCGATTATGACGTAGAAATCACGGACCGGGACAAGAGGGGAAAAGTCGCGAGAAAAGAAAGTTTCCAGCGCGATCACACACTCAGCTTTTCCTCACGATTATTACTATTATTCTCGAAATAACGGATGCTTTTATCCACCCGGTTTTTAAGACTTTCAAAACAGCTCCAAGTGCAAAGTTGATCGCAATATAAATGTAAAGTATAACGAACGCAAACGCGAGTTTCTTTTTTTTTTGCCGTTTATAAACTTTACAGTTTATTTGTTACGAACATGGATAAATACATAATCCCATTTTATACGTTTTTAACCGGCTTTCCGGTGGGATTTAAAACGATCACGGAGTTTTAATATCATGCAGAAGTTGCCTCATCATTTACACTCCAACCGCATCTTTATTTAACTCCACATCCGCGGAGAACGATCAAAACGCTTTGATGCGAATTAAGTAAACAAGACAAAACGTTGAAATAGAAATACCTGATATGTGTCGGGAAGCCTGGAGAGTCCGATATTGTCACGGGAATCGTCCCACTGAATGGAAAAGTGAACTGGAAAGAGAAAAGCGAGTGAAGCCTCCTGATAGGCTGAGGGGAGGGGCTTTGCTTAAAAGGGAGGAGTTTGAACTCGCTGACTGTATGGCGTCCAACCTCCTGATGAAGCGCAGGAGGATGTTTGGATTTCAACTTTTTAACAAACTCGCTTTCAACTGTAAAATGTCATTTTTATTGAGTTGTTGATTGACTGACATGCACTATACACAAAATCCATGTCATGTGCCTGGGGGGTTTTGTTTGGAATATGAACGTGATTTCTGCATTTTTGAAAAAATCGAATTCGGTTATATATATACTACATATTAATGTATATCACAAAAGCATGTAAAAGAATATTTATTGATTTTTTTGTAATTATGATTTTTTTTGTGTCTTGAGTGTTCTCTCTCTCACGGTCTCTTTCTCTCTCTCTTTCTCTCTCCTTCTATCCTGCTCTATCTCCCTTTCTATCTTTCTCTCCTGCTCTCTCTCTCTCTCTCTCCCCCGCTCTCTATTTTTCTCTTCTGATCTCTTTCCTGCTCTCTATCTCCCTCTCTCTCGCTCTTTTCCACTCTCTCTCTCTCTCCTGCTCTCTCTATCTCTTTCTCTTTTGCTCTCTCATCTGCTCTATTTATCTTTCTTGCTCTCTCTATCTCCATCTCTCTCTCTCTCTCTCTCTCTCTCTCTCTCTCCTGCTCTATCTCCCTTTCTATCTTTCTCTTCTGCTCTCTCGCTCCTGCTCTTTCTTTTTCCTCATCTGATCTATTTCCTGTTCTCTCTCTCTGTCTCTCTCTCTCTCTCTCTCTCTCTCTCTCTCTCTCTCTCTCTCCCCTCTCTCTTTTCCCTCTTTTTCAATCTCTTTACTGCTCTCTCTATTTCTTTTGCTCTCTCTCTCTCACTCTTTCTCTCTGCTCTTTCTTTCTTTCTTTCTTTCTTTCTTTCTACTCTATCTTTCTCAATTTCTCTCTCTCTCTCTCTCTCTCTCTCTCTCTCTCTCTCTCTCTCTCTCTCCATCGCTCTCTCTCACTCTCTCTCCTGTTCTATCTTCCTTTTTATCTTTCACTCCTGCTCTCATTTTCTCTCATCTGATCTCTTTCCTGCTCTCTCTCTCACGTTCTCTCTATTTCTCTCTCTCTCTCTCACATTCTTTCTATTTCTCTCTCTCTCTCTCTCTCTCTCTCTATTTCTCTCACTCTCTCTCTCTCACTCTCTATTCTCTCTATTTCTCTCACTCTCTCTCTCGCTCTCTCTCTATTTCTCTCACTCACTCTCTTATTCTCTCTCAGCCAGTTACCAAGAGAGAGAGAGAGCGGAAAAGACAGTGATACAAGAGGGAGAGAAGTAAAGGTAAGACAGATAGAACAACAAAAGAACTGGTAGAGAGAGAGAGAGCACAATAGTGTTAGCGAGGCATGTGATGAAATGTTATTTCATGCAAAAGAAACGTTACTTGTGCATAATGTAGCGTCAGGCCAAACACAAAGTCTCGGCTTTCCCGCCCCGCGTCTCAAGCCCCTCCCCCACCCTGATCACCTCACTTCAATTAGCCGCAAGACCACCTGGGTGTCAAACAGCTGAGCGTAAGCCGTCTGCGCTATAACAACGTTATTACAACCCTGAGTCAGCTGTTCGCAACACATCCACCATTTCGACAAATTTAGTCGAATAATTTTTTTATTTCGGCCCCAAAACTCGACAATTCCCGGTAAAACGGATAAAATGATGATTCGATCAACGACATCATCAGAAATGCATTCGCGGAATCGCTAATCGTCTGCAGGAGCTTTAGCGTCTCGGAGTTTGCGGAATGATTTGCGATGTGCGTTTCGATCTCTGATTGGCCTGGACGTCTAAAGACCCTAAACAAAACCACATTATCCTCAAGCTCCGCCTCCAGATCTGACAGCTCGCCTTGTGCCGTCTGAAGCCGAGCGGATGCGACGTGAGGACGGCTGAAATCCTTCCAAGATGAAGACGGAAAGCGAGAGACGGCATGAGTCATTCCCGTGTTCTCTCTCTCCGGACTATAAACGAGGGATCATCGTAAACACTCTCTGCTTTGAATTAACCGTACGCGCTTTTTATTAGCGGCGTTTGCTTAGCAAGCAGTACCACTGCAGCGCGTGGCACTTTAATACCGAGAAAAAAAACTGAGATTGCAAAGATCTGCAAAGTTTTCGGTCGCTGGCACAGCGCAATTATAACGCAATCAAAGCTTTGAGGAATTCGAAACTAGAAGATCTGCAAGAAGATTAGATCTAGAAGGAAGATTGACAAGACGATCTATGAAATCTGAAATAACAATATAGAAGAACTACAAGAAGAAACACAGGACCAACAACAAGCTATTTCTATTAGATATTGCACTATTACATACATATGTTGCACTATTACATACATATTACATGACATATTTCAAAAGAGTATTTCGTAAAACTTGATCCGTGCTTTAAACGTTTGATGAGGTTTTTCAAACTTTTGGAAGTCTGTGGAAGCAGAATCCAAAGGTGCTGCAGATTTGTTGAAGATTCTCTTGATCCCTGCAAATCATTGGAGGATTTCTCTTGCCTTACTACATGATTTTTTTTCTCCTCGTTTTTGATCAACCGGCACAAAACCTCCGAGGGTTTCAGCGGAAACTCGATCCTTCCAGGCCGTGCCGAAACACTGAGTCTTGGACGAAGCTCTCGGACGAAACTGTAATGCATCACGGGTTTTGTTCAAACAACCGACTTTGTGTAAAAAAAGCTCTGTCGTTTTTTTTTTCTTTCACTCCTGGCATTTAATGTAAGACACATGAGGAATGTTACACGCATGAGTTGTCTCAGATCTATAGGCCGCACATGTTTCAGTTCTTGTATTTACAAAGTGTTTCTTTGTAGGCGTCGACTATCGTAGGAAAGTCGTTTCTTATCTCTTGGCACGTGTGCAGATGTGGAACGCACCTCATGAATCATAGATGTTGTGATTCGCTGAGACGTCTGGACCGCTTTCAATACTGGGTTTGCCAGTGTTTGACCCAAAAAAGAGCCACCGTCTTTTCTTCTGAGAATATTACATCCCGTGATGGAGAAAGACCATCTCCAATCTCCTCGGGTAGTCTTTCTTTTTCTCATCTGATCTCTTTCCTGCTGTCTCTCTTCCTCTCTCTCACTCTCTCTTTTTTCTCTTCTCTTCTGCTCTATCTCTTTTCCACTCTCTCCTGCTCTCTCTATCTTTCTCTCTTTCTCTTTTTCTCTCTCGCTGCTCTCTCTTTCTCTCTTTCATGCTCTGTCTCTCTTTCTCACTCTCTCTATCCTGCTCTCTCTCTCTCTCTCTCTCTTTCTGTTTGTCTATTTCTCTTTCCATCTCTCACTCTCTCTGTCTTTCTCTCTCTCTCCTCATCACTCTTTTCCATCTTTTCCACTCTTTCTCTCCTGCTCTCTCTATCTCTTTTGCTTCTGCTCTTTCTCGCGCTCTCTTTTTTCTCCTCTGCTCTCTCTCTACTTCTGGCTTCTACTCTGTCTCTCTTTCCTGCTCTCCATCTCTCTTTTTCTTCTGCTCTCTCTCAGAGAACATAGTGATGCAAGAGGGAGGAGAAGTAAAGGTACGATAGATAGAACAACAAGGAACTTGTAGAGTGAGAGAATGAAAGAAGTAGTGGTGAACGCAGAGGAACTTTGTGGTCCTTGGTCTTTAAACTCCACCATTAACTCTCCCATAAAGCCACTCAGACCTGCTCATGTTCTTGACGTTACTGTCGTTTATTTCCCGAAGTCATCAAAGGGACACTACAGGTTCTTGGAAGCGTGGATGAAGCGTCTGGTGCCTTGATATTCCTTCGGTTAAGAACTCGAACACCTTGTTCTCGGGCTTTGGTCACACTGCTCACCTTCCTCCGCAGCTGTGGAGCTCCAGTGATGTCGTGCGAGAGGAATGCCGCACTTCAAAGGACGGAGAAAGACAAAAGCTGTTTTCAACCTGTGAGCTTGTGTCATCGCACGTAAAAAAAAGTGGCCACGTGGAGACGATCCATCGCGTTGTTTTTTTCAACCCCGAGTGCGTGAATCACACGCATCACATGATCTTCCAGGGCGAATAGTGACCGGACTGTGTTGATGAAGCTGAATATGTCAGTGGTGGAATTCCAGCCCCGTTCGAAACCAAGTGTCTGCTAAACGATTTCAGATGTACCGGTTCTTTCTCTCTCTCTCTCTCTCTCTCTCTCTCAAACACACATAAAACATCCTGTCTGGGGGGAATCTAAGACGCGGCAGGAATTTTCTTCGCACTGTCCCACCAAAGCTCAAGCTATATGTGTTCAAACGCACAAAAGGCCAGACTGAAGGCATTTCCACATAAATCAGCTGCTCCGTAAGAATTCGTTCTTATTCCCGTGTTTGTTTTCAGATAAAATCGTGAGATCCTGTTCGGCTCTGGGAAGAATAGCTATAATTCTTTGCCGACAATCTACATGTCCTGACTAATGTTTAGTCGTTTGTTTGCGCCATTGGCTAAACATTGCCGGATGGATTCTGATTGGCCGTTGGGTTCAACCAAACGGTCACAATGACTTTTCAGTTTCTTATTTGTAGATGTTCAGCAGGTCTTGATCAGCTCATAAATATCAAAATTGAGTATGTGCTTTACAATCTGGGGTCTTTAGTTTTTATTTAATTTTTAGGTTGTTACTGACTAATTTTATGCAAATCACTGTCAAAATTTTAGTGAGCTTCATAAGGCTACGAACGTTTGTCGGCGATACTGACAAGACGAACCTGGTCACGCTTGATGCTATAATATTCGCCTCAAGACGAAAATCGCAAAGACTGTTAATTTGACTGAATTGTTGAAGAGGAATGATCGCGATTTGCTTGGCTTGATTACGGATTACGACAGAACAATGTTGAGTTGTGAACGACTACTTTCAGTAGTTTTCGCTTTTATGCTGCTTAAAATACGATTATGTGTGAATCTGGTTATTACGTTAACTTGTAGTCCAAAAATAAGCATTTTATTTTACGACAACGACTTTACAGTACAACGATTTTACAGTACGACAAATTCGCTTCCTTGAATATGGACAATCAGATGGAAAGATGGAGCCAAATTCATCTACTTTCGAGTGAGAGAATTTGACTATCTGGTGGGGCTTTGTCGTTCAATATTCTCTAACCTTCATCAGATGTGGTCGGACCCTGAAATCCCGTCTGAAGCCCTCCGAGCGGAGCAGCTGTAGGAAAGCAGAGCGCTCGGATCCCCCGCCTGAGCCGTTTCACACTATCCAAACAGATCTCCACCCCAAAGAAAAGCCATCTTCTCCTCACACCCTGATTCATTCAGCCTGACTCGCTCACCCAGAGAAGCTAAATCTCCTCCATTCTCTGGTTTCACGCAGGTCAGACGTGAACATCCAAGTCCAGGTCTGGCTAATTCTGGCCGTGGTGCGAGCAGACGTGGTTCTTGTCGATGCTCCTCGCCCCAGGAACCCAAACATGGAGCGGTTTGGTCTCCATACGCTGAATATTTTTTTATTCAACCCGACTGGAGAGTCGTGTAGAAGTGTTCCAGCAATAACTCAAGGGCAGAACGCTTCCCCCTTTCTTCTCCCCCCTCAGGTGTCCCGCTGTGTTTTTTTTGATGAAGTCTTGACGTGTCCTCCCCAAGACATGGCCGAGGCGGATCAAATGTGTGCTCTGAGGGGAATCTCGGGTTTCAGAGAAGGACTTGGATGTCCAAATTTGGCTTTCCCTGGTATCTGTGGAACCTTGATATGTTTTGACTTCAGTTTACAGCAGACGCTGACGTTTACTGTGCTCTGCGTCCTGCTGAGGGCCTAATCCTCGTCCATTTCCTCTTTCATGTCCGGTAAGGTTGCGTGTGTGTGTGTGTGTGTGTGTGAGGTGTTTCTTTAACCCCTTGTGGTCATGCGCTTTCGGCATTTCACCATTCTCACCATATTTTGCGCAATTATAAGCAACCCCCTGATTTTTCAGGCACAAAATAAAAATTATTTTTATTAACGTTTCTGGATCAATTACGTTGATATTCTCTTACAATTACTAAATTTTACAAATTTTTCAAATTTTACAATTTAACAAACCTAACTTGTGACTCGTATCATTTTGATATTGTTTTACGTGAATAATAGATAATAAAAAGTCGATTCTAGTGGTCAGGGTAGCGAAGGATTATTATCCCCTGTGCAGCGACCCAGCGTTTTGATTGTGTCTGTTCCTTGGATTATTTTTACTACTTGCTTGTGTTTTTCGTTTTCGACTTTCAACTCGTTCTGCGATGACTCATTGGACTCGTTTGTAGCCGGTTGTGCTAAGCTATGCCAGTCGTGGTTTGAAGGAATTTCATTAATTCCTTTATTTCATGCCTTTGTTTTTTACTTTTTCTTGTTTCTTTTATTATATTTTTATATTTATGTTTATATTTGCAAAAGAGGGGAAAAGACAGAGTCAGTCCAAACCCAATTCCTTGTTGTCATCGCAACTTGGCCAATAAAGTTTTCTGATTCTGATTTCTGAATTGTGTTTGTTGTAATATAAATCATCGTACTGTATTTAGTTGAATCTTACTTCACCCCCCAAGTTTTGGAGTGTCGAAAAGTCGAAAAAATGCTTCTATCCGCATAAATACGATATTAATGACTTTAGTGCCCCACACACACTCTCCCGTCACTATATTTAATACGGTTATAAGTGCGAGCGAGTGTGTCGCGGATCTGTGTGTCATTCAGCTAAAGCAATAATAACCCCGGACACAGTCCAGATCTGGAATTATTTGCACAGCGGTTCCTCGTCTCACTCACTCACTCCGGCGGAATATTTATGTTGAAACTGACCCAGAAACGACGTCTCAGCCCGCGGCCGGACACCACACCAGCAGCGCACCAGTCTATCACATATCCAGTTTTGAGCTGCTCGGGTTTCAAAGGGTGACGGTGGAAATCTCCCCGAAAGTAAACACAAAGCTGATTAGAAATATATGATTTAAAATATATTAATTTTACATTTGTGGCATGCGTACAGAGAGAAATGAAGAGCGAGACAGATAGTTGGAATGATGGACAGATAGAAAAATATAGCACATTGTAACTGATGGACGGATGGATGAATGAATGGATGCATGGACAGATAGATAGATGGAAAAGATTGACAGATGATAGATGATGGAATTGACTGACGGAGGATGGGTGGATGAATGGATATATTGATTGATAGAGAGACTGATGGATGGATGGGTGGGCGGGTGTGTGGATGGATTGATGAAATTGACTGATGACAGACAGACAGACACACAGACAGACAGATAGATAGATAGATGGCAAGATAGACTGATGGACAGAAAGACAAAAATGGAGGTAGACAATCCGAAAGACAAGTGGTTGGATGGACAGACAGACAGGTATATTGGATGAGTAGATGGATGGACAGAATGATGGAGGGAAAGGCAATAATCAAGGATGTAGAATATACGTAGAATTCAAATAATACTAGAATTTTTGTCATTTGTATTCTAGAATTCATCTACATATCAAGTTCAAGGTCCGAGGTTCTTAGTCCGAGACCAACGCAAAGACGCTATTCATTTGTTCAATCTCTTTTTTCTCAACCTTTACTCAACAGAAAAGCATTTAAAAAGTGAGTTTGGCAGGTTTCCAGTGAGCGTGTGTCTCCTCCTGATGTGGAAAGTCGGTGGGGGTTAAAAGATTAGTCATTACTCGAGTCCCTCCATCACATGTGTAATACGCATTTAGGGTAAATACTCTTAAGCGACGAGAAGGTCTAGATGGAATGCGCACGAGTCTAATGACACCCCTGATAACTAGAGCTTACTGTGATTACAAGTCTGCCTCTCTAGCTCCAGCTAGTACCAACCAGTGAGACCAGAGCGTATTTAGAGGGTGTGAAGAGCCAGGAAAGCAGGTGTAGCCTGGACAAATGGAAGGCCAGGCTGAAATATCATTACGGTCTGGAGGAACAGATGCCAAGCGGCTTGAGACTTACCTGTAGCTGCGGTCTGAGACGCTTCCTGCAGCTGTCTAACGTGCTCCTAAAGAACCAGATATGGATGGAGTTTGAGGCATCTGGTCACCTTTTACGCTGTGTGACGAGATCTGCTAGCAATTTACCATCAAATATTTGGACACATTGCTCCATCAAGCCTATGACGACTCGAAACATCTTCTGGACTTCTCTGGCCATTCTCACGCCATTTGGATCCATTGTGGTCTGCAGTCCAAAGAACCGTTGATCACCAAGCTCAACAAACCTTGCTTAAAGCTGAGCAGGTCACCAGCGAGAAGCCAGGTATGTTCTCATGGGGGTTGCTTATCCTCCGGTGATTTATCTTCTGTTTTTTCTTCCCTGTAGACCACGAAGACCAGATTTCGCCCAAAGGGAAAGTCAGGCGCGTGTTTGCTTAGCATTAGCAAGTGCGATCCTGTCAGGCCGAGCTGTGGAGGAACGACACCTCTCGCCATCTCCCCAGCAGACCACGGCTTTGAAGTTGGTGGTGATGGGGGTTGGTGCCGTTCTTCACGGGTGAAGCCAACCAGCTGTTAGTCCAGGACGTTCCTCTCAGTGGTGGAATCAGACGGAATCCTATGTGTCTGGAACCTTAAAAGCATTTTTGATCCACAATCTTAACCATAATCCTACCTCTATTGTAATCCTATTCCTAAACCCAACCTTACCCCTACTCCCTAACCCTACCCCTACTCCTAACTCTAACCCTAACCCTAAACCTACTCCTAACCCTACCCTACTCCTAACCCTGAACCTAAACCTAACCCTACCCCTACTCCTAACCCTACCCCTAAATCTAACCCTACTCCTAACTCTAAACCTAACCCTAACCCTAAACCTAACCCTAACCCGAATACACAAATTAGCCTGTTTTTTCCTCTCTCTGAGATCGTTTCAGCCATCTCGCACTTTCCATGAAAAACCCAAGTGGCGTCTCGTGGGGATTCCTAGAAGACGTATCTGAGAAAAGCTGTTAAAAGTCTTTCCATTGTCTCAGAGTTTGTGTTTCTCCCTGACCTTTCCAGTCCTCGGCTGCAAACTGATCTCCGTCAAGACTTCCGAGCTGGGAAAACGTGACCTTGGAGGAATAACAGTTCCGCTGGGTTCACTTGCTCTACGTCAATATTAGCGGCATTAACAAAAACACGCATTGTTTTGGAAGGTGTGTGGTCTGAGAAAGGGAAGTGCTTTACAGAGACTCATTCAAACGCGCTGTCGGCCATCTGGTAGTGGTTGGCGTTTGGGTTGTGATTGCGCTGAGAGCCGGTGCAGTGTGGGATACGGAGCAGGACCACGGCCACTTAAGACGGTGAAGGAATGCACTCGTCTTCAGCCAAATCCACCCGCTGAGAAGGGTCGTTTTTCAAGCAGATGCCTAAACAGACTGGTCGCGGGCCGTCTGCTGCTGGTTTGACTGGGACTTGCTTAGAAACGACCCAGATTCGAAATGAAATATTGCAGTTTTTTCTCTTATATTTCGAATAGGGAAATTCAAACATTTCGAAGTGAAATTTTTTTCACCGATATTTACTTTCTTTAGGCTTGGTTGGGAAAGCGGGTTTTCGACACAAAGGTTGTGGGTTCGTTTCCCATGGAACGTTTGAAGTTCAAGGTTTGATTGTAACTGTATTTCCTCTAAATTGCCGTATTTTTTGGACTACAAGGCGCATCGTTGAAAAATGTCTATTCCCTGTTATTCCCATATGTTTTTCACACTTTGTTTTTGAGATTTTACGTGTCCTTTATAGTTACAAAATATGGCAATAAACAAAGATCTCGGTTTTTAGTACAGTATTGTATGATTAATTAATTTTAATAAATTCATTTTTATAAATACGTTTATTAATTGGCGTTTTTTTTTTGTGGCTACTTTAGTTTCATTTTTGCTGTAACTCTGTGACACAATGACAATATAGGCATTCAATGTTATATTTTTATGTTGTAACCTAATTTTACAGTTCTGCAAAAAACACCTAGTTCTTTTCTCAGGGATTCAAACCTGTAACGTTTAGTTTTTTTGTTGCTAACACAGATCTGTACTGACATAATAATGATGCGTGGTTAATTTTAAACTTTAATGGCTTTTTTAACCCCTTAAGAGTCAAAAAACGAACTCTTAAAGGCGTTAAACGTGTAACAATACGTGAGTGTTCATTTATCTCCAGAGAGTGTGAAATTTGAGCAAATATATATAAAAAGGTATATACCTTGAAATTAACTCGGGATTTCAATAAACACTGGACTGTAGAGCCACGATTAATAATATTTTAATCACAATTTATTATGCCATCGTTAATGGATATATATGGGCCAACATAGAAATGTAACGCCGTGTCAGCATTAACACGGGATTTCTGGAGTGTGTCTCCTCACCATGTCTTTATTTCAGTCTTGGCTCCGAGACGTTGAGAGATTTACAGCTCGCTTGTCCAGTGAAGTGTGCTGATTTACTGAGGGTGATCCGGAACGCTCTAGAAACACACCAGCGATCCGATGTGACGGGACAGGAAGTGGACGCTGTGTGTTGGTTTTTAGCCGCAGAGTTTTCAGTTCTCTGTGTTTTGTGTGTCCGCTAATGAGAAACTGACTATCACCTTCCTGTAAAAGCTGAGGTCATCCACTCCTTGAGAAGAAGAATCCGGCTAAACCGTAAATGTGTTGTGGGACAAAAGGTTTAAAATATTCTTTAAACTAATTTTACCTTTGCTCCTGATCACGTGAAGTTGTGAAAATGGACATTTTTTTTTGGGAAAACCTTCTCAAAACCGCAAATTGACTCTCTCCAAATGCTCTTCTGCACATGGTCACCATTATCCAGGCCGTCTCGTCCTCGCACTCACAAAGGAATTAATAGTCTTCAATAATGATAATCATTCAAGAAATTACAAGCCCTGGTCCCAGGAAGAGCCTGAGATCATCTGAGGACGATGAAAGACTCGGAGAAGTGTGTTGTAAAGTGTCTCTTGATGCTGAAATTCTCCTTGATGGTGAAAGGCAATGACCAATCTAGTTAACATTTACAAGCAAACCTCACGTCTGTAAAGATTGGTTTTTATCTGAACAGAACGTCCCAGATGTTTCCAAATGACCATTTCATCCCTTCAATGATGATGACATATTTTACAATGTTTTTCATATCCACCGGATTTGGGATTCCTAAGGCTTTAATGGGAATGATGTTGGATCAGATTCATGATTGAAAAACAATCACCGAGACGCAATCTTGGCTTTCTGCGAAAGGTGCGGAACATGAAGATGACCAAAGGGAACCATTACCAAGACACTCACCATGACGTGATGCTGGTTTCTCCGACAGACTCATAAATATCTCTCAGTTATGTGTTTTTGTTTCCTTTTCTAAATGTTAGACTGAGAACTAGGGTGTGTGTTGGGTTCCTCAGAAAGGGTTTTAGAACTTTGACTGAGAAACTAGGGTGTTTTGGGTTCTACAGAAGTGTTTTGTGTGTGTTGAGTTCCTCAGAAAGCGTTTTAGAACCATAACTGAAAAACTATTGTGTGCTATGTTCTACAAAAGTGTTTTAGAACCTTAACTGAGGAACTTATCTGTGTTGGGTTCCTTAGAAAGCGTTTTAGAACCGTAACTGAGAAACTATTGTGTTTTGGGTTCTACAGAAGTGTTTTAGAACCTTAACTGAGGAACTAGTGTGTGTTGGGTTCCTCAGAAAGTGTTTTAGAACCTTAACTGAGGAGCTAGTGAGTGTTGGGTTACTCAGAAAGTGTTTTAGAACCATAACTGAGAAACTGTTGTGTGTTATGTTCTACAAATGTGTTTTAGAACCTTAACTGAGGAACTAGTGTGTGTTCGGTTCCTTAGAAAGCGTTTTAGAACCGTAACTGAGAAACTATTGTGTTTTGGGTTCTACAGAAGTGTTTTAGAACCTTAACTGAGGAACTAGTGTCTGTTGGGTTCCTCAGAATGTGTTTTAGAACCTTAACTGAGGAACTAGTGTCTGTTGGGTTCCTCAGAATGTGTTTTAGAACCGTAACTGAGAAACTATTGTGTTTTGGGTTCTACAGAAGTGTTTTAGAACCTTAACTGAGGAACTAGTGTCTGTTGGGTTTCTCAGAATGTGTTTTAGAACCTTAACTGAGGAACTAGTGTCTGTTGGGTTCCTCAGAATGTGTTTTAGAACCTTAACTGAGGAACTAGTGTGTTATGGGTTCTACAGAAGTGTTTTAGAACCTTAACTGAGAAACTATTGTGTGTTGGGTTCCTCTGAAAGTGTTTTAGAACCTTCACTGAGAAACAATTGTGTGTTGGGTTCCTCAGAAAGTGTTTTAGAACTTTAACTGAGAAATATTGTGTGTTGTGTTCCTTGGGTTCCTCGGATAGTATTTAAGAACCTTAACTGAGAAATGATTGTGTGTTGGGTTCCTCAGAAAGTTGGTTTCTCAGAAACATGAATCTGAATCTCTTGTGTTGAATATTATTCCAAGCGTTTACTGACCGGTCCATGCGTCACGTTTTCAGAAAATTGCATTGGCTTGTTCCAGACAGATGGTTGAGTTTTAATTGTTTCCTCGTGTTCTAGTCTAGCTAATAACTTAAATATGTAACTAAATTGAAACTCCAAGCACACATACTAACTCGTTTAGTTTGGTTGTGTTTGAGTATGTGCTTTGGAATTTAAATTCAGTTTGAATGGTTGACGTCTGTCCAGTGTCACGGCGACCTCTGCTGGACTTAAACTAAATTACTTTTATTAGTCATTTTTCGCTTTAACGTTTTATCCTTCATCTTGTCGATGTTCCTAATCTACCGATTCTTTTTGGAACCCTTATATTGAGATTATTTTCTGTATTAAATGGTCTTTACAGTTTTCCTAAATATTAACGGAGAATAATTGTGTTTTGAGTTCTGGAGAACATGTTTTAGAACCTTAATTAATATCTTTTTTTGTGTGTTAAATCACATAAAATGAATCAAAAGGTGCTTTAGAACAATAACTGAGGCTTTTGTTTCTACTGGGTTCCTCTGAACATTTCCTTAAAACCATTGTGTGCAGAGTTCTTCCGAAAGTGAATTCAGGACATCATTTGAACTTTTTCCAGAACCTAATTTTCTGACATGCTAGCTCGTCCCTGAAGGTTCCACGACCTCGTCTGCGTGGTCACGTGATCTCAGAGATCTGTGCCAACTTTCTCCGGACCTCTAACCTGACTGACGTCTCACGTTTATTGGGATGGAACTTCATGGGAAAGAGTCCAATTCCAAAACGTCAGGGCGTGTGAAAAAGCTTGTGGTGGTGGTGATGTTGTTGTGGGCCTTCAGGGGGCACAAACTTTCCCAATTGGGACGACTGGAGCCAGCAGCTTCACGTCTGTGATGTCATGATTTCAGAAGTTCTGCACTGTAAAAAAATTTTCATTCAACCAATTAAAAAAAAATTAGGTTAATGATTTACATCTTTATTTTATTACTTGGACCCACTAAAAATATGAAGTCAAGTTCATATTTTTTTGTTGGTCCAAGTAATAAAATATAGATGTGAATCATTAACCTAATTTTTTTTAATTGGTTAAATGAAACATTTTTTACAGTGTAGAACTTTTAAGGCTCACTGATATTCATCTTGTGCGCTTTGAGACAGTTAAAACTGTGAAAAGCGCCTTACAAATACTCATTATTATTATTATTATTATTATTATTATTATTATTATTATTATTATTATTATTATTATCTACTATTTCGTAATTGTTTCCCCCCACCTAGAATGGGTTAAAAGCTGAGCATTGATTTCTTTATGGTTCGCCATATTGACAATCTCACTCACTTTACTTTGAGATAGAAACGCACACACTCACTACTTGTGCCCCCTAGTGGCCACATGGGGTATTAAACAGCGGCTTTTTTTTTCAAAGTCAAAGTCAGCTTTATTGTCAACTCTACTGTACTTACTGGACGTATTTACCTTTTCTACTCGTCCCATACGTTTGACACATTTTACGCGCATTGCATTTTGTACAGTTTTACCGTTTTTATACGGGAAAGACAAAATACAGTTGTTTATTCGCACAAACACTGTGTTTATTCTCTATCTGATACGAGGGAATTCAAAGTTTTTAAATAATTAAATTTAGAAAAACGTCATAAATTCCCGTGCATAGCAGTTCATCATAGTATTATCATAGTATTATCATAGTAAAAACGTCATAAATTCCCGTACATAGCAGTTCATCAGACGTATGTTTTTTTTTTTTAAACCTTTTTTTTCTTTCTTTTTTCGACAAATTCCTTCTGTGGAAGACAAATATTGTTTGTTTTACTCAAGCAATTCTCAAGCTTAGACTGAGAGTATTAATAACCAGAAAATCATTAATCACCAAAAACAAACAAAACAAAGCACAACACAACACAGGAGCCTGTGTTTAATCGGACGCCAGGGGGCGCCAAATCCCGGCGTGTTGGGGACGCAAAAGCATCTCACAACACGCTCCTCTGATGGAGAGTCGGGCGGAGGAGGAGATGCTGAATCCACTTCTCTCCGATTTTCGCCGGATTATGGCCGTTTCGCGTTAGCCTCAACATACGTTTGGATTTTGGAGAGCCGAAAATCAGAGCGAGGAGACGAGGCGCGCTCCCGCGAACTAACCGGAAGAATCCGCGCGGGGAATTATAATATTCGCATCTTCTGAAATCGATCGCGCCGGAAGCTGCTGATATCGATCCTATCAAAGGTAAAAGGCGTCAACCGTAAACTCGAGAAAAAAAAAACGTCCCACGCCGTTCGATAAATCGTCAGAATCGTTTCTCTGTGGAATCTGTTTGTTGACTGGGAGTAAAACCGCTGGTGTAGCGCGAGGCCTCCATCACTCACACACACACTCACACACACACACACACACACACACACACACACACACACACACACACACACACACACACACCACACACACACAACACACACCACGACACCACGTCACGCACCACCCACCACCACACACACCACACACCCCACACACACACACACCACACACACACACACACCACACACACACACACACACACACACACACCATCATTGTCCTAATCCTAAACGTTTTAATTTCCTCACTGCTTGTATGTTCTCTACATGTAAACAAAGATGAACATGACGGATATTTCATTTAATGGGCATTTAACCCCTTTTGTCCATTGTTTATTTTTTATCGGAACAAAAAAAGCTACTAAAAACCAACACTGGATACATCTATTCATTTGTATTACAAGTTCAGGTTCTGGGCATTTGTAAGGCGCTTTTTACAGTTATAACTATTAGCTAAGCGATTCTGATTGGGTGTCTAATGTTTAAGAAAAACCCCACATTTAGGAATCAATTTTATTACACAGACAACCTACATATATCACACACATGCTATATAATCTTTATTATTGAATAAGCCTGAAATACGAAGAGAGGTCAGTTTGACATGTTTTCATATATGTGTGTGCGCGTGTGTGTGTGTGTGTGTGTGTGTGTTAGTCTGGTCCATTCACCAGACGTCTTTATCGGAACATTGCGAGATGGTGCAAGTCCCGTACGAGATTGTTAGTGTATCACGATAACTTTTCAAATACTAAACAGCGAGATGTTGTTCTGAACATGTGATGATTGGCCGATCTGTCTCTCTCTTTCTCTTTCTCTCTCTCTCTCTCTCTCTCTCTCTCTCTCTCTCTCTCTCTCTCTCTGTCTGTCTCTCTCTGTCTCTCTCTAGTAACTCTCAGCTTTAAACTTTCCATCCTCTTCTCCTAAACTTACTTCTGGGGAAATCTTGGAATCATATTAAATGATTACAGCATCTATATCATCTAAATGCATCTAAATGATTACTTATCAAAATCAAATTGGCCAACATTTATAATCAACATTCGCCTCTTAATAAATAAACCCGTGCACTACACCACTATGGTTATTTGTATTTGCCTTTGAACTACGTTTTGTCAATTGCATTTTTCTTGTGTTATATTTAGAGCTTGTCTTGCCTTCTGTAACTTTGTACCATATTTTAATATGTTGTAGTTATTTGTACTGGTTTTGTTCAGTGTGTATATTTTACTCTGTTGTCACATCTTTCTTGTTGCAATGGTGTAGCAGTACTAATTCCATTGTAAACCAGTGATGCAATAATACATTTTATTTTGACTATAAAGCGACAATAAAAGCGTTGAATTATTTTCTATTCTGTTCGGTTCTATTCTATTCTATTCTCATATTTTCTGTTCTATTCTATTATTTTCTATTCTATTCCATTTGATTCTATTCTTTTCTATTCTATGCTATTCTTTTTTTAATTTTATTCTATTCTATTCTATTCGATTCTATTCTTTTTATTCTAATCTATTCCATTTAATTCGGTTCTATTCTTTTCTATTCTATTCTATTTGATTCTATTATCCTTGATTCTATTCTTTTTATTCTATTCTATTCTATTTTTTTTTGTAGTCCAATTGCAAAAGGTGTTATCGTCATTCTCCGATCTGAGGATGGAGGATCGTCTGAAGCAGTGGATTTGGCAAGAAGACTTCTGGCTTCCTTCCGGAGTCACGTGGAGAGACATCAGTGATTGGCCGACAGAGGGAGGCCGACGCCCCGCCCCCCGTGACCTGCTCATCTCTTTGCCTTTGGCCCTGGGATTCATCGCCCTGCGGTTTGTTTTCGAAAGGTCAGTAAAGGTCAGCTGAATATTTAATGAGCGGAGCTGATAGACAGTCATGTACAGTAAGTCACACTGTAAACTGACAGATTAAGTGTCACCACGGATTCGTTGTTTGGCTTCTTGACGTTGTAGATTTACAACGATCAGACTTATCCGGTTTGTGTTATTAAGTGTTTATTATTACTCGGCTTAACAACGCTCAAATTCTGCGGTTTTATATATTTGTTATTCACAGAGGTTTGTTGTGGCTATTTTTTCCTTACCGTTTAATTGTCGTTTTTTACTTGAATTCAATACAAGTTTTTGGCAGTCGGACATAGTGTCTTGGCAAAGAATTAAGAATGGTAATAATTGTGATAAAAAATGTGCATGTTTGTCTCAAAATAGTATGACCTTTATGATTTGTATTATATAAGCACACACACATACACATATAGATAGACTTATAAATACAGTACATGAATGTATTTGTGTGTGTGTTTTTCTCACTATATACTAATAAGATAATTGACCTGTATTATTTACTCATTAATATTCATGTTTTATCATAATTGTATTTTTTGTATACATTGTATTTTTGCATGATATATTTTTTCACATTTATACACGTGTTCTGTGTACATAGAATACATGTGTGTTTTTCTCGGTATATATAAATATTAATAAGACATTAAACCTGAAATGTTTACTTGTTTTTTATGAATATTCATATGTTTATCATTGTTGTATTTTCTAAATTATATGTAGTTTGTTTTCATTTTATTGTTTACATTTGAAAAAATCATGTATTTGACATGATTTATTTTTCATGTTTATACATCTGTGTGTGTATAAGTTGATAGTAGATTATATTAATATTAGTTATTATTAATATTAATTATTTATAGTCAATAATAGTCTATTTGCAATAAAATGAATTGACTATGTTAATATTATATTTACACGCTTTTAAACAAATGACATGCAGATAGAAGGTTTATTTTTCACATTTATATATCTGTGTGTGTGTGTGTGTGTGTGTGTGTGTGTGTGTGTGTATAAGTTGATATTATATAACATTAATATTGGATATTATTAATATTATTTATAGTCAATAATTGTCTATATACAATAAAATGAATTGACTATATTTACACGCTTTTTAACAATGACATGCAGATAAAAGCTTAACATTTTGAGCAGTTCCTGACCAATAGGGTTCTACAGTGGGCGGAGCATCCCAGTGTGAGTCTGGTGATTCGTTAAATTGTGGCGGTCCAGATTTGCACCGTGATCTGGTGTGTTTTTCGTGACTCAGTGGTCATCGGCTCAGTGTCTATCTGAGTTGAAACGGCATCCGGCTCTTCAGATTCTCCTCTTCATCTGTCTCAGGGTCGTGGCGCTGCCGCTCAGCAGACGCATGGGGGTTTGTGACCGGGTTCGTGTTGGCGTCTCGTCCGTCCCCAAGCTGGAGGCGTTTTACCGGCAGAAGAAGCGTCCGCCATCACTGGTCAGAGACTCTCATCAGCACCAGCTTTTATTGTTCAACTCACAAAAATAAAGCGTTAAATTAATTCTTACAATTTTTTCTTAATCACATAATTCTATGTATAATCCATAAAATTACTATATTCCATAGGACAAAAATATTATTCATATTTAGTAAATATATACTGTGTGTTTTGCTATTAATACAGTACTGTATATACAATACACACACGTACACACATATTTGCAACGTTTGTGTGTGTGTTTTAAAAAAGTAACGTTATTAACGTGTAACGACGGTACAAACGTTAACAAGGTATTTTAATATTTATTATAAAGTTTCATATTTCTTATGCTCTTAATATTATTACCCATCACATTTTGCATCATTGTATTTTAATTGTAATATTTAATGGTTTTTAATTGTATTATTAATTAAATTATATAATATATAGATTTGCAATATATGCAATATGTAATGGCATTATTTCAAACATAAATATAAAAAAGGACATTCATTCGAACTACATTAAAAATGCAGAATAATTAAACATTTTTGTCAAATTTTTGTCACAGATTTATCATCAAGGGTCAAAGTTAATTTATGATGTTGCTGTGGATACAGTCTTCATGTGTTAAAGTGGAATATAAAAGGGGACGGGACTAGATAAGTTGTAGTTCTTTCTACTCCCTTTCAAGCACGTATTGTGGAAACTAACAATATGATTGTATTATTACTATTATGTTGTGGTTTTTATGTTGCTATTATTTGTTATGTATACATGTTTGAATAAATAAAGAAATAAAAAATATTTACAAATTATATTATATAACATATATAGCGTTATTATAATGTAGTAATCATTTATTAAGTGGCTTATGTTATAATTATATTGCAGAATTATGGGAAACGTTCTTTTACGTGTGATTTAAAGTTTATAATTAAATTTAAAAATTATAGTTGCTAAATTAAGTGCATACACCAGTCAAGTCAAAGTCAGCTTTATTGTCAATTTTGTCATATGTACAGTACATACATACAGAAAATTAGAATTTCGTTACTCTCAGTCCCTAGATACGAACAGATAACATTTCAACATAAAACTTACAAAAACTACAAAAAGCTCTAATAAAAAAGTACTAAAAAAAAAGTCAGGTGTCATGATAATAAAGTGAAATCAAGATAAAGACAAAAACACGGATCTTCCTCATATAAAGAAAGTAACATATGAGTCATATACTGTACATATATAGAGAAGTTGAACATATTTCCAGATGTTGTGTGTGTGTGTGTGTGTTCAGAGTGAGTGTGTGGTGCTGGAGAAGCAGTGCGGCCTCACACAGCGTCAGATCCAGACGTGGCTGCGTCTCCGGCGGAACCAGGACCGGCCCAGCAACAGCAGGAAGTTCTGCGAAGCTTCGTAAGCGCCGGACGTCACCGTGCTGAGATTAAACCGGTCGTTTCAGTGAAATAACAACCATCTTTCTTTTTCCTCATCATGCAGGTGGAGATTCGCCTTTTATCTGGTGGCTTTCTTCGCCGGTCTGGCCTCTTTAATAAACGTATGTTGTTTCTGCCACTTGATATATTTACGATATGTAGATATGTATGTGGGTGTGTTATATTTTGTCATTTTAGCCTGAAACTGACTTGCTTGGTTCTTTATGACTTTTCCGGACAGACTCCGTGGTTTTGGGATCACGCGGAATGCTGGCGCGGATATCCTCGACAGGTCTGTGTACGCACACACTTTCACTTCCTGTCTAGTAGAGCTGCTCGATTCTGGATAAAATGAGAATCACACTTTTTTTGCTTAGATTGAAGATCACGAGTCTTTCTGTATATTTTACTATTGTAAATACTTAACTGAAAATCAGGTTGTCAAACAGCAATATAATAACACATATTACTCGTTGCTTTAAATTTAAATGGAATGAAAAATAAATGTAATGTAAAAGGAATGTTGGTGAAGAAACAAAATCACCATTGAACGTGATAAAAAATAAACATACCAAGGTACAGTATTATGTACAGTTGAGGACAAAATGATTAGCTCTGTTTAAAAGCACTTTTGAAATGCTTATCAATGCTTAATGATTATTTTGTAGGTGGGACTAATAATTGTGTCCTCAACTGTAGATGTCTGCTGTGTGTAGTTTGCCGAGTGTCTTCTGGTTTACCACACACACACACACACACACACTTCAGAATAAAATCTTTTTTCAGGTAGTAAAATGTCTGAGTTTATATCAGACTTACTTTACCGTTGTGTTTAATCGCTCATTCTCTTATTTTTTGTATTTTTAAACTCGACTAGCACCCGACTCACATCCACTGTTCTAGTGCAGGTAATTTATGCGCGTGAATGCTGAATTAAGATGGCGAGGGAGTAGAATTGAGATTGCGATCTTTTACCAATAAATCGTGCGGCTCTACTGTCTAGGAACTTCATTGGCTGTGCAGAGATGCTTTTTAGGAATTTTAGGGTTGAAGAATTTGCAGGTTACGATGCAAAACACACCACCATCAAAATACAGTGGTACCTCGTCTTACGAAACGCGGTTTGAGAAGCGAAAGCAGCTTTTTCTCACCGCTAGAATGCAGGGAGATGAGTTCCGATGAAAGTTCTGATGAATTGAACCGTAACCGAATGTTTGCCGATAGTTAATCGAGTGATTTGTACTTTGGCAGACGGTCACTGAAGCTCAGTACTGGTACTACATCACCGAGCTGTCGTTTTACCTCTCGCTTCTTTTCTCAGCGTCTGTGGACATAAAGCGCAAAGTAAGTGGCCGTTTCTTCCTGTTTGATTATTAGTAGGGGTGTGACGAGACACTTATCCCACGAGAAGGAGACAAGCTTTTTTTTCTTTTTTTCATAAAAAATCAATGATTAGATAAAAAAAGAACAACAATATTTTGACAAAACGTTCAAAAACTGTTGATGCGTTTTGTCATCACCCCTTTGAAACGAAGCTTTCTATTTTCATTAATTGCATGCAGTAATAACCAACATGTGAACCCTGCTAAATATGACGCCATAAATTGCCAGGCAAGTAATTCCACAAATGTATTACAATAATTGCAATAAACAAAAACATTATTACAATAATTATTACAATAAATAAAAAAACAACACATTTTCGGCAAAAAATACACTATTTATAAACAAAGACAAGTCCTCCAGTGACTTCCTGTTTGCTTATTAGTAGGGGGTGACGAGACACTTATTCCACGAGACGAGATTTGGATTTTTTTTTTTTTTCATAAAAAAGATAAAAGGAGAACAATGGTATTTTAACAAAACATTCAAAAACTGTTGGTGCGTTTTGTAATCACCCCTTTGAAACGAAGCTTTCTATTTTCATTAATTGCATGCAGTAATAACCAACATGTGAACCCTGAAAAATATGACGCCATAAATTGCCAGGCAAGTAATTCCACAAAGTTATTACAAAAATTGCCAAAAGTATGAATAAAAAAACCACGATTTTTCCGTTAAATGCAGGCAAAAAACCCTCCAGTGACTTGCAAAGAATGGCAGAATAATTTTGGCTTCAAGTTTAATTCAACGTCAATGTACATGTGGATATTCTGAATATTTTTTTTATTTTAAATATGTGACCCTGAAAATCAGGTTGTCAAACAGCAATATAATAACTCACATTGCGTATTGCTTTACATTTAAATAAATGGAATGAAAAATAATTTAACGTAATGCTGTAAAAAGATTCGCTCGTGCACGAATCTTGTTGCCACTAATTTGATCCAAAGGTGGCGCCAAATTCTCATGAGACGACGTGACCATCTCGTGATCTCGTCACACCTTCACTGATCAGTCCTCGAGCTTTATCCACGTGGTGTTTGATGCGCAGGACTTCAAGGAGCAAATCATTCACCACATCGCCACCATTTTCCTGATCGCCTTCTCGTACTGCGCCAACTACATCCGCGTGGGAACGCTGGTGATGCTCCTCCACGACTCCTCAGACTTCCTGCTGGAGGTCAGTCAGTCCGTCCAGAGTTCCCAGCTGGTCCGTGTGTCTCACTAAACCGGGTTTATTCTACTCCTTCCAGTCGGCCAAGATGTTCAATTATGCCGGGCGGAGGAAGACCTGCGATTCGCTGTTTGTGGTCTTCGCTGTGGTCTTCTTGGTGACCCGTCTTCTCGTTTTCCCGTGCAGGTAAAGTTCAAGTTCAAGTTCTGAGCATTTGTAAGGCGCTTTTAACAGTTTTAACCGTCTCAAAGCGCACGTGTGAATATGTAAGATGACTGTTGCAGAGGAGTGAAACAGAAAAAACAGAGCAATTAGAAAAACTTGAAGTTCCTTAATTAAAGATTTTGACGGTTTTCGGAGGTGCAGGTGTGATTCGGTTCCGAGCACTAAACTAGGCAGCCTTTCTATACGATTAAACCGTATTTTCTGGACTATAAGCCGCTACTTTTTTCATAGGTTTTGAACCATGCGGCTTATACAAAAGTGCGGCTATTCTGCAGATTTTTTGACAATGAAGATAAATACTGTAGATACCGTTTATTTTCCCTTTTTTTCTGGCCGGAGTTTTGAGAGCGCAAGAGTACTTTAAAGTAAAGTAAAGTGAGTGAGATCGCTCAGCGGTAGGGGTGTGACGAGCTTCTCGCGAGATGCGATTGGATCTCGTGATATCGCGAGAATTTGCCGCCATCTTTTTTTTTCACATGTGGAATCAAACATTTTTAAAGGATTCGTGCACGAGCGTCCCGATGTTCGCGCCGGCATGCGCGGATCCTTGCGCTCGCGTTTCAATATACTGTGGCTCAAAAAACCGCTGACTGAGTAACTGAGTAACTCCTCCCGCTGAGGGAGCGCGGATCTCCGCCATTGCCCCCCCCCCGCGACAGGTCAGACTCACTACTAGATCGTTTGTGAATGAAGTGTGTTTGTAAAATAAACCGATTATTTCAAACAGTCATTAGTTGCACATTTGAGTTTAATCTAATGTGTCTAATACAGGTGTATTACATTACTATCCAAACGATTCACTCTCGCTGCAGTAGAGCAGAAATATGAGAGTAAACCAGCTGATTACTGCAGTAAAACTCATTCAGATGATGTGAGTCTCACCAGCGACATCCTGAAGGGAAAGAACCTCCTGAACAAGAGCCGTGGTTTTAGACAATAATTGATTGGACACTTTCAATAAATATGGTTTTTATTCTACATGTTATGTTATGCATTGCATAATATGCTGCATTGCAACATGTAATACAATATGTGGGGTTTTTCGAGCTAAAATGAACACAGTGAATTTAATCATAATGAAGTACATTGATGTTGAGTTGAACTTGATGCCAAAATGATTCTACCATTGTTTGCAAGTTACTAGAAGACTTGTATTTGTCTATAAATAGTGTGTTTAATGACTGCGCTTAATGGGTTTTTTATACTATTGACAGTTAAACATTTTTTGTGAAATTACTTGACTGGCAATTTTTGGCATCATATTTTGTATGATCAATATTATGTTGGTTATTTGGTTATCACTGCATGCAATTGATGAAAATAGAAAGTGAAATGCATCAACAGTATTTTAGTTAAATAAAATACAGTTAAAATCTTGCTCTCCTTATATTCTTTGTCAAAGATTTATTTTTATTTTAAAAAAATCTAAATCTCGTCTCGTCTCGATCTCGTGAGCCTAGTGTCTCGTCTCGTGGGAAAAGTGTCTCGTCCCACCCCTACTCAGCGGTGCTACTAAACATTTCTCTGTGTTGTAGGATCATCTACACGACGCTGGTGGATTCGTTAGATGTTTTCCCCGCTTACCCTGGCTATTATTTCTTCAACGGGCTGTTGCTGGTCCTCCAGGCGCTTCACGTCTTCTGGGCCTGGCTGATTCTGCGGATGGTTTATAAGTTTGTGTTTTTAGGAAAGGTGAGGGTTCGTGTTTTTATGTTTATTTAACAGTGCGACAAACTGATTTATTTTTTTTTGCTTTGATGTAAGTTGGATCGAGATGAGCGGAGTGATGAAGAGAGTGACGTCGAGGACGAAGGTGGGGAGGAGGAATGCAACTGGGAGCAGAGGAAAGACGCCATCAATTCTAAACTGGCCTCGCTGGCGGATAACTGCATGCTGAAGAACTTGACCAATCAGAGGCGAAAGATGAACAGCCGGACGCCAAAAGCCAGATAGTAATTTTTTTTTTCGAATTGTATTTTTGTGCGTCGTTTAAAATGATCAAAATAGTATGGAATTGGATTAGTGCCAAATATATCATAGCATGTTCTCACCAGCCAATCAGAGTAAGCTCCGCCCTCACGTGAAGCTAGTGCCAGAAGTCCGAACGAAAAAAAATGAAACGAACAAAAAACTCGTTTAAACGTGAAAAACGAAAAAAAGTTCAAACATGAAGATTGCAGGTGAAAAATAAAAAAACAAGCAAAAATGTGAAGCATTTTCGTTCGTTTCTTAGAAATTTACGTTTTATATTTTTGGCACTAATCTGATTCCATACAATAGGAGCTACAGTTAAGTAGCAACGTAAATTTATGGTCTTGGGTTGCAATGCTTCAATTGTATAAAGTTAGTTTGAACTCTAACAGCTAATACTCTTGTTTGTCTTGGTAAGTTTTATATATATGTATATTTTTAGGTCTTTTGAGGTTAATAACATATTCAGTCGCTTGTTTTATTCACAAGAGGAACAACAATCATTGTGCTTGAACGAACAAATGAACAATGAGCTTTTTTTTTTTCCTATTGTAAGTCAGAGAAAAAACGATGCAAAAAAATGATGCAAAAAACATCACAAAATTGTAAAAAGTCCAACTGGGATCATCAAGCTATTGTCATTATAGATGAGCTAAGCGTCACTAAAGCCACAAGATAAGTGCTCGAACAAGCAGACTTGTTTTTTTTTCAAAGCGATTATTTTGCTATTTACATGTTTTGTAAAATGTCTTTCGCCTTACTGACGGATAAAACGGATGATAGCCGAAGCCAATGTGCCTCGAAGTGTTGAATGTGAACCCTTACTGAGCTCTTGCAGTTCCTTAAATACTGGCTCTGCTCTTTGCGATGAAGGCATTGTGGGTATTTTTTGTAAATACTTTTAGGGCTGCAAAAATGGGCACTGTTTTTATTCAACTTTCCACTAAAGCCTATCGTCCAAAAGCCATGTTCTAGAAGATCTGTGTCTCCGTCACCTCGTTCTGTTGAACCACTCTCAGTGTTTTGGAAGGACGTGTTTTGTAAGTGGACGAATTTTACCTTTTGGATTATGGTTGTATGTGCAAAGTTGATGCAAAGATTAGCTAATTTTGCTCGTTTGAACTGTTGCAGGTGAGATTTCACGAAATTGTACGTGTCATCATCTTTCTGCAGTAGTTTAGAATGGACCTCACTGCTTTCATTCTGCCACAAGGACTTTGCCATTGACAATAAAAGAAAACATAAATGATCAGCTTGTTTAAATGTTTTTTTTTAAAGGCTGTGGCCTCAGAAGGGATTGCAGTGCATGGCGACGCAGCCTCTCACGGGGACCGGGCAGGGTATCGAATCATCAATTTCCAGGCAAGTGTCGATGTAAGGGTCCATTAGAATCATGTTCGGGGACATTTTGTTTATCCTCCGTTCGCTCACAATGAAAATCTGCCCGTTCACTGTGGCACAGCCCGTGAAGAACCTGTTGTCTAGACATTCCTCCTGCACAACAGTCCATTCGTCCGTGCCAATGTCCAGACGGAGATTCTGGCCTCCCAGCAGGTAGAGGGCGCCGTTGAGCTCAGTGGCGAGAAGGTCGTAGCTGCAAACAAACACCTTGCATTGTGAAATGGATCAGCTGTACCTGTTTTGGCAAACTCACCGGGGAAATGGAGAATAGGAAGCCACGTCCCATTGGTCAATTTCCGGCCTGTACCTCTGAATTCCTCTGTAAACGTCGCCATTTTCGTCCAGACCACACGCCACATAGATGCGATTCCCCATAGTGACGATGGCGGCTCTTTCCACAGCTCGCACCATTGGACTGAGACTGTCCCACTCACTGTCTCCCAGCACGAGACTCTCGACGTCAGCCATGGGTCCCTCATCAACACAACCTCCAAAAACATACAGCTTGAGGTCCAGAGTCGCGGAGCAGTGGCTGTGTCGGCACTTCTGCATTGCCGGGCCGTCCACCCATTGGGAGTTTTCACTGTGGTAAATGCTGACCCAGTCTACGCTGTACCACAACACGTCGCGGAAGTGTCCTCCAGTCACTGCTATGCTGTCCCCTAATGGAGTAGAGGACATCACATTAGTTGTGGCTCATCACATTAGTTGTTGTTGTGGACATGAGACGGAAAGAAAGTGAGGTGATGGCAATATGACCACTAGGGACTGTACTGAATTGGTTCTTCTCATTTTACCCATCCAAGTGAAGTGAACACAAACAAACCCAGAGCAGTGGGTTGCAGAACCAGCTGTGGCAGGATTCAAACCTTCAACCTCGTTGAAGTCCCAACCTCTAGTCCAAGTCCCCTTGCCACTGGACCACAACTCAACAATTTGGAATAATTTGTACGTGACAAATCTTGGACGAATTTTCAGCAAATGACAAGTGGTGCAAATCAGATTTGGTTAAATCGGTTAATTGGGGCAGCCAATGATTTTGAACAAATTTCCCAAGCAATTCCCTTTATAATTTGGACATGACAAATCTTGGAACAAATGACTGGTGGTGCAATTTGGATTTGATATACACAGTCAATTCAGTTCATTTGTGCCATCGGTTAATTGGATATTATTAGCAGCTATTGATTTTGACCAAACTTCCCAAGCAATTCCCTTTACATTAGCCCAATATTTTTTCACTTGCTTGGTCGAAAATTTGACTTGTTTTGATGAACACTCGGCGCAGGTTCGTCTATTCAGAGAAGCTCATTGTTAAGGCCAAAATATTCTGATTAACTATGAACAACTTATTAGTAAGGTCCAGAACCAACTAGCAAGAACAAGGCCATTGTTGTTACCTACTGCGACCACGGAGTACTGTGTCAGGCATTTCTTCTGCAGGGGCGGGTGGTTCTGCCAGCGTCCACTGTAGGGATGAAACTGGTAAAGCGACTGTGAGTCCTGCTCATGCGGACCACCCAGCACAAACAGAGTTTCTCTTGAGCGGGTTCTAGGCAACGACCTTCCCATGGTCCAACTGATGGGCAGATTGTCGTTCAGTCTGCAGATGAGCCGGGCACGTGGGTCAGAACTGTTGATCCTTGACAGAAGGTCCGTGATGTAAGGTAGACTTAAGCACTCGGGCCTCACAAGGCCGACTAGTTCCATGAAGTCTTCCTCTCTGCTCGGGTCAAAAGTCGCCCACTGCAAAGCCACTTCCAGAACCAGGTCTTCTCGAGGAATACACAAGCTGTCACTGGCAAGGATGTCGGCAATACTCTCCTTTGGAAGCAACATGAAGTCCTCTTCGCAGGCTATTGCGGGGAGATGAGTCAAGACCACTTCTCTGGCTGCGGCGTAGAGGTCCAGGCAGCCGAGTTGCCAAGCGTAGTCCATCATGCCCAAGCAGTTGCTGAGGTGGAGTTGGCGCTCTAGGAACTTGCAGCAGAGGAGCCGAGCCCCGTCCAGCTGGAGGAAGTCGGCCGCCTCCAGAATCTCAAGGACATTGGTGGAGTCCAAACGCAGCGTGCGATTTTCGGTGAACTCCATTAGCGTTTTGAAGGGCTTCGGTTCGACTCCCTTTATCTCGACGTGCTTCCTCGTGCTTTCTTTCGCACCTCCGAAAAACAACGCTCTGAAGTATGGGCTGAGTCGAGCTAAATGCTGACGGTTTACGTGAAAGGACTCTCCGTCTACGTGGAGCACTACATCTGACTCAGTGTCTTTTTCATCCTGGTTCGGATTGCTTTTTGCGGTTGTTAGCACACTGTCCCCTGCTTTTTGCTTTCCGCAAGCCATGATTGTGCTCTCACTTTACTGACGGTTCTTCTCAGTCATGCGCCATTTATATCCTGGGCTATCGTTTACGTCCTGTGAGAATGAGGTCAAAAACAAGAGCTAAATATATCCTGGGTTACATGTCATCTGATCATTTACCACACAAATCGTGCCGTGCAATTGTGTTAATGCATGTGACGCAAACGATTTCTAATCCGTTTCAAAAAATATATACATATTTTAATAAAACTACTTTGGTTGGCTTTTGTCGCTTTTTTCTTGTTGTTGCAATATTTGGATGTGTAGTTCAGCACATTCGTGTACTATTTAGGTAAGGGATTTTAAAGAACCAAAAATTTCAGTGGTAGAATTCTTGCCGAACATATTCGTTACCAGTCAAAAAATGTTTTTGTTGGGTTTGTATTTTATATGCTGGTATTTCTCCCAATATTGTCCATTGCCATTGTCCTTAAACTCGTTGCCACGCATTTTCATCGGTAGTGCTGATCCACTACAGGAGTAATATCTTCGTAATTACGTATGCCATACAATATATGGTACACATTGTCGATTGTCCTGTTAGACATAATGGTTGCAAGCAACGTAATGAACGTTTAGCGAACGAGTCACGTGATCATTTTCAGAGACCGTTAATTTTCAGCTTCACAAGCATTGGTGGTTCAGTGGTAGAATTCTCGCCTGCCACGCGGGAGGCCCGGGTTCGATTCCCGGCCAATGCAACTTTCCTTTTTTCAAAAACTATCGAAACATGTAAAATCATTAAATAGTTATTTAAATATATGTATAGTTCAATAGTTGAAGCTCGTCGAAATAGTTGAATAGGAATAGTGTTCGTCTTTCCGATCCAAGCAACCCCGCTCCACATGTGGGAAGAGTTTCACTGGATTTACGGCCACACTAACATACAACAAATGCTTTAGAAATTCGATTTTACTTTCGAATACATACGGTGGGGTTATGCATAAAAATATAGGTTCAAACTAGTTTTTGTGGACTATTTAATATGATAGTTCTAGTAGTACATTATCTCCTGGTGGGTAAATGGTAAGAGTTTGGGCCAATCATGCGGCAGATCGGTGTTCGAATCCCCTACTGATAGATTAATCATATTGAATAGAACATCGGGCTTGTGGAACCAGAACTACAGAACCGGGCTGATCCGGCCGAGGCTCGAACTGGCAGCAACTGAGCCCGGGTCTATCGAAGCTGCCCACGGCTCCAACGAAGCGGCGATAGACTTAGCGACTCTATCGAATAGCGATTAGTTAATTTGGGTTAAAGGTAATCCCCTCTCGTATTTGCGAAGTGGTATATTCCGTCTAGGTTGGACAATCAAACGCCGATCATCGTCAGAATTTCCTTGTATGGATGAATAAACCAGCAATAACATCGCGGAAATGTGTTGTTAAATCTGTCCATCAAAACAGCGATAAAAAGGGCGCTAATTGCTTGCCGATTGTGAATGACACACTTTTTACTATTAAAATAATTGTTTAATTCGTATATAGATTTTGTTCAAGCAAAAGATCTGTATTCCATCGATCCATTGTATGTATTGTAATGTCAGATAATTTTGTCATTAAACTCACTGACTGGTTAAACCACTTTTTATTAATCATGGCACTTTGATTGTTTACCTGACAAATGTTGTTTATGAATGTTAAAACAGACGAAATGTATTAATACAAAATGCCACAAGATGGAGCAATTGTCTTAATAAAGAATTAAGTGTACGTAGTTTTTAAGCTTACACAATAATCTTCTTTAAGAACAGAAATTTCCTATGAATTGAATGAACCAGAACAATAAAAAACAACAACATTTGTTTTGATGCAATTGACATTTGTCACGAAAGAAAACTAACGAGTGTGTGATGGAGCAAAGAATACACAAAAATGTGCGATTGCGGAATTCTTTCCTGAGTGTGTGTAAGTTGGATCTGGTGAGGAAGACTCTCTTGGTGATGGTGAGATCTTGGTGCAGATGTTCAGATCCACTCACAACTTCTTCTGTTTCATCATTGACTTTGCCCAAGCCGCCGTGTCCTCGTCTTTACGGCAAAACAAGAGCAAAAACCTAGAAAGCAACCGTTTAGTAGTAAATAAAAAAAATTAAATAATGACTGCAATCTATTCGAAAACACATCCCGCATTACAGTTCTTCAGGCTGTAATTTTAAAGCATGTACGTTTTTGCAGTTTATTGCACAACAAATTTAAATAATTAATACAATTTAATAATAATAATAATAATAATGAGTATTTGTAAGGCGCTTTTCACAGTTTTAACCGTCTCAAAGCGCACGTGTAAATATGTAAGGGAAATGTTGCTTTTTATTCAATTTGTCGTCTGGATTGTTGGTGTTAACTAAGTGGCTGCGGTTATGACAAGACAAAGACCAGCGAGCAAGCACATACGCAACAGCGGCCAGGTAAAAAAAACCTCTTTAACGAGGAAAAACCCTGGGGAGAACCCGGCTCACTGGTGCCAGTCTCCTCCGGCATTCTAACACTACACAATCAGTGCGGTGGTTGTTCCGCGTCATTTTTAATGATGATTCTGGAACGATGTTTCCCTCCTCAACGGGGAAAGAGGCGGCTCCACTTCTCCAAGCCAACAGCGTCATCAGGTCCACAGAGGTCGAGGAAGCACCACCGATGATCCCGAAGCTTCTAGGAGATTCCGGTCGTACGACACTTGGCGCTCAGGAGAGGAGGAAAAAAAAAAAAAAAAAACAAGGCAATTAGAAAAATTCAAGTACTATAGATTTTGACAATTTTTCTGAAGGTGCAGGTGTAATTCGGTTCCGAGCACTAACTAGGCAGCCTTTCTATACGATATATTAATATTTTCTGTAAGTTATTATAACAGGTCAATATATTCTTTGTTGAAGAGACACGTCTTCAGTCTAGACTTAAATTGACTCACTGATTCTGAGTCTCGAATTGGACTAGGCAGAGCATTCCATAGTTTGGGTGCTAAGTATGAAAAGGAGGATTTAAAACATCATTTAAACACAAACCTCACTTTTTTTCTCGTTGTTCCCTAGAGAGATTAAAAATCTGATTCAGGCACAGCGAGTATTTTCCAAGCATGTTTTCAGGAATGTGACTAAGAATGAACAAAAAAAAAGGATGTATTGACATTTTAATAAACGTAAACAAGAAAGCGCCTAAAACAAGGCTTACGCCTACATTACAGATTACATTACAGATGTTACACCACATTCTTGTAACAACCCAGGTACATTTTATGGAAATTGTATTAAATCTAACCCACGTGCAATAGCTGCTGTAGGTGCAATACCGTTATTTATGTTTCATATACATTTCATGTCATTGTTTTTCTTTTCTGTCTTTTGCGGAGCATCAGCCGCCCACCAACCCCCTCAGCAAGATGAACCAATCTGAAAGACAATAAAGGCAGGATTTTACAGGAACATGCAGTAGTCATTTTTCACCAATCTTTACATGAGCATTCAGTTCATTATTCAGGGCATTTTTTCCCCCAATTATATAAAATGCAAACTGAAAAAGAACGTTGCTCCTGCCTCCGAAATGCTTTGGTGGCCACGGAGAGACTTGAAGCAGAACCGACAGAAGCCGAGGTGGAATCCATGTCGCTACTTTATAATAATAATAATAATAATAATAATAATTAAAATAAAAAGTAAAATAATAATAATTTTAATAATAGCATTGCACTACTTATTAATCTGTGGTTTGTTTGTTTGTTTATGATGATGTGTGCAGTGTGTTACGGTGATGTTTGTTTTTTTCTTTGGATTTGTTGTTGCTGTTGTGACGTGAAATTTCCACACTGTGGGACTAATAAAGGCTTTTTCAATTCAATTCAATTCAATTCAATGTCTTCACCATGAACCTCATAGTGAACCTTACTGTAGGTGTAAGATCTAAGGAATTGAAATCATCAGTGCGGTCAACAGAATTAGCTGAAAGCTGGAAGAGAAAGGAAAAAAAAAAAAAAATCAAAAATCGTATCATATAAAAGTACAACAACATTGTGCAAGTAAAAATATATTAAAAAAAAAAAAAAGTAAAGTAAAGTGATAAACCATATCAAAATTGTGCTCTGCATTTAACCCATAACACACACAACCGGAGCAGTAGGCAGCCTAAGTCATGAGTAATTTAAGCCAAGAAGTAACATTTTGCTGGCAAAGTAAATCATTTACCACCTTATGAGAACTTAATAAACGCAAGTGTAATGCACATCGTGAGTGTGTCGTGTCAATGACGTATTCTGAGCCAATCAGAAGATTTACAGTCCGGCTACTGGAGAGAAGTGAGCTGCCACTGGGGAGTGAATTAAAACAACAGTTTCTTGAAAAATGTATCTTAAACAAAAGAAATTTCTTAGGAATTGTGCACAAATCAAACAACAAAAATTGATAAATAAAATAATGACAGCAAGTAGTATATCCACAAATTAACAATCGTTCAGTAATCTTTTAATCAAACAGTCCTTAAAAGTTTCAATCGAAGCAAAACAATAAGTAAATGCAGGAAAGGAAAATTTATCTTTTTAAATAAATAAATAAATTGCTGAATATTTTGAGTTTTATACATATATATGTGTGTGTGTGTGTGTGTGCACACACGCACGCACGCACGCACGCACACACACACACACACACACACACACGTTTATATATGTTTCCCTCTCCAAAACAAAACCGAAAAGCCTTGTAAAACAAGATAACACCATTAGTAGATCTTTACACTATCACACCAAATTAATAACAAGTTACAACACTTTTGAATCAAAAATAGACAAAACACAGGTGTCGCGTTTAGCTTGCGCGCTAGCTAATTCCAGCGTTGCATGTACGTGCGAACTCTCTAAAACAATAAGACTGTACATGACTTCACCCGCAAACTACAAAACTCGTGCAAAACAAATTCACTCACCACCGCAAACAGGTATTTGTTGTGATATTTATGTCAATCGTAGCTTCTTTTTCTTTTCCCGTTTGACTCTCACAACGGTCTGTGATTCTGTACCTGTAGACTGCGTGTGGGCGGGACTTGTGACTACCCTGCTCTTCTCTTATTGGTCGCCTTGAGTGTCATTCATGGTCATAAAAGCATTATCGCTTTTATTTCATTTCAAATTTCAGCGGGTTAAGTAAGGTTTAATTATTAACCTGGGCCATTACTGGACATGCTGATCCAATCTCACGCTGCAACTATTTATTTTTCGTGAAAAAGCCGACACGAGACGGTTTCCGAAGCAAAGCGCTATAACTCACCTCGTCCGCAAGAGGGCGCCAAAGCAACCGGTCTTTACCGCTGTCAGTGTTTTGTTGTTTTTTCTCTTCGCTTTTTTGATTATTGAATTTTGACTGAAAGCGAAATACGGCTTCCTGCTAAGACAACGATTGACAATAATTCACAGAAAATGATTGTATAATTCAAAGGGAACATCAACTACAAACAATAAACACGTATTTAGTATTTAAATATCACATATCAAAATTCAGTACTTAATTTTTTGTTCAAATTATGATAAAATGCGTAATGTCAAAATAGTTTCAAATATTGAAAGGAAGCATATTTTATAAGAACTCTCAGATTTTTCAATTATAGTACATACTGTAAAACAAAAAAAAAAAGCATTTTATCATCAGCAATATGGTAAAACAAGAAGCATACAATTTCATCTATTGTGATTTTGAGCTTTATTTGAATACAGTATATTTAAAGTATGCGTTTACGACAGTGTGTTTACGTTTTTAATGTACATATATTTATCAAATCATTTCGAAAAAGCGGACTCGACAAGGTTTCGGAAGCAAAGCGCTTTAACTCACCTCGTCCGCCAGGGGGCGCCAAAGCAACCGGCCTTGACCAGGTCAGTGTGGCTTTTTCGGCTCAGGTTTGTTACAAAATCGTTGAAAAAAAAAAAGATAAGAACTCAGCACCTCAGTGTGCCACGTTATCACAAGCACGAGCAAACACCACGCTGGGAAGCTCAGGACTTTCTTTCTGTCCCAGCACCACGAGCCGAGCACAACATCTCAGGAGATCAGAAGATCAGGAGAACAGGTGATCAGGAGAACAGGAGATTGGGAGAACAGTAGATCAGGAGAACAGATGATCAGAAGATCAGGAGAACAGTAGATCAGGAGAAGAGAAGATCAGGAGAACAGAAGAACAGGAGATCAGGAGATCTGGAGAACAGGAGATCAGGAGACCAGGTGATCAGGAGATCAGGAGAACAGGAGATTAGGATAACAGAAGATCAGGAGAACAGGTGATCAGAAGATCAGGAGAACAGGTGATCAGGAGAACAGAAGATCAGGAGAACAGGAGAACAGGTGATCAGGAGATCAAGAGATCAGGAGATCAGGAGAACAGAAGATCAGGACAACAGAAGATCAGGAAAAAGATCAGGAGAACAGAAGATTAGGACAACAGAAGATCAGGAGAAAGATCAGGAGAACAGAAGATCAGGAGAAAAACCAGGATCATGTCCGGCCTCAACACGTCTCTGGCCTACTTCCTGGCCATCGTGAGCGTGAGCGCGTGCGTCAGGCTTCTGCTGGGCCGCTGGAGGAGACGCTGGGGCTTCCTGCTGGAGTTCCTCTCCGCCTTCTCCCTGGCCGCCTGCAGGCTGGAGGTGGACACCATCGCGGAGGTGGGGCAGTGGGCCGGAGCCCTGGGCCCGGACGTGGCCATCACCATGCTCTTCATCTCCATCGCCGTGCACGGGGTCACCATGCAGGGCGTGAGCGGGAATCCAGCCGTCACCCTGATGGAGGTCCTCCAGAAGAACCTGGGCCTGGCGTGGGCCGCCCTCACCGTGGCCCTGCAGCTCCTGGGCGCGTACCTGGCTCTGCTGGTGGCGGGGAGATACTGGGACCTGGAGCTGACGGACATGCACATGGTGAAGAACCTGATGATGTCGGAGTGCAGCACCTCGCTTCAGGTCTCGCCGCTTCATGGAGGCTTTGTGGAGGCTCTCAGTGCGCTGGTGTTTCTCCTGGTGACGCTTCTGATGAGGAACTGGTCCAGGTTCCTCAACATCCCCCTCTCGGCTCTGCTTCTCACGCTCATCGCCTACGCAGGTGCGGCTTGTTTTTTACCTGGAGGTCACAAATAATAGTTTAAATCTCCTGTGCTCGTTTCCGAGGAACATTAATAATATTGGCGGGTCGATTTGACCTGGGGGACTTTTATTATGCATATGAGTGTCAGAAACCAAAATGTTCTGTGTGTGTGTGAGAGAGAGAGAGTGTGTGTGTGTGTGTGTGTGTGTTTGTTTGAGAGAGAGAGAGAGAGAGAGAGAGTGTGTGTGTGTGTGTGTGTGTGTGACAGCAGTGTATTATGTCTCATTGTTGCAAAGAAACTAATAGTATTTGATCTTTCTGACTCTTTTTAGCTTCTATTTTGTCTGAAGGGTCAAATTGATCCGAACATTATCCTTGTTACAAAAACATGTAGCGTGTCTTAAAAATATATCAACTGAAACATTTTTTGTTAATATGTAGATTACACTCACTAAGACAAGTAGAAGAAGTTTCAAAGTTAATTTTTTTTAACTATTTGTTCTTATTTTTACACTTTTATCACGGGTCAATTTAACCCGAACATCATCTTTGTAACATAAACATGTATTGTGGTGTTACAAATTTATGAAACGAATCATTATATTTGTAATATGATGATTACACCAAATAAGCTAAGCTGGATAAGTTTCAAAGTGAAAAAATATTTTTGAGTATTTTTAAAATATTTTTAAACCTTGAAAACAATAAATTTGACCCAAACATAATAGGAGGGTTGTAGTTACATGAAAAAAAAAACGTGGAAAAATTGTATTCCGAGAAAAATTGAACACTGAAATAGTTGAAATCAGCTGAAACACAATCGGTTACATAGTTTTAATCAGATTTCTTGGTTAAGTTGTGTGTTTAGTTGTGTCATTTGATTTTGTTTTGCAGTGATATTGAGACAATTTTTGAGTTTTTTTCCATTCTACAAATCGACAAAAAATTATGCATGTTTTTTTTTTCAGATTTTACAAATTTGATATAGATTTTTTCTATATTCTAAATGTCTTTTTAGCCAATAACTACACATCTGGTTACGTGAATCCATCTCTGGCCTTCGCAATGACGTTCTTCTGTCCCGGACACAGTCTGCTGGAGTATGTGCTGGTCTACTGGCTTGCGCCGCTCGTTGGTACGCACTTTTATTCTAAAAAACTATATATATGGAAAAAAAATGGCCTTCTGCCTTTGGCCTTCTGGGAATTTATAGATTTTTGAGTTGTAATTCAATTGAATCTATGGAACAGGTACAGTAGAGATTCAACAGTCAGAAATAATAACAGTTAATATCTTTGATGAATGTTTGAGATGAATATGAGCACATTTTACGAATAACATGAAGCCATATGTTCCTTATTCAAAAGTTATTTTTCAGTATTTTACTTTTTTTGGTTAAAATCTATTATTAGTATTGTGGGTTTTATATGCTTCATGTATCTGTCTTGACAAATATCTTAGATTTTTAAAGAGCTCAACAAATAAAATCACAATTAAAATTTCATTATCATGGTTATTTACATCATTTTAAGCCAAAAGATTATCTTCAGATTTGTCCGTTGAGAGTGTGGTTCCTCTGTTCCTCAGGCATGAGTCTGGCACTGTTCCTGTATCTGGGAAACATCCCGTTGTTCTTCACCAGGAATCTTCTCTTCTCCAAGAAGTCTCGCTTTCGGCAGCCCAGAGGGAAAAATCCTGGAGACAAGAACAATTGAGCCGTGATCTACCGTCTCAGAGAATCAGAAGATGCTGCACTTACACCACATATAGACCACGGAGTAGCTTCTATCAGTAAAGATTCTTATCATTATTTATATGATGGAAATTATTTATAAAGCCTCAACAAACGGTCACATTGGGCACGTATTGATGGTCTGATCTCGACGTTTTAAAAACTACAATTCTCTATAAGTTGGAATTGAGGGAAAAAAAGTGAAAAGTTTTTTGCTGGTTGCAAATTATTGATTTATTGATCTTAATTAAACAAAACTTTCAGAGTAAACGATAATAGACTCTTTGTTTGTTTTTATAATATTTTATTATAGATTGTAAAAGTACATGTCACACATGAACTGAAAAAAAGAGTCTGTGTTATTGTCACTTTTGTCAGTTTTTCCTACGCCCCCACATTTAATTTAATTTAATTTTAGCAAAATGAAACATGAAGAATCTTCTCGTTCCTCCCAGTCCAACCACAATAAATGTCAAATGTGAAGAACTGAATGAGGATTTTAATTTAGAAAAAGGAAAAAAACCAAAAATGGCAGCAAGTCAATGTGGAGACACACAAAACAGCAAGCATTTGAAAATTGTCATGAATGGAACAAATGTCGGTTTTTTTTTCGAGAATAAATTAAGCGCTGCGAAAGGCCGCAGTCTTCAGTGATTTTTTTCTAATAGATCGTGAAGGTGGAAGAGATTCTAGTAGGAATAGGTGTGTTGTAAACTCAAAATTAATATGACGACGATTAGCTCAGTCTGAACTAGAAGTCGAGTGGCATATTGCAAACAACACATTTGTCACACTGTCACGAGTCTGAATAACCACAGACTCTTTTGAGTTGGAAATATTGTGGAATTATGTAGAAATATGTTTGCAAACGGTTTCACTTCCTCTTTTCTACGTGTGTGATTACACACTCATTTCAGTCGGACGCTCTTGAATCACCACTGTCAGAATCTAACACCCAAATAAAGTTCACATTTACTTAACATTTCAAAAATAATATTCACACAATGTTTGGCGTGCAGAGAAATTCTATAAAATAAAAACTATTTTTTAGAAAAGTTCTTATATCTGACTGACTGATTGAATTCGTCTTTATTTACACTTTTTTCATGTTTAATTTGTTTTGCATGACAAAATAATTTGTAGATCATAATGATGAGAGAGTGAGTGAAAGAGAGAGACAGAGAGAGAGAGAGCGAGAGAGACAGAGTGAGTGAGAGATGTGTGAGAGAGAGAGACAGAAAGAGAAAGATAATAAAGAAGAGATAGAGTGAGAGAGAGAGAGAAAGACACAAAGAGAGAGCGATAGAGAGAGAGAGCGATAGAGAGAGAGAGAGAGAGAGAGAGAACATCCGGTGGGGTGAAGAGATGAAGATGATTTCATACACACTGAACAAAAAAGGTCGCGTGGAATTAGAAGAATAATCAAATCAGTAGACATGTCCTTCAGGATGATGTTCTTTCCTCTGTGCCTGCTGTTCATCTGCAGTAAGTACAAACACAAAGTCCAAGCCTTTTAACCTTTTACACGAGATTGACACGTTTCAGGAGTGTGTGGAGCTGAAGAGACGTCAGTGTCAGTGACTGAAGGAGATTCACTGATTCTTCTCTCCCATCTCACTGAAAACCTCACAGACCAGCACATCCGGTGGACGTTTGGAGATCAGGAGACTCAGTTATGTGGAATATACAAGCAATACATCGGTTTTTACGAGCGTGAGAAGTTCGGAGACAGACTGACGATGGACCGTATAACTGGATCTCTGACCATCACAAACTTCAGACCTGAAGACGCTGGAAGTTACAAAGTCTTCATCACCACCAACAACGGAACTTCGTTCAAAACGTTCAAAGTTTCTCTGAAGAGTGAGTTTTTGCTTTTGCTTTTCTTGCTGTTGTGAGGTTTCGTTTCTTATAAAAGAAACGGCTCGTGCTTTATTTAGAAAGAGGAAATGTAGGACACAACAGAGAGTAAAACGGCAAAATCATCTGAAACATTACAATCAATGATAAATTAAGACTCGTGATATTGGGAAGTAACTCAACTTGAGGCGAGATGACGCAATAAACTTCCTCCTAGATTATTAATCTCTGTCAGAATTCTGACTTTTTACCTCAGAGTTCCGAGTTATTAAATCAGAATTCGGACTTTTTACCTCAGAATTCCGAGTTATTAAGTCAGAATTTGAACTTTTTACCACAGAATTCTGACTTTTTTTTCTCAAATTCTCTCAAAACCTCTGTGATTGTTGTTG
>CM051507.1:6736388-6756420 GCA_028031935.1 Paedocypris micromegethes | reverse complement strand
TTTCTTTCGCACCTCCGAAAAACAACGCTCTGAAGTATGGGCTGAGTCGAGCTAAATGCTGACGGTTTACGTGAAAGGACTCTCCGTCTACGTGGAGCACTACATCTGACTCAGTGTCTTTTTCATCCTGGTTCGGATTGCTTTTTGCGGTTGTTAGCACACTGTCCCCTGCTTTTTGCTTTCCGCAAGCCATGATTGTGCTCTCACTTTACTGACGGTTCTTCTCAGTCATGCGCCATTTATATCCTGGGCTATCGTTTACGTCCTGTGAGAATGAGGTCAAAAACAAGAGCTAAATATATCCTGGGTTACATGTCATCTGATCATTTACCACACAAATCGTGCCGTGCAATTGTGTTAATGCATGTGACGCAAACGATTTCTAATCCGTTTCAAAAATATATACATATTTTAATAAAACTACTTTGGTTGGCTTTTGTCGCTTTTTTCTTGTTGTTGCAATATTTGGATGTGTAGTTCAGCACATTCGTGTACTATTTAGGTAAGGGATTTTAAAGAACCAAAAATTTCAGTGGTAGAATTCTTGCCGAACATATTCGTTACCAGTCAAAAATGTTTTGTTGGGTTTGTATTTTATATGCTGGTATTTCTCCCAATATTGTCCATTGCCATTGTCCTTAAACTCGTTGCCACGCATTTTCATCGGTAGTGCTGATCCACTACAGGAGTAATATCTTCGTAATTACGTATGCCATACAATATATGGTACACATTGTCGATTGTCCTGTTAGACATAATGGTTGCAAGCAACGTAATGAACGTTTAGCGAACGAGTCACGTGATCATTTTCAGAGACCGTTAATTTTCAGCTTCACAAGCATTGGTGGTTCAGTGGTAGAATTCTCGCCTGCCACGCGGGAGGCCCGGGTTCGATTCCCGGCCAATGCAACTTTCCTTTTTTCAAAAACTATCGAAACATGTAAAATCATTAAATAGTTATTTAAATATATGTATAGTTCAATAGTTGAAGCTCGTCGAAATAGTTGAATAGGAATAGTGTTCGTCTTTCCGATCCAAGCAACCCCGCTCCACATGTGGGAAGAGTTTCACTGGATTTACGGCCACACTAACATACAACAAATGCTTTAGAAATTCGATTTTACTTTCGAATACATACGGTGGGGTTATGCATAAAAATATAGGTTCAAACTAGTTTTTGTGGACTATTTAATATGATAGTTCTAGTAGTACATTATCTCCTGGTGGGTAAATGGTAAGAGTTTGGGCCAATCATGCGGCAGATCGGTGTTCGAATCCCCTACTGATAGATTAATCATATTGAATAGAACATCGGGCTTGTGGAACCAGAACTACAGAACCGGGCTGATCCGGCCGAGGCTCGAACTGGCAGCAACTGAGCCCGGGTCTATCGAAGCTGCCCACGGCTCCAACGAAGCGGCGATAGACTTAGCGACTCTATCGAATAGCGATTAGTTAATTTGGGTTAAAGGTAATCCCCTCTCGTATTTGCGAAGTGGTATATTCCGTCTAGGTTGGACAATCAAACGCCGATCATCGTCAGAATTTCCTTGTATGGATGAATAAACCAGCAATAACATCGCGGAAATGTGTTGTTAAATCTGTCCATCAAAACAGCGATAAAAAGGGCGCTAATTGCTTGCCGATTGTGAATGACACACTTTTTACTATTAAAATAATTGTTTAATTCGTATATAGATTTTGTTCAAGCAAAAGATCTGTATTCCATCGATCCATTGTATGTATTGTAATGTCAGATAATTTTGTCATTAAACTCACTGACTGGTTAAACCACTTTTTATTAATCATGGCACTTTGATTGTTTACCTGACAAATGTTGTTTATGAATGTTAAAACAGACGAAATGTATTAATACAAAATGCCACAAGATGGAGCAATTGTCTTAATAAAGAATTAAGTGTACGTAGTTTTTAAGCTTACACAATAATCTTCTTTAAGAACAGAAATTTCCTATGAATTGAATGAACCAGAACAATAAAAAACAACAACATTTGTTTTGATGCAATTGACATTTGTCACGAAAGAAAACTAACGAGTGTGTGATGGAGCAAAGAATACACAAAAATGTGCGATTGCGGAATTCTTTCCTGAGTGTGTGTAAGTTGGATCTGGTGAGGAAGACTCTCTTGGTGATGGTGAGATCTTGGTGCAGATGTTCAGATCCACTCACAACTTCTTCTGTTTCATCATTGACTTTGCCCAAGCCGCCGTGTCCTCGTCTTTACGGCAAAACAAGAGCAAAAACCTAGAAAGCAACCGTTTAGTAGTAAATAAAAAAAATTAAATAATGACTGCAATCTATTCGAAAACACATCCCGCATTACAGTTCTTCAGGCTGTAATTTTAAAGCATGTACGTTTTTGCAGTTTATTGCACAACAAATTTAAATAATTAATACAATTTAATAATAATAATAATAATAATGAGTATTTGTAAGGCGCTTTTCACAGTTTTAACCGTCTCAAAGCGCACGTGTAAATATGTAAGGGAAATGTTGCTTTTTATTCAATTTGTCGTCTGGATTGTTGGTGTTAACTAAGTGGCTGCGGTTATGACAAGACAAAGACCAGCGAGCAAGCACATACGCAACAGCGGCCAGGTAAAAAAAACCTCTTTAACGAGGAAAAACCCTGGGGAGAACCCGGCTCACTGGTGCCAGTCTCCTCCGGCATTCTAACACTACACAATCAGTGCGGTGGTTGTTCCGCGTCATTTTTAATGATGATTCTGGAACGATGTTTCCCTCCTCAACGGGGAAAGAGGCGGCTCCACTTCTCCAAGCCAACAGCGTCATCAGGTCCACAGAGGTCGAGGAAGCACCACCGATGATCCCGAAGCTTCTAGGAGATTCCGGTCGTACGACACTTGGCGCTCAGGAGAGGAGGAAAAAAAAAAAAAAAAAACAAGGCAATTAGAAAAATTCAAGTACTATAGATTTTGACAATTTTCTGAAGGTGCAGGTGTAATTCGGTTCCGAGCACTAACTAGGCAGCCTTTCTATACGATATATTAATATTTTCTGTAAGTTATTATAACAGGTCAATATATGCTTTGTTGAAGAGACACGTCTTCAGTCTAGACTTAAATTGACTCACTGATTCTGAGTCTCGAATTGGACTAGGCAGAGCATTCCATAGTTTGGGTGCTAAGTATGAAAAGGAGGATTTAAAACATCATTTAAACACAAACCTCACTTTTTTTCTCGTTGTTCCCTAGAGAGATTAAAAATCTGATTCAGGCACAGCGAGTATTTTCCAAGCATGTTTTCAGGAATGTGACTAAGAATGAACAAAAAAAAAGGATGTATTGACATTTTAATAAACGTAAACAAGAAAGCGCCTAAAACAAGGCTTACGCCTACATTACAGATTACATTACAGATGTTACACCACATTCTTGTAACAACCCAGGTACATTTTATGGAAATTGTATTAAATCTAACCCACGTGCAATAGCTGCTGTAGGTGCAATACCGTTATTTATGTTTCATATACATTTCATGTCATTGTTTTTCTTTTCTGTCTTTTGCGGAGCATCAGCCGCCCACCAACCCCCTCAGCAAGATGAACCAATCTGAAAGACAATAAAGGCAGGATTTTACAGGAACATGCAGTAGTCATTTTTCACCAATCTTTACATGAGCATTCAGTTCATTATTCAGGGCATTTTTTCCCCCAATTATATAAAATGCAAACTGAAAAAGAACGTTGCTCCTGCCTCCGAAATGCTTTGGTGGCCACGGAGAGACTTGAAGCAGAACCGACAGAAGCCGAGGTGGAATCCATGTCGCTACTTTATAATATAATAATAATAATAATAATAATAATTAAAATAAAAAGTAAAATAATAATAATTTTAATAATAGCATTGCACTACTTATTAATCTGTGGTTTGTTTGTTTGTTTATGATGATGTGTGCAGTGTGTTACGGTGATGTTTGTTTTTTTCTTTGGATTTGTTGTTGCTGTTGTGACGTGAAATTTCCACACTGTGGGACTAATAAAGGCTTTTTCAATTCAATTCAATTCAATTCAATGTCTTCACCATGAACCTCATAGTGAACCTTACTGTAGGTGTAAGATCTAAGGAATTGAAATCATCAGTGCGGTCAACAGAATTAGCTGAAAGCTGGAAGAGAAAGGAAAAAAAAAAAAAAATCAAAAATCGTATCATATAAAAGTACAACAACATTGTGCAAGTAAAAATATATTAAAAAAAAAAAAAAGTAAAGTAAAGTGATAAACCATATCAAAATTGTGCTCTGCATTTAACCCATAACACACACAACCGGAGCAGTAGGCAGCCTAAGTCATGAGTAATTTAAGCCAAGAAGTAACATTTTGCTGGCAAAGTAAATCATTTACCACCTTATGAGAACTTAATAAACGCAAGTGTAATGCACATCGTGAGTGTGTCGTGTCAATGACGTATTCTGAGCCAATCAGAAGATTTACAGTCCGGCTACTGGAGAGAAGTGAGCTGCCACTGGGGAGTGAATTAAAACAACAGTTTCTTGAAAAATGTATCTTAAACAAAAGAAATTTCTTAGGAATTGTGCACAAATCAAACAACAAAAATTGATAAATAAAATAATGACAGCAAGTAGTATATCCACAAATTAACAATCGTTCAGTAATCTTTTAATCAAACAGTCCTTAAAAGTTTCAATCGAAGCAAAACAATAAGTAAATGCAGGAAAGGAAAATTTATCTTTTAATAAATAAATAAATAAATTGCTGAATATTTTGAGCTTTATACATATATATGTGTGTGTGTGCACACACACACACACACACACACACACACACACACACACACACACACACACACACACACGTTTATATATGTTTCCCTCTCCAAAACAAACCGAAAAGCCTTGTAAACAAGATAACACCATTAGTAGATCTTTACACTATCACACCAAATTAATAACAAGTTACAACACTTTTGAATCAAAAATAGACAAAACACAGGTGTCGCGTTTAGCTTGCGCGCTAGCTAATTCCAGCGTTGCATGTACGTGCGAACTCTCTAAAACAATAAGACTGTACATGACTTCACCCGCAAACTACAAAACTCGTGCAAAACAAATTCACTCACCACCGCAAACAGGTATTTGTTGTGATATTTATGTCAATCGTAGCTTCTTTTTCTTTTCCCGTTTGACTCTCACAACGGTCTGTGATTCTGTACCTGTAGACTGCGTGTGGGCGGGACTTGTGACTACCCTGCTCTTCTCTTATTGGTCGCCTTGAGTGTCATTCATGGTCATAAAAGCATTATCGCTTTTATTTCATTTCAAATTTCAGCGGGTTAAGTAAGGTTTAATTATTAACCTGGGCCATTACTGGACATGCTGATCCAATCTCACGCTGCAACTATTTATTTTTCGTGAAAAAGCCGACACGAGACGGTTTCCGAAGCAAAGCGCTATAACTCACCTCGTCCGCAAGAGGGCGCCAAAGCAACCGGTCTTTACCGCTGTCAGTGTTTGTTGTTTTTTTCTCTTCGCTTTTTTGATTATTGAATTTTGACTGAAAGCGAAATACGGCTTCCTGCTAAGACAACGATTGACAATAATTCACAGAAAATGATTGTATAATTCAAAGGGAACATCAACTACAAACAATAAACACGTATTTAGTATTTAAATATCACATATCAAAATTCAGTACTTAATTTTTTGTTCAAATTATGATAAAATGCGTAATGTCAAAATAGTTTCAAATATTGAAAGGAAGCATATTTTATAAGAACTCTCAGATTTTTCAATTATAGTACATACTGTAAAACAAAAAACAAAGCATTTTATCATCAGCAATATGGTAAAACAAGAAGCATACAATTTCATCTATTGTGATTTTGAGCTTTATTTGAATACAGTATATTTAAAGTATGCGTTTACGACAGTGTGTTTACGTTTTTAATGTACATATATTTATCAAATCATTTCGAAAAAGCGGACTCGACAAGGTTTCGGAAGCAAAGCGCTTTAACTCACCTCGTCCGCCAGGGGGCGCCAAAGCAACCGGCCTTGACCAGGTCAGTGTGGCTTTTTCGGCTCAGGTTTGTTACAAAATCGTTGGAAAAAAAAAAGATAAGAACTCAGCACCTCAGTGTGCCACGTTATCACAAGCACGAGCAAACACCACGCTGGGAAGCTCAGGACTTTCTTTCTGTCCCAGCACCACGAGCCGAGCACAACATCTCAGGAGATCAGAAGATCAGGAGAACAGGTGATCAGGAGAACAGGAGATTGGGAGAACAGTAGATCAGGAGAACAGATGATCAGAAGATCAGGAGAACAGTAGATCAGGAGAAGAGAAGATCAGGAGAACAGAAGAACAGGAGATCAGGAGATCTGGAGAACAGGAGATCAGGAGACCAGGTGATAGATACAGAGATCAGGAGAACAGGTGATCAGAAGATCAGGAGATCAGGAGAACAGGTGATCAGAAGATCAGGAGAACAGAAGATCAGGAGAACAGGTGATCAGGAGATCAAGAGATCAGGAGATCAGGAGAACAGAAGATCAGGACAACAGAAGATCAGGAAAAAGATCAGGAGAACAGAAGATTAGGACAACAGAAGATCAGGAGAAAGATCAGGAGAACAGAAGATCAGGAGAAAAACCAGGATCATGTCCGGCCTCAACACGTCTCTGGCCTACTTCCTGGCCATCGTGAGCGTGAGCGCGTGCGTCAGGCTTCTGCTGGGCCGCTGGAGGAGACGCTGGGGCTTCCTGCTGGAGTTCCTCTCCGCCTTCTCCCTGGCCGCCTGCAGGCTGGAGGTGGACACCATCGCGGAGGTGGGGCAGTGGGCCGGAGCCCTGGGCCCGGACGTGGCCATCACCATGCTCTTCATCTCCATCGCCGTGCACGGGGTCACCATGCAGGGCGTGAGCGGGAATCCAGCCGTCACCCTGATGGAGGTCCTCCAGAAGAACCTGGGCCTGGCGTGGGCGCCCTCACCGTGGCCCTGCAGCTCCTGGGCGCGTACCTGGCTCTGCTGGTGGCGGGGAGATACTGGGACCTGGAGCTGACGGACATGCACATGGTGAAGAACCTGATGATGTCGGAGTGCAGCACCTCGCTTCAGGTCTCGCCGCTTCATGGAGGCTTTGTGGAGGCTCTCAGTGCGCTGGTGTTTCTCCTGGTGACGCTTCTGATGAGGAACTGGTCCAGGTTCCTCAACATCCCCCTCTCGGCTCTGCTTCTCACGCTCATCGCCTACGCAGGTGCGGCTTGTTTTTTACCTGGAGGTCACAAATAATAGTTTAAATCTCCTGTGCTCGTTTCCGAGGAACATTAATAATATTGGCGGGTCGATTTGACCTGGGGGACTTTTATTATGCATATGAGTGTCAGAAACCAAAATGTTCTGTGTGTGTGTGAGAGAGAGAGAGAGTGTGTGTGTGTGTGTGTTTGAGAGAGAGAGAGAGAGAGAGTGTGTGACAGCAGTGTATTATGTCTCATTGTTGCAAAGAAACTAAAGTATTTGATCTTTCTGACTCTTTTTAGCTTCTATTTTGTCTAAGGGTCAAATTGATCCGAACATTCTCCTTGTTACAAAAACATGTAGCGTGTCTTAAAAATATATCAACTGAAACATTTTTTGTTAATATGTAGATTACACTCACTAAGACAAGTAGAAGAAGTTTCAAAGTTAATTTTTTTTAACTATTTGTTCTTATTTTTACACTTTTATCACGGGTCAATTTAACCCGAACATCATCTTTGTAACATAAACATGTATTGTGGTGTTACAAATTTATGAAACGAATCATTATATTTGTAATATGATGATTACACCAAATAAGCTAAGCTGGATAAGTTTCAAAGTGAAAAATATTTTTGAGTATTTTTAAAATATTTTTAAACCTTGAAAACAATAAATTTGACCCAAACATAATAGGAGGGTTGTAGTTACATGAAAAAAAAAACGTGGAAAAATTGTATTCCGAGAAAAATTGAACACTGAAATAGTTGAAATCAGCTGAAACACAATCGGTTACATAGTTTTAATCAGATTTCTTGGTTAAGTTGTGTGTTTAGTTGTGTCATTTGATTTTGTTTTGCAGTGATATTGAGACAATTTTTGAGTTTTTTTCCATTCTACAAATCGACAAAAAATTATGCATGTTTTTTTTTCAGATTTTACAAATTTGATATAGATTTTTTCTATATTCTAAATGTCTTTTTAGCCAATAACTACACATCTGGTTACGTGAATCCATCTCTGGCCTTCGCAATGACGTTCTTCTGTCCCGGACACAGTCTGCTGGAGTATGTGCTGGTCTACTGGCTTGCGCCGCTCGTTGGTACGCACTTTTATTCTAAAAAACTATATATATGGAAAAAAAATGGCCTTCTGCCTTTGGCCTTCTGGGAATTTATAGATTTTTGAGTTGTAATTCAATTGAATCTATGGAACAGGTACAGTAGAGATTCAACAGTCAGAAATAATAACAGTTAATATCTTTGATGAATGTTTGAGATGAATATGAGCACATTTTACGAATAACATGAAGCCATATGTTCCTTATTCAAAAGTTATTTTTCAGTATTTTACTTTTTTTGGTTAAAATCTATTATTAGTATTGTGGGTTTTATATGCTTCATGTATCTGTCTTGACAAATATCTTAGATTTTTAAGAGCTCAACAAATAAAATCACAATTAAAATTTCATTATCATGGTTATTTACATCATTTTAAGCCAAAAGATTATCTTCAGATTTGTCCGTTGAGAGTGTGGTTCCTCTGTTCCTCAGGCATGAGTCTGGCACTGTTCCTGTATCTGGGAAACATCCCGTTGTTCTTCACCAGGAATCTTCTCTTCTCCAAGAAGTCTCGCTTTCGGCAGCCCAGAGGGAAAAATCCTGGAGACAAGAACAATTGAGCCGTGATCTACCGTCTCAGAGAATCAGAAGATGCTGCACTTACACCACATATAGACCACGGAGTAGCTTCTATCAGTAAGATTCTTATCATTATTTATATGATGGAAATTATTTATAAAGCCTCAACAAACGGTCACATTGGGCACGTATTGATGGTCTGATCTCGACGTTTTAAAAACTACAATTCTCTATAAGTTGGAATTGAGGGAAAAAAAGTGAAAAGTTTTTTGCTGGTTGCAAATTATTGATTTATTGATCTTAATTAAACAAAACTTTCAGAGTAAACGATAATAGACTCTTTGTTTGTTTTTATAATATTTTATTATAGATTGTAAAAGTACATGTCACACATGAACTGAAAAAAAGAGTCTGTGTTATTGTCACTTTTGTCAGTTTTTCCTACGCCCCCACATTTAATTTAATTTAATTTTAGCAAAATGAAACATGAAGAATCTTCTCGTTCCTCCCAGTCCAACCACAATAAATGTCAAATGTGAAGAACTGAATGAGGATTTTAATTTAGAAAAAGAAAAAAACCAAAAATGGCAGCAAGTCAATGTGGAGACACACAAAACAGCAAGCATTTGAAAATTGTCATGAATGGAACAAATGTCGGTTTTTTTTTCGAGAATAAATTAAGCGCTGCGAAAGGCCGCAGTCTTCAGTGATTTTTTCTAATAGATCGTGAAGGTGGAAGAGATTCTAGTAGGAATAGGTGTGTTGTAAACTCAAAATTAATATGACGACGATTAGCTCAGTCTGAACTAGAAGTCGAGTGGCATATTGCAAACAACACATTTGTCACACTGTCACGAGTCTGAATAACCACAGACTCTTTTGAGTTGGAAATATTGTGGAATTATGTAGAAATATGTTTGCAAACGGTTTCACTTCCTCTTTTCTACGTGTGTGATTACACACTCATTTCAGTCGGACGCTCTTGAATCACCACTGTCAGAATCTAACACCCAAATAAAGTTCACATTTACTTAACATTTCAAAAATAATATTCACACAATGTTTTGGCGTGCAGAGAAATTCTATAAAATAAAAACTATTTTTAGAAAAGTTCTTATATCTGACTGACTGATTGAATTCGTCTTTATTTACACTTTTTTCATGTTTAATTTGTTTTGCATGACAAAATAATTTGTAGATCATAATGATGAGAGAGTGAGTGAAAGAGAGAGACAGAGAGAGAGAGAGAGCGAGAGAGACAGAGTGAGTGAGAGATGTGTGAGAGAGAGAGACAGAAAGAGAAAGATAATAAAGAAGAGATAGAGTGAGAGAGAGAGAGAAAGACACAAAGAGAGAGCGATAGAGAGAGAGAGCGATAGAGAGAGAGAGAGAGAGAGAGAGAACATCCGGTGGGGTGAAGAGATGAAGATGATTTCATACACACTGAACAAAAAAGGTCGCGTGGAATATGAAGAATAATCAAATCAGTAGACATGTCCTTCAGGATGATGTTCTTTCCTCTGTGCCTGCTGTTCATCTGCAGTAAGTACAAACACAAAGTCCAAGCCTTTTAACCTTTTACACGAGATTGACACGTTTCAGGAGTGTGTGGAGCTGAAGAGACGTCAGTGTCAGTGACTGAAGGAGATTCACTGATTCTTCTCTCCCATCTCACTGAAAACCTCACAGACCAGCACATCCGGTGGACGTTTGGAGATCAGGAGACTCAGTTATGTGGAATATACAAGCAATACATCGGTTTTTACGAGCGTGAGAAGTTCGGAGACAGACTGACGATGGACCGTATAACTGGATCTCTGACCATCACAAACTTCAGACCTGAAGACGCTGGAAGTTACAAAGTCTTCATCACCACCAACAACGGAACTTCGTTCAAAACGTTCAAAGTTTCTCTGAAGAGTGAGTTTTTGCTTTTGCTTTTCTTGCTGTTGTGAGGTTTCGTTTCTTATAAAAGAAACGGCTCGTGCTTTATTTAGAAAGAGGAAATGTAGGACACAACAGAGAGTAAAACGGCAAAATCATCTGAAACATTACAATCAATGATAAATTAAGACTCGTGATATTGGGAAGTAACTCAACTTGAGGCGAGATGACGCAATAAACTTCCTCCTAGATTATTAATCTCTGTCAGAATTCTGACTTTTTACCTCAGAGTTCCGAGTTATTAAATCAGAATTCGGACTTTTTACCTCAGAATTCCGAGTTATTAAGTCAGAATTTGAACTTTTTACCACAGAATTCTGACTTTTTTTTCTCAAATTCTCTCAAAACCTCTGTGATTGTTGTTGATTCCTCGGAAATGTTCCTGCATTTTCTTTTTAAGCCCGAATCGTCCGCTTCTTTCTGTTTTTTCTACCCAGATTCCGTCCATTGCTGCGGTTTCGTCGAAGCTGTGATCCGATTGGTCATCTCTGCTCTTGTGGGTGTGGCTATGGTGGCTATTGTGGTTTATGACATCAGATCCTCAAGAAAGAATAACAGATCTGTTCCTGTCTGATGTTTTTGAAGACTTCATATGTATTTTAATATTTTATAGACTGGTGAAGTGTGAAAAACGTTCTGAATATAATGTTTAAATCTTTATAAGACCTTGATCTTCTCCTTTAGACTCCCTTCTATTGAAACGTCTTTCAGGCATTGTAAAGAATGCCTTAGAAATGTGTGAAATAAGACCCAAATTCTTTGTCATCTCGGTTTATTCAAAGTATGGCTTCACACATTGCCCATTATATGTACACACACACACACACACACACACACACACAACACACACGCACGATTTAGAATCAATACATTTTATTATTAGGCCAAAACTAGTCTATGAAGCGTCTATGTAATTAAAATGCTTGTAATGTGTTTGTATGGCGGAGTTGTTTTTGTCCAAATACAGTGATGAAAAATAACAAAATAAATCATTTTATAAAGACGCTATGAAAGGAATATTATTATATCTGACGCGATAATGATATTATTATACAGAATTTCACATTTGAGTGAGTTACCAGAAGAGGTCCCCATTGAGTCGTTCATTGAAGCAACAATTAATATTCATGTTTTTGTATTATTTATAGGACAGGACGGAGGTGCATCTTTAAAAAAAAAAACTAGATTATTTCTATACATCTTTTAATAGAATACACAATAATACATCTGTAACTCAACCACATGGACTGTGATTGGCTCAGACTCTCATTCAAGGACGTCAGTTTCAGCCATCAACCAATGAGATGCTCAAAAAACCGTGTAGAGCTGTTAGAAAATGAATGGATGAAAATTAAACTTAATAACTGATAATAACTGATAAGTGTCAACACGCGGTAATTCATGTGTGTGTGTGTGTGTAGTTAAAATTGTATATATGATTGTTAAAATAAGTGTGTGAATATCGTAGAGAAGAGCTGAACAATTTCACCTGGTGCTCCAGGATCTGCTGCAGATGAAGTTGAGTCGGTTGGTTTCAGGGAAACTGATCCACTGATGGTTTCCTCCAGACTCCACAGCTCCTTTTCTATGGACTGAAGAACAGTCTTCTGGGCTTGTCCCGTTGCCTGGAGCCCAGTTCTGATAGCAAACGCTCTCTCCGCTCAGCCAGAGCCACAGATTCATGAGGTTCTTCTGGACCAGAACCAGAGGATCTGCACACCACACAAACACCACAGACAGAAGGAATGATGAAGATGTCTGGAGCTGATGGAGTGATGAAGATCTACTCACCTTCCTGACAGATGAAATTACTTGGCCAGTGGCATTGTACATTTTTCCAGCGGAGCTGATCATCTAGGCGACTGATCTGTACACGTTTGATCAGGAGCTGGATTCGGTTCTCCAGGAGCCCAGTTTCTGAACCCAGAGTCACTCTGATCAGACCAGCTCCACGCGTCTCTGAACAGACCGATCCAGACTGACTTCTGAGGATCAGCTACAAGGTTCTGAATCTGTAGATTCTGAGTCTGGTTCATCACACTCGTCAGATCAGTGTGATTCACTCGGCAGAAGTTCTGAGCGTTTGTCCAGTTCATCGCTTGATCCACAAAGACGAGTCCAGAACTTTCTGACAGAGAGAAGAGAAACCGCTTCAGATTCTGATTAGTTCTGAAGAAAATCTGATTCTGACATATTCATACATAATCTTACAGACTCAATAATATGATGATCCTAAAAACAAACAATGTTTGACATTTGACCCGTTTTTATTCTTGTAATTTCATCAGTTTTCCAGAGTTATTTGAAGTAACTATCGAAATTTATTAAAGTATATTATTATTTATAGTAAATTTATTTTCTCAATACTTTTTTTTTTAGATAAATGTTTTCATTTCTGCACTTGTCAGACTCTATATTTTAAACTTTAGTTAGAGATGTTTGATTTACAGACTCTGCAAGCGTAGAAATAATTAAATCGTTGCTAAATTAATTCACAATGTAAATGAAGATTGTCATGTCAGGACGCTGAACTCACGGTCGTAGCAGACGAATGATTGAGCTTCACTACAGTCAGTATCGCTCCACGCTCCACCGCTCACGGATCCACAATCACCTGTGGAACCAGGTTTTCCAGCAGACCAGTTCTGATAAACCAGCGGATTCTCCAGAGACCATTTCCACGTCACGTTACTGCTGCTGTTCTTCCCGAGTCCAATCCAGACATCATCACTGTTATCATCAGTTGTCAAATTCATCACCATCTGCATCATCAGATTCATCTGCTCCATGTTCTCGATAGTGACCAGATCTGAGTAATTCTCTCTGCAGTAACTCTGAGCTTCAGTCCAGTTCTTCTGGTCACTGATGAGGAAATATCGACGCTGACACACACACACACACACACACACACACACACAAACACACATTCACTCATTAGGAGCAGAAGAATCACACACAGAGTCTCATTCATGTCTGAGGAGGAACGAGTGAAGAGAGACGATGAAGGTGAAGAGCAGCTCTACTGTCTGTCATCACACACACACACATTCATCTTACTTCTTCACTATTTGCATGAAGAGCTGATGTGAAAGATGCTCATCACTTAACCGCGTTATTTGAATATTGCTTTTGTACTCAAACTATTCATTGGGACAAATCGCTAACTTCCAAATCAATTTTATCCACCCGGACATGATGGGATATTTCACAAATCTCTTATTTCGAACAGATCCTCCACTCGGACAGTCGATTTTTTAACTTCAGGACAATATTTATGGGAACAATGGGAACTAGCATTCTTCTTTATCTGATTCACGCAAATAACCAAGTTTGGGAAGAAAAACCACAGTGTAAAGACAAATGCAAATAGACTTCAAAAAAACTTAAAAGTAACCTAGCGGAATTCAAACATGAGGATAAAGCCATCATCAAAAGTACGAAACAAACGAGAAATACAAGTCATTACCCACCAAATAATTATCGATAGATTGTATAAAAACAAACAAAACAAAAAACAGCTGAAAACAGCAATGCTGGGATTCAGACTTTACTTTTTGTGCCTATATTTTTTATAGAAACTTTTTAAGCTTCCAAGTTTTATGGTGTTTAGAAGAATGCTGAAGTTTGATCCGAAGGGGCTGTAATGTTAGAAACCAGTAAATAAAAACAAAATTCACAATAAAAATAATATAAAAAAAAAATAAAAAAAACAAATGTAAAATAGAATACTTAACCAGGCCTAAAGTAGTGTTACCAATATAATAATATAAAAGAGTGTTGACTGTTTTTGAGAAGTTTTGAACATAAAATGTCATTATTTGTAAAGTTTTAAAGCCTTAAAGCCTTTAACATTACATACTTTAAATTCACACGTTTAAAAAAACATTATTATTGCATAATTAATGACCATATGAACAATTCGAAATCTTGCCATTTTGAACCAAACAACACCAACTTGTCAGATTAAATCAAATATAGAAAAAAAAACTGTCCGATATCGCCATGAATATTTTGCATCTGCTCCAGGAAAATATTCCTAGGTACAAGCTGAGAACTGATGCCTCGTTCTTCTTTATCTGATTCGGTCTAAACAAAGCAGATTCACGAAGAAAAACACAACGTAAAGAGGAATGCAAATGATTCTGTCAATTTTATATAACCATAAAATAAAAACTGAAAAGTAGTCAAACATGACTGAACAAACATTCACTAAAAAGAAATATATCCACCTAATCAAATACGTACAACAAAAAATATTGATAAAATAATTACTGATAATTATCATTAAAATTACAGTATCTGTGGTATTAAGTGCAGCTGCTTTTACATTCTATTGCGTCTGTGTGTAAAGTTTCTAATTATCATTTTGTAATGCACAACATTTTGAGGTTCGGCCCGAAGACATTATTCTCAAGCAGGTTTAAATTTATAATTTCTTAGGTTAAATGTATTATTTTATATTGATAAAAGAAATTCCTTTATTCGTCCCACAGTGGGGAAATTTCCTTGTTGCAGGAAATAAAAAACAAATAAATAAAAAAATACGGAGCTTGCATTTTACAGACAAATAACAAAGTTGAGTTTGTAAGGTTGAACACAGCTGTATTTGTTCTTGAAAGTTATTAGAAGTATGAACAAAAAGAACAATAAGAAGTATACCGGCATCTTACAAGTATTAACTCTGCGTACTTAATTATTTAGACGAAAGTAGTAAACAGAAATTGACAAACTAACAACATTGTTCTTATTTGGCAGTTGTGGTCCAGTGTTGATCTTCAAAACCTACGTATGTAGTCAGGGACTCACTTTAGTTCACGGAACACAGGCGTGTGATGTTTTCATAGTTACTATTCAAATATTGTGGTCACATCAGACTGAAGGAAATTAATACGTGTGTGTGTGTGTGTGTGTGTGATCAGAGACAGTAGAGCAGCTCTTCACCTTCATCGTCTCTCTTCACTCGTTCCTCCTCAGACATGAATGAGACTCTGTGTGTGATTCTTCTGCTCCTATTGGGTGAGTGTGTGTGTGTGTGTGTGTGTGTGTGTGTGTGTGTGTGTGTGTGTGTGTGTCTGTCTGAACCGTGTTTTGTCGTTGTGTTTGCAGTGCTGGAGTCTGGATCAGCTGATTATCAGCGTCGATATTTCTTCATCAGCGGTAATAATAACGTATATAACTGGACTGAAGCTCAGAGTTACTGCAGAGAGAATTACTCAGATCTGGTCACTATCGAGAACATGGAGCAGATGAATCACATGATGCAGATGATAAGTAATAATAACAACAATGATGATGTCTGGATTGGACTCGGGAAGAACAGCAGCAGTAACGTGACGTGGAAATGGTCTCTGGAGAATCCACTGGTTTATCAGAACTGGTCTGCTGGAAAACCTGGTTCTTCAGGTGATTGTGGATCCGTGAGCGGTGGAGCGTGGAGCGATACTGACTGTAGTCAAACTCAATCATTCATCTGCTACAACCGTGAGTTCAATTAGTTCACATTATTAATCCCTTTAATAGCAACATTTGAAGAGTCTGTGAATTGTTGAACAATTTAGGAAAGGTTTCACAACGAGAAAATAAAGATAATAGAGTCTGACAAAGGCAGAAATGATAGAGAAAGTAACTCTAGAAAACCAAATCACAAGAAAAAAAGACATTTTGTCTTTTCTAATAATGCGTCAAACTTAACTGGTGAGTTTTAGTTTTTAGACTCTTTAACATCAAGTTTAAATATGTCAGTATCAGATTTTCTTCAGAAAGAAGAACCATGATCTAAAGCAGGTTCTCTTCTCTCTCTGTCAGAAAGTTCTGGACTCGTCTTTGTGGATCAAGCGATGAACTGGACAAACGCTCAGAACTTCTGCCGAGTGAATCACACTGATCTGACGAGTGTGATGACCCAGACTCAGAATCTACAGATTCAGAACCTTGTAGCTGATCCTCAGAAGTCAGTCTGGATCGGTCTGTTCAGAGACGCGTGGAGCTGGTCTGATCAGAGTGACTCTGGGTTCAGAAACTGGGCTCCTGAGGAACCAAATTCAGCTGCTGATCAAACATGTGTACAGATCAGTCGCCTAGACGATCAGCTCCGCTGGAAAAATGTAAAATGCTGCTGGCCATGTAACTTCATCTGTCAGGAAGGTGAGTAGGTCTTCATCACTCCATCAGCTCCAGACATCTTCATCATTCCTTCTGTCTGTGGTGTTTGTGTGGTGTGCAGATCCTCTGGTTCTGGTCCAGAAGAACCTGACGTGGCCTGACGCTCTGGTCTACTGCAGACAGAACTACCAGGATCTGGTCTCAGTTGTGTCTCCAGAGGTTCAGACGTGGGTGGAGAAGGAGTCCAGACGGGCCACTACAGGTCAGGTGTGGGTGGGTCTCCATCACTCGTGTGCGGTGGGTCTGTGGTTCTGGGTGAACGGACTGGTTCCCTGCTACGACAACTGGGCTGCGGGGAACGCGACGGGTGAAGAAGACTGTTTCCCCACCGTGAGATCCGGAGCTGTGGAGTCTGGAGGAAACCATCAGTGGATCAGCTTCCCTGAAACCAACCGACTCAACTTCATCTGCAGCAGATCCTGGAGCACCTGAAGATATTCAGCCGCTTTGCTTTTAATCTCCAAAAAACAAAGGGACTTTCGGGTCATTAATTCTACAAACAAGTGTCTTTTTGCTGTAGTAAATATAAACTATAACATAGCAAACTTGTAATATTCTATTTTTTCCTCAAGCTTTAAGTAATGAAGGTGTTTCTTTAGTGTGGAAATGTCGGTTTCTCTCTGAAACGTTTTAATGACAATAACGTAGCATTTGTAACAATATTCACGTCTGGTTTGAGTTTGGGTGAAATACCAAAAAAAATTAATAAAAAAAGTATAAAAACTCTAGAAACGAAGAAATAAATAATAATAATAATAATTAAAAAAAAGTCTACTTTCAATTTTGTAATTTGTTTAAATTACACCCTTAAACGTGTGGAGATGTTTGAGTCCCTGACAAACTAAAACCAACTGAGAGCGAAACCAGTCGGACTTTCTCTGAAGTTTGAGTCTATGCAAATTTATCTTCACAATTGTTTAGACACAACAACTTTGTTTACAGGCGGTTTTAGTCGTCAGTAACAGTGAAAAGGACCTTTAGGCTTCTTGTTCTGGTGTTTTCTCTAGTATATTGTTTCTATTTGGACACTTGATGGTTATTCAGATTAAAGTTGGTTTGTGTGTGGGTTTTAACATTCACTATTTTACTCATGCTTGTTCGTTTGAACAAGATTTCAAGTTATGTTTTACTCACTACTTTTAGTAAAGTAAAAGTAGTAGTAGTTTATTGTCATTACTGTGATTATTGTCATAACATTGTAACGTAATTTGTAAAATTGTAAACGACAACATGGTTTGTCTTTTTAAATTAGGAAGGCTGTTCACCAGTAAAAAAAAGATAATATTCTAAAAAGGCCCGTAATGTAACAGCCTCAATTTTGATGTGTAGGGGTTTTCTCAAGGTGTAACATATTAAGAAACAAAAAGAAAAATCAAATGCAATACAAAAATTAAATGACGGAGGGGAAAACATTTCATCCTACTGCTCCAGAGCGAACACTCTACAACTCTTGAACTTGCGTGATAGATAGATAGATAGATAGATAGATAGATAGATAGATGGATGGATGGATGGATGGATGGATGGATGGATGGATGGATGGATGGATGGATGATGGATGGATAGATAGATAGATAGATAGATAGATAGATAGATAGATAGATAGATAGATAGATAGATAGATAGATAGATAGATAGATAGATAGATAGATAGATAGTAATTGTTAAGTCTATTACAGGGTTATAGATTTTAATCAAAAACGTAACAAAGTGTGCAGGGCATAAAATAACAAGTAAAACGCAGCTAAGTAATTACTATAAAATTAAGAGCATCTCTCTCTCTCTCTCTTTTTATAATAAAAGAAAGACCGGAAGTGCGCGAGAGGGATAAAAAAAAGCGCAAGATTTATCTTTCCTGTGGATTATAAACAGTTCACACTAGATTGATAATATAACGTTTAAAATGTGTTTGTCGTTAAGTTTTTGACATTTTACTTTTTTATACTTACCGGTAAATATCCAGTCAACTCCTGTTAATCGGGACACGACCGTTTTGCTCCCAAAATTAGTCAAATCTATAAACTCAACTCGAGTCTGGGATGTTACGAGTTGTAAAGTTGTTTGCGAATGCTTTTTGTAAAAAACTACTTCATCATGTCGGTTAAAAACAAAGTAAAAGGTGAAAGTTAGCTTGAACCAGAACTTGTATCGAGTCGCGTTTATGACAACACTTAGAATAAGTTTAGAATAAAAATGGTTTATCAAAGGTCAAAATTCCTCTAAAGTGTTAGACACAAATTTCTTTACTCGTTTATTTGTATGCTTTCTTGTCCATTACGGTAGAACTACACAAAAAATGCCTTTTATAAAAACCTTACAGTTGTGTTCATTGTATTCAAAATGGTTTAGTGTGTTGATGTGAAGTGAAGCTTAACAGGTAGAGAAGAGCGGAAATAAATACGAGTTTAAAAATATCAAAAATACGTCTAAGAGACGGTTGAGTTTGAGTCGCGAATTTAGTAATTATGCACAATTCGACATTTGAATATGTTTCCAGAAGAGGTCGTTGTTGAGTTGTGAATTGAAGCAGATTAATATTAACGTTTGTTTCTTTTCAGGACAACTAATACATCTGTAACACAACTTGACTGTGATTGGCTCGGACTCAATCTATCAATGACTTCAGTTTCTGCCGTCAACCAATGAAATGTTCCGACCAATCGCAGTGACTTCACTGTCAGACGCTGTCGATACGTAGTGGAAGAACTAGAGGCTTGGATATTCAGAATAGAACATGGACATTAACAATCATATATCAGTTTATTATTTACAAAATCATAGTCAAGAAAGATAGAAAGGATGGAAATTCAACTTAAAAGTGCAATTAACTGTTAGTACAGATAAACAAGCAAATGTCTGTGGTTAAGTGTGTGTTGTGCGTTTCTAATTCTGAATAAAATTGTGAAGAAGAGCTGAAGAAATTCATCAGAATCTGCTACAGATGAAGTTGAGTCGGTTGGTTTCAGGGAAACTGATCCACTGATGGTTTCCTCCAGACTCCACAGCTCCTTTTCTATGGACTGAAGAACAGTCTTCTGGGCTTGTCC
>CM051507.1:6713797-6730330 GCA_028031935.1 Paedocypris micromegethes | reverse complement strand
CTAAGTGGCTGCGGTTATGACAAGACAAAGACAAAGACCAGCGAGCAAGCACATACGCGACAGTGGCCAGGTAAAAAAACCTCTTTAACGAGGAAAAACCCTGGGGAGAGAGGCGGCTCCACTTCTCCAAGCCAACAGCGTCATCAGGTCCACAGAGGTCGAGGAAGCACCACCGATGATTCCGAAGCTCTAGGAGATTCCGGTTGTACGACACTTGGCGCTCAGGAGAGGAGGGGAGAAAAAAATAAAAAATAAAAAAAAATACAAGGCAATTAGAAAAATTCAAGTACTATAGATTTTGACAATTTCTCTGAAGGTGCAGGTGTAATTCAGTTCCGAGCACTAACTAGGCTGCCTTTCTATACGATATATTAATATTTTCTGTAAGTTATTATAACAGGTCAATATATGCTTCGTTAAAGAGATGCGTCTTCAGTCTAGACTTAAATTGACTCACTGATTCTGAGTCTCGAATTGGACTAGGCAAGCATTCCATAGTTTGGGTGCTAAGTATGAAAAGGATCTTCCTCCCTGGTAGATTTTAGAGTTCGCGGTATTATAAGCTGGCCGGAGTTTTGAGAGCGCAGCAGTCGTGTAGGCTCGTAGTAAGTGATGAGCTCACTGAGATATAGAGGAGCTAAACCGTTTAGTGCTTTATAAGTGATTAAGAGAATTTTAAACTGGATGCGATATTTAACAGGTAACCAGTGTAGCGACATTAACACTGGACTAATGTGGCTAAATTTCAATCTGGCTTTTTAATATGGCTAAAATCCTAAATCTGGCTAAATCAGATTGGCTGCCCACCAATTAAAAAAAGATAATATTCTACAAAGGGCCATAATGTTGCAGCCTCAATGTTGATGTGTAGGGGTTTTCTCAAGGTGTAACATATTAAGAAACAAAAAGAAAAATTAAACTGCAATACAAATAATGAATGCAATACACTGAAATGATGGAGGGGAAAACATTTCACCCCTCTGCTCCAGTGAACACTCAACAACTGATAGATAGATAGATAGATAGATAGATAGATAGATAGATAGATAGATAGATAGATAGATAGATAGATAGATAGATAGATAGATTGTAATTGTTAAGTCTTTATAGAGGGTTATAGATTTTAATCAAAAACATAACAAAGTGTTCAGGGCCTAAAATAACAAGTAAAACGCAGTTAAGTAATTATTTTAAAATTAAGAGCATCTCTCTATCTCTCTCTTTTCATAATAAAATTTTAAGTATTTTCTATGGTAAAAGATGAATAGTGTCAAACAAACTCACACGACACGCACGTTTATGACTTAAATAAAGCATTTCATTATTGACAATAAACGTGTTAATTTCTTCTTACTTTTCTGTAATTATTTAAGTTTGTTTTATTTTTTCAATCTACAGAATATCTGAGATGCTTTAAATTTGCCTGGATTTTTTTTCTGCCTCTTTGAAAAAGATAACAGCATTTAACACGTCAGTGTTACTCTTCTTTTAGAAGATGATAGAAGTTCTGAATCACGGCATCATTATAATTCTTTTGCACTATTGTCTGATTTACTGGCGAAGATGGAAAATTACTATACAGAACTTGTCATATTCTTTATTTAACCAATGAACTTGTGCCATCTTTTTCTTTCTCAATTAGATTTTTTTTTTTGTAATAAGGTTCATCATTTTTGTTGTTGTTCTTACTTAATTAGTTATAAATCCTAACAATATTTAAAATAAATTCTATTCAGCCTCGTGTACTACAAAATTATTGTTGAAAAACAGAAATGTCTCTTACGACTGGGATCTACGTGCTTTTGTTTCCCTCTACTGGAAGAATGAAGAGGACACAAGCCACTTTTTTTTTTCATTTTTGAAAGCAACCACTGTACATTTGTAAGTTTAAATGAGTTTCTTTTTCCGGCTTGATTAATGTCTCTTGACCTTGGAAGGACCTTGACTGGAAGTGCGCGAGAGGGATAAAAAAAGCGCAAGATTAATCTTTCCTGCGGATTATAAACGGTTCACACTAGTTTAATAATATAACGTTTAAAATGCGTTTGTCGTTCATTTGTAGACATTTTACATTTTTATACTTACCGGTAAATATCCAGTCGACTCCTGTTAATCAGGACACGACCATTTTGCTCCCAAAATTAGTCGAATCTATAAACTCAACTCGAGTCTGGGATGTTACGAGTTGTAAAGTTGTTTGCGAATGCTTTTTGTAATAAACTACTTCATCATATCGGTTAAAAACAAAGTAAAAGGTGAAAGTTAGCTTGAACCAGAACTTGTATCGAGTCGCGTTTATGACAACACTTAGAATAAGTTTAGAATAAAAATGGTTTATCAAAGGTCAAAATTCCTCTAAAGTGTTAGACACAAATTTCTTTACTCGTTTATTTGTATGGCAGGGCTTTCTTGTCCATTACGGTAGAACTACACAAAAAAATGCCTTTTATAAAAACCTTACAGTTGTGTTCATTGTATTCAAAATGGTTTAGTGTGTTGATGTGAAGTGAAGCTTAACAGGTAGAGAAGAGCGGAAATAAATACGAGTTTAAAAATATCAAAAATACGTCTAAGAGACTGTTGAGTTTGAGTCGCGAATTTTGGAATTATGCACAATTCGACATTTGAATATGTTTCCAGAAGAGGTCGTTGTTGAGTTGTGAATTGAAGCAGATTAATATTAACGTTTGTTTCTTTTCAGGACAACTAATACATCTGTAACACAACTTGACTGTGATTGGCTCGGACTCAATCTATCAATGACTTCAGTTTCTGCCGTCAACCAATGAGATGTTCCGACCAATCGCAGTGACTTCACTGTCAGACGCTGTAGATACGTAGTAAAAGAACTAGACGCTTGGATATTTAGAATAGAACATGGACATTAACAATCATATATCAGTTTATTATTTACAAAATCATAGTCAAGAAAGATAGAAAGGATGGAAATTCAACTTAAAAAGTGACAATTAACTGTTAGTACAGATAAACAAGCAAACGTGTGTGGTTAAGTGTGTGTTGTGCGTTTCTAATTTTGAATAAAATTGTGAAGAAGAGCTGAAGAAATTCATCAGAATCTGCTGCAGATGAAGTTGAGTCGGTTGGTTTCAGGGAAACTGATCCACTGATGGTTTCCTCCAGACTCCACAGCTCCTTTTCTATGGACTGAAGAACAGTCTTCTGGGCTTTTCCCGTTGCCTGGAGCCCAGTTCTGATAGCAAACGCTCTCTCCGCTCAGCCAGAGCCACAGATTCATGAGGCAGTAGTTGTGGAGACCCACCCACACCTGACCTGTAGTGGCCCCTCTGGACTCCTTCTCCACCCACGTCTGAACCTCTGGAGACACAACTGAGACCAGATCCTGGTAGTTCTGTCTGCAGTAGACCAGAGCGTCAGGCCACGTCAGGTTCTTCTGGACCAGAACCAGAGGATCTGCACACCACACAAACACCACAGACAGAAGGAATGATGAAGATGTCTGGAGCTGATGGAGTGATGAAGATCTACTCACCTTCCTGACAGATGAAATTACATGACCAGAGGCATCTTACATTTTTCCAGCGGAGCTGATCATCTAGGCGACTGATCTGTACACATGTTTGATCAGGAGCTGAATTTGGTTCCTCAGGAGCCCAGTTTCTGAACCCAGAGTCACTCTGATCAGACCAGCTCCATGCGTCTCTGAACAGACCGATCCAGACTGACTTCTGAGGATCAGCTACGAGGTTCTGAATCTGTAGATTCTGAGTCTGGTTCATCACACTCGTCAGATCAGTGTGATTCACTCGGCAGAAGTTCTGAGCGTTTGTCCAGTTCATCGCTTGATCCACAAAGACGAGTCCAGAACTTTCTGACAGAGAGAAGAGAACCTGCTTTAGATCCTGAATCGTTCTGAAAAAAAAAACTGATTCTGACATATATGTCAAAAAAATCTGATGCTACTGACTCAAACACAAGCAGGCATTTGCATTTAGCATTTGGGGATGTAAAAATCTGTGCGTTAACGCAATTTATTTTTAAATGCGTAACCGAGTTATTTATCGCGAGTTAACGCACTTGCACTTTCAGTGTGGCGACGTATAGCGATTTATATATACAGTCATGGCCAAAATTGTTGGCACCCCTGAAATTTTTCCAAAAAATCAAGTATTTCTCACAGAAAAGTATTACATTAACACTTGTTTTGATATATACATGTTTATTCCATTTGTGTGTATTGGAACAAAACAAAAAAGGAGGAAAAAACAGCAAATTTAACATAATGGCACACAAAACTCCAAAAATGGCCTGGACAAAATTGTTGGCACCCTTAAATTAATATTTGGTTGCACACCCTTTGGAAATAATAACTGAAACCAGTCGCTTCCTATAAGCAACAATAAGCTTCATACACATCTCACGAGGAATTTTGGACCACTCTTCCTTTGCAAACTGCTCCAAGTCTCTCATATTGGAAGGGTGTCTTTTCCCAACAGCAATTTTAAGATCTTTAGCTATTTAGCTTTACTAAATAGCTCCATCTTGGTCTCATCTGTCCATAAGACGTTTTCCCAGAAGGATTTTGGCTTACTCGTGCTTTCTTAAGTCTCTTTGTCAGAAGTGGGGTCCTCCTGGGTCTCCTGCCGTAGCGCTTCATTTCATTTAAATGTCGACGGATAGTTGGCGCTGACACTGATGCACCCTGAGCCTGCACGACAGCTTGAATGCTTTTGGAAGATGTTTGGGGCTGTTTATCCACCATCCGGACTATCCTGCGTTGCAACCTTTTATCAATTTTTGCCATGGATTGCAAACTTCTTGATAATGTTGCTCACTGTGGACAAAGGCAAATCTAGATTTCTGGAGATGGACTTGTAACCTTCAGACTGCTGATATGTTTCCACAACTTTGGTTCTCAAGTCCTCAGACAGTTCTGTTCTCCTCTTTCTGTTGTCCATGCTTAGAGTGGCATACACAGACACACAATGCAAAGACTAAGTCAATTTCTCTCCTTTTAATCTGCTTTCAGGTGTGATTTTTATATTGCCCACACCTGTTACTTGCCCCAGAGGAGTTTAAAGGAGCATCACATGCTTGAAACAATGTTATTTATCCACAATTTTCAAAGGGTGCCAACAATTTTGTCCAGGCCATTTTTAGAGTTTTGTGTGCCATTATGCTAAATTTGCTGTTTTTTCCTCCTTTTTTGTTTTGTTCCAATACACACAAATGGAATAAACATGTATATAGCAAAACAAGTGTTAATGTAACACTTTTCTGTGAGAAATACTTGATTTTTTGGAAAAATTTCAAGGGTGCCAACAATTTTGGCCATGACTGTATATATACAAACACTATCAAAGTTAAAGTTAACGCGTTAACTCATGCAATTAATTAAATTTGTTTAATCGCGTCACATTTTATTAACGCCTGAATTAATTTAATTAAACGCGTTTCCGGTTTTCTTTTTGTGAAACCTTTTCTAGCTTCTTCAGCAACTGGAGATGTCTCATTTACAGACTCTGCAAACAAGGAAATTATTTACTAGTTGTTTAATGAACATTAAATTAAATAATGAAGTAAAAGAAGTTTTTGTTATGTCAGGACGCTGAACTCACGGTCGTAGCAGACGAATGATTGAGCTTCAAGACAGTCAGTATCGCTCCACGCTCCAGCGCTCACGGATCCACAATCACCTGTAGAACCAGGTTTTCCAGCAGACCAGTTCTGATAAACCAGCGGATTCTCCAGAGACCATTTCCACGTCGCGTTACTGCTGCTGTTCTTCCCGAGTCCAATCCAGACATTATTATAGTAATCATCATTTGTCAAATTCGTCACCATCTGCATCATCAGATTCATCTGCTCCATGTTCTTGATAGTGACCAGATCTGAGTAATTCTCTCTGCAGGAACTCTGAGCTTCAGTCCAGGTCTTCTGGTCACTGATGAGGAAATATCGACGCTGATAATCTGCTGATCCAGACTCCAGCACTGCAAACACAATGACAGAACACGGTTCACACACACACACACACACACACACACACACACACACACACACACACTCACTCACCCTTTAGGAGCAGAAGAATCACACACAGAGTCTCATTCATGTCTGAGGAGGAACGAGTGAAGAGAGACGATGAAGGTGAAGAGCTGCTCTACTGTCTCTGATCACACACACACACACACACACACACACACACACACACACACACACACACACACACTAGATCTTCACCATTTGCATGAAGAGCTGATGTCATCACTTCACCACGTTATTTGACTGAACTTAGTGAACTATAAAGCAGGACCACACTTTGATGACAAGTTTATCATTACCATTGTAAAGACCACTTTTTTAGAGATTTGCAAGTTTGGAACTTCTCACTCTTACAAACTGATTGTTTCAGATCATATCCACAAACTTTGTGACTTTAGACTCTGTTTTTATATGAGGAGAAGCTCAGGAAACACCAGCAACTTCATTCCAACCAGCTTTAGTCCTAATCTGTGACCAGTCTGGGTAACGTTTTTTACCAGGGAAAATAACTATTTAAGTTACTTTCTTTACTTTTGCGTTACTTTTTGCGACAATTTTCTTTTTTTTTCTGTTTGTCAAACAACTTGGCTGCTGTCTATATTAAACATGTTAAATAAAAGTAATGGACACTTAAATAAAACAAATTATTGTTATAAAGCACTGTACAATAATCTACACTATTTTAATATTGTTATAAACAATTGTTATAAACAAAGACAATGTGAGTGACCAATCAAATTCAAAATAGTATTGTAGATTTGTACAATACATATTTTCTGAATTAATAATCTTTTGAACAATCCGAATTTGTTGTTTTGAAAACAAACAAAAACAACTTGTGTCAAAAATAATCAAACACAGTAAAAAAAAAAAGAACTGTCAGATATTATCGTACATACGTATTTTGCATTTGCTCCCGGAAAATATTTCTGAAATGACGGCTTACTCTTCTCTATCTGTTTGAGTCTAAGAAACAAATTACCCGTAAAAACACCGTTAAAAGGCCTCGAAGAGAACTAAAATAGAAATTCAGATAAACTAACAAAAAATAACATTACAGTATTTGGCAGTTGTGGTCGAGTAGTAGGGAATCGGACTGGTGTCTAATAGATTGCATGTTTAAATCCCGGTCCTTAAGGCTGCCCACTGCTCCGGGTTTGTGTGTGTGTGTGTGTGTGCGTGTCCTTTTTTATAAAGTAAATTTGAAAGTGTGTTGTGTGGTTGAGCAAAGCTTCCCTTGTTCACAATACTCGTGTTCCACACTCACAAACACACACACACACACACGCACAATAGAGTCTGAACAAACGAATGATAGAGAAACGTAACTCTAGAAAACCAAATCAACAAGAAAAAAAAGACATTTTGTCTTTTCTAATAATGCGTCAAACTTAAACTGGTGAGTTTTAGTTTTTAGACTCTTTAACATTCAAGTTAATATGTCAGTATCAAGATTTTTCTTCAGAAAGAAACCAGATCTAAAGCAGGTTCTCTTCTCTCTCTGTCAGAAAGTTCTGGACTCGTCTTTGTGGATCAAGCGATGAACTGGACAAAGCTCAGAACTTCTGCCGAGTGAATCACACTGATCTGACGAGTGTGATAAACCAGACTCAGAATCTACAGATTCAGAACCTCGTAGCTGATCCTCAGAAGTCAGTCTGGATCGGTCTGTTCAGAGACGCGTGGAGCGGGTCTGATCAGAGTGACTCTGGGTTCAGAAACTGGGCTCCTGAGGAACCAAATTCAGCTCCTGATCAACATGTGTACAGATCACACACAGATGATCAGCTCCGCTGGAAAAATGTACAATGCCACTGGCAAGTAATTTCATCTGTCAGGAAGGTGAGTAGATCTTCATCACTCCATCAGCTCAGACATCTTCATCATTCCTTCTGTCTGTGGGTGTTTGTGTGGTGTGCAGATCCTCTGGTTCTGGTCCAGAAGAACCTGACGTGGCCTGACGCTCTGGTCTACTGCAGACAGAACTACCAGGATCTGGTCTCAGTTGTGTCTCCAGAGGTTCAGACGTGGGTGGAGAAGGAGTCCAGACGGGCCACTACAGGTCAGGTGTGGGTGGGTCTCCATCACTGTGTGCGGTGGGTCTGTGGTTCTGGGTGAACGGACTGGTTCCCTGCTACGACAACTGGGCTGGGGGAACGCGACGGTGAAGAAGACTGTTTCCCCACCGTGAGATCCGGAGCTGTGGAGTCTGGAGGAAACCATCAGTGGATCAGCTTCCCTGAAACCAACCGACTCAACTTCATCTGCAGCAGATCCTGGAGCACCTGAAGATATTCAGCCGCTTTGCTTTTATCTCCAAAAAACAAAGGGACTTTCGGTCATTAATTCTACAACAGTGTCTTTTTGCTGTAGTAAATATAAACTATAACATAGCAAACTTGTAATATTCTATTTTTTTCTCAAGCTTTAAGCAATGAAGGTGTTTCTTTAGTGTGGAAATGTCGGTTTCTCTCTGAAACGTTTTAATGACAATAACGTAGCATTTGTAACAATATTCACGTCTGTTTGAGTTTGGGTGAAATACCAAAAAAAAATTAATAAAAAAAGTATAAAACTCTAGAAACGAAGAAATAAATAATAATAATAATAATAATTAAAAAAAAGTCTACTTTCAATTTTGTAATTTGTTTAAATTACACCCTTAAACGTGTGGAGATGTTTGAGTCCCTGACAAACTAAAACCAACTGAGAGCGAAACCAGTCGGACTTTCTCTGAAGTTTGAGTCTATGCAAATTTATCTTCACAATTGTTTAGACACAACAACTTTGTTTACAGGCGGTTTTAGTCGTCAGTAACAGTGAAAAGGACCTTTAGGCTTTTTGTTCTGGTGTTTTCTCCAGTATATTGTTTCTATTTGGACACTTGATGATTATTCAGATTAAAGTTGGTTTGTGTGTGGGTTTTAACATTCACTATTTTACTCATGCTTGTTATTTTGAACAAGAGTTCAAGTTACCTTTTACGCACTACTACTTTTACTTTACTAAGTAGTAGTAGTTTATTGGCAATTACTGCCATTTTTGTCATAACTACGAATTTGTAAAATTGGAAACGACTACATGGTTTGTCTTTTAAATAATAATAATAATAATAATAATGAGTATTTGTAAGGCGCTTTTCACAGTTTTAACTGTCTCAAAGCGCATATGTAAATATGTAAGGGAAATGTTGCTTTTTATTCAATTTGTCGTTGGATTGTTTGTTGACTAAGTGGCTGCGGTTATGACAAGACAAAGACAAAGCAGCGAGCAAGCACATACGCGACAGTGGCCAGGTAAAAAAACCTCTTAACGAGGAAAAACCCTGGGGAGAGAGGCGGCTCCACTTCTCCAAGCCAACAGCGTCATCAGGTCCACAGAGGTCGAGGAAGCACCACCGATGATTCCGAAGCTCTAGGAGATCCGGTTTACGACACTTGGCGCTCAGGAGAGGAGGGGAGAAAAAAATAAAAATAAAAAAAAAATACAAGGCAATTAGAAAAATTCAAGTACTATAGATTTTGACAATTTCTCTGAAGGTGCAGGTGTAATTCAGTTCCGAGCACTAACTAGGCTGCCTTTCTATACGATATATTAATATTTTCTGTAAGTTATTATAACAGGTCAATATATGCTTCGTTAAGAGATGCGTCTTCAGTCTAGACTTAATTGACTCACTGATTCTGAGTCTCGAATTGGACTAGGCAAGCATTCCATAGTTTGGGTGCTAAGTATGAAAAGGATCTTCCTCCCTGGTAGATTTTAGAGTTCGCGGTATTATAAGCTGGCCGGAGTTTTGAGAGGCAGCAGTCGTGTAGGCTCGTAGTAAGTGATGAGCTCACTGAGATATAGAGGAGCTAAACCGTTTAGTGCTTTATAAGTGATTAAGAGAATTTTAAACTGGATGCGATATTTAACAGGTAACCAGTGTAGCGACATTAACACTGGACTAATGTGGCTAAATTTCAATCTGGCTTTTTAATATGGCTAAAATCCTAATATCTGGCTAAATCAGATTGGCTGCCCACCAATTAAAAAAAGATAATATTCTACAAAGGGCCATAATGTTGCAGCCTCAATGTTGATGTGTAGGGTTTTCTCAAGGTGTAACATATTAAGAAACAAAAAGAAAAATTAAACTGCAATACAAATAATGAATGCAATACACTGAAATGATGGAGGGGAAAACATTTCACCCCTCTGCTCCAGTGAACACTCAACAACTGATAGATAGATAGATAGAATAGATAGATAGATAGATAGATAGATAGATAGATAGATAGATTGTAATTGTTAAGTCTTTATAGAGGGTTATAGATTTAATCAAAACATAACAAAGTGTTCAGGGCCTAAATAACAAGTAAAACGCAGTTAAGTAATTATTTTAAAATTAAGAGCATCTCTCTATCTCTCTCTTTTCATAATAAAATTTTAAGTATTTTCTATGGTAAAAGATGAATAGTGTCAAACAAACTCACACGACACGCACGTTTATGACTTAAATAAAGCATTTCATTATTGACAATAAACGTGTTAATTTCTTCTTACTTTTCTGTAATTATTTAAGTTTGTTTTATTTTTTCAATCTACAGAATATCTGAGATGCTTTAAATTTGCCTGGATTTTTTTTCTGCCTCTTTGAAAAAGATAACAGCATTTAACACGTCAGTGTTACTCTTCTTTTAGAAGATGATAGAAGTTCTGAATCACGGCATCATTATAATTCTTTTGCACTATTGTCTGATTTACTGGCGAAGATGGAAAATTACTATACAGAACTTGTCATATTCTTTATTTAACCAATGAACTTGTGCCATCTTTTTCTTTCTCAATTAGATTTTTTTTTTGTAATAAGGTTCATCATTTTGTTGTTGTTCTTACTTAATTAGTTATAAATCCTAACAATATTTAAAATAAATTCTATTCAGCCTCGTGTACTACAAAATTATTGTTGAAAAACAGAAATGTCTCTTACGACTGGGATCTACGTGCTTTTGTTCCCTCTACTGGAAGAATGAAGAGGACACAAGCCACTTTTTTTTTTCATTTTGAAAGCAACCACTGTACATTTGTAAGTTTAATGAGTTTCTTTTTCCGGCTTGATTAATGTCTCTTGACCTTGGAAGGACCTTGACTGGAAGTGCGCGAGAGGGATAAAAAAAGCGCAAGATTATCTTCCTGCGGATTATAAACGGTTCACACTAGTTTAATAATATAACGTTTAAAATGCGTTTGTCGTTCATTTGTAGACATTTTACATTTTTATACTTACCGTAAATATCCAGTCGACTCCTGTTAATCAGGACACGACCATTTTGCTCCCAAAATTAGTCGAATCTATAAACTCAACTCGAGTCTGGGATGTTACGAGTTGTAAAGTTGTTTGCGAATGCTTTTTGTAATAAACTACTTCATCATATCGGTTAAAAACAAAGTAAAAGGTGAAAGTTAGCTTGAACCAGAACTTGTATCGAGTCGCGTTTATGACAACACTTAGAATAAGTTTAGAATAAAAATGGTTTATCAAAGGTCAAAATTCCTCTAAAGTGTTAGACACAAATTTCTTTACTCGTTTATTGTATGCAGGCTTTCTTGTCCATTACGGTAGAACTACACAAAAAATGCCTTTTATAAAAACCTTACAGTTGTGTTCATTGTATTCAAAATGGTTTAGTGTGTTGATGTGAAGTGAAGCTTAACAGGTAGAGAAGAGCGGAAATAAATACGAGTTTAAAAATATCAAAAATACGTCTAAGAGACTGTTGAGTTTGAGTCGCGAATTTAGTAATTATGCACAATTCGACATTTGAATATGTTTCCAGAAGAGGTCGTTGTTGAGTTGTGAATTGAAGCAGATTAATATTAACGTTTGTTTCTTTTCAGGACAACTAATACATCTGTAACACAACTTGACTGTGATTGGCTCGGACTCAATCTATCAATGACTTCAGTTTCTGCCGTCAACCAATGAGATGTTCCGACCAATCGCAGTGACTTCACTGTCAGACGCTGTAGATACGTAGTAAAAAAACTAGACGCTTGGATATTAGAATAGAACATGGACATTAACAATCATATATCAGTTTATTATTTACAAAATCATAGTCAAGAAAGATAGAAAGGATGGAAATTCAACTTAAAAAGTGACAATTAACTGTTAGTACAGATAAACAAGCAAACGTGTGTGGTTAAGTGTGTGTTGTGCGTTTCTAATTTTGAATAAAATTGTGAAGAAGAGCTGAAGAAATTCATCAGAATCTGCTGCAGATGAAGTTGAGTCGGTTGGTTTCAGGGAAACTGATCCACTGATGGTTTCCTCCAGACTCCACAGCTCCTTTTCTATGGACTGAAGAACAGTCTTCTGGGCTTTCCCGTTGCCTGGAGCCCAGTTCTGATAGCAAACGCTCTCTCCGCTCAGCCAGAGCCACAGATTCATGAGGCAGTAGTTGTGGAGACCCACCCACACCTGACCTGTAGTGGCCCTCTGGACTCCTTCTCCACCCACGTCTGAACCTCTGGAGACACAACTGAGACCAGATCCTGGTAGTTCTGTCTGCAGTAGACCAGAGCGTCAGGCCACGTCAGGTTCTTCTGGACCAGAACCAGAGGATCTGCACACCACACAAACACCACAGACAGAAGGAATGATGAAGATGTCTGGAGCTGATGGAGTGATGAAGATCTACTCACCTTCCTGACAGATGAAATTACATGACCAGAGGCATCTTACATTTTTCCAGCGGAGCTGATCATCTAGGCGACTGATCTGTACACATGTTTGATCAGGAGCTGAATTTGGTTCCTCAGGAGCCCAGTTTCTGAACCCAGAGTCACTCTGATCAGACCAGCTCCATGCGTCTCTGAACAGACCGATCCAGACTGACTTCTGAGGATCAGCTACGAGGTTCTGAATCTGTAGATTCTGAGTCTGGTTCATCACACTCGTCAGATCAGTGTGATTCACTCGGCAGAAGTTCTGAGCGTTTGTCCAGTTCATCGCTTGATCCACAAAGACGAGTCCAGAACTTTCTGACAGAGAGAAGAGAACCTGCTTTAGATCCTGAATCGTTCTGAAAAAAAAAACTGATTCTGACATATATGTCAAAAAAATCTGATGCTACTGACTCAAACACAAGCAGGCATTTGCATTTAGCATTTGGGGATGTAAAAATCTGTGCGTTAACGCAATTTATTTTTAAATGCGTAACCGAGTTATTTATCGCGAGTTAACGCACTTGCACTTTCAGTGTGGCGACGTATAGCGATTTATATATACAGTCATGGCCAAAATTGTTGGCACCCTGAAATTTTTCCAAAAAATCAAGTATTTCTCACAGAAAAGTATTACATTAACACTTGTTTTGATATATACATGTTTATTCCATTTGTGTGTATTGGAACAAAACAAAAAAGGAGGAAAAAACAGCAAATTTAACATAATGGCACACAAAACTCCAAAAATGGCCTGGACAAAATTGTTGGCACCCTTAAATTAATATTTGGTTGCACACCCTTTGGAAATAATAACTGAAACCAGTCGCTTCCTATAAGCAACAATAAGCTTCATACACATCTCACGAGGAATTTTGGACCACTCTTCCTTTGCAAACTGCTCCAAGTCTCTCATATTGGAAGGGTGTCTTTTCCCAACAGCAATTTTAAGATCTTTAGCTATTTAGCTTTACTAAATAGCTCCATCTTGGTCTCATCTGTCCATAAGACGTTTTCCCAGAAGGATTTTGGCTTACTCGTGCTTTCTTAAGTCTCTTTGTCAGAAGTGGGGTCCTCCTGGGTCTCCTGCCGTAGCGCTTCATTTCATTTAAATGTCGACGGATAGTTGGCGCTGACACTGATGCACCCTGAGCCTGCACGACAGCTTGAATGTTTTGGAAGATGTTTGGGGCTGTTTATCCACCATCCGGACTATCCTGCGTTGCAACCTTTTATCAATTTTTGCCATGGATTGCAAACTTCTTGATAATGTTGCTCACTGTGGACAAAGGCAAATCTAGATTTCTGGAGATGGACTTGTAACCTTCAGACTGCTGATATGTTTCCACAACTTTGGTTCTCAAGTCCTCAGACAGTTCTGTTCTCCTCTTTCTGTTGTCCATGCTTAGAGTGGCATACACAGACACACAATGCAAAGACTAAGTCAATTTCTCTCCTTTTAATCTGCTTTCAGGTGTGATTTTTATATTGCCCACACCTGTTACTTGCCCCAGAGGAGTTTAAAGGAGCATCACATGCTTGAAACAATGTTATTTATCCACAATTTTCAAAGGGTGCCAACAATTTTGTCCAGGCCATTTTTAGAGTTTTGTGTGCCATTATGCTAAATTTGCTGTTTTTTCTCCTTTTTTGTTTTGTTCCAATACACACAAATGGAATAAACATGTATATAGCAAAACAAGTGTTAATGTAACACTTTTCTGTGAGAAATACTTGATTTTTGGAAAATTTCAAGGGTGCCAACAATTTTGGCCATGACTGTATATATACAACACTATCAAAGTTAAAGTTAACGCGTTAACTCATGCAATTAATTAAATTTGTTTAATCGCGTCACATTTTATTAACGCCTGAATTAATTTAATTAAACGCGTTTCCGGTTTCTTTTTGTGAAACCTTTTCTAGCTTCTTCAGCAACTGGAGATGTCTCATTTACAGACTCTGCAAACAAGGAAATTATTTACTAGTTGTTTAATGAACATTAAATTAAATAATGAAGTAAAAGAAGTTTTTGTTATGTCAGGACGCTGAACTCACGGTCGTAGCAGACGAATGATTGAGCTTCAAGACAGTCAGTATCGCTCCACGCTCCAGCGCTCACGGATCCACAATCACCTGTAGAACCAGGTTTTCCAGCAGACCAGTTCTGATAAACCAGCGGATTCTCCAGAGACCATTTCCACGTCGCGTTACTGCTGCTGTTCTTCCCGAGTCCAATCCAGACATTATTATAGTAATCATCATTTGTCAAATTCGTCACCATCTGCATCATCAGATTCATCTGCTCCATGTTCTTGATAGTGACCAGATCTGAGTAATTCTCTCTGCAGGAACTCTGAGCTTCAGTCCAGGTCTTCTGGTCACTGATGAGGAAATATCGACGCTGATAATCTGCTGATCCAGACTCCAGCACTGCAAACACAATGACAGAACACGGTTCACACACACACACACACACACACACACACACACACACCACACACACACACACACACACACACTCACTCACCCTTTAGGAGCAGAAGAATCACACACAGAGTCTCATTCATGTCTGAGGAGGAACGAGTGAAGAGAGACGATGAAGGTGAAGAGCTGCTCTACTGTCTCTGATCACACACACACACACACACACACACACACACACACACACACACTAGATCTTCACCATTTGCATGAAGAGCTGATGTCATCACTTCACCACGTTATTTGACTGAACTTAGTGAACTATAAAGCAGGACCACACTTTGATGACAAGTTTATCATTACCATTGTAAAGACCACTTTTTTAGAGATTTGCAAGTTTGGAACTTCTCACTCTTACAAACTGATTGTTTCAGATCATATCCACAAACTTTGTGACTTTAGACTCTGTTTTTATATGAGGAGAAGCTCAGGAAACACCAGCAACTTCATTCCAACCAGCTTTAGTCCTAATCTGTGACCAGTCTGGGTAACGTTTTTTACCAGGGAAAATAACTATTTAAGTTACTTTCTTTACTTTTGCGTTACTTTTTGCGACAATTTTCTTTTTTTCTGTTTGTCAAACAACTTGGCTGCTGTCTATATTAAACATGTTAAATAAAAGTAATGGACACTTAAATAAAACAAATTATTGTTATAAAGCACTGTACAATAATCTACACTATTTTAATATTGTTATAAACAATTGTTATAAACAAAGACAATGTGAGTGACCAATCAAATTCAAAATAGTATTGTAGATTTGTACAATACATATTTTCTGAATTAATAATCTTTTGAACAATCCGAATTTGTTGTTTTGAAAACAAACAAAAACAACTTGTGTCAAAAATAATCAAACACAGTAAAAAAAAAAAGAACTGTCAGATATTATCGTACATACGTATTTTGCATTTGCTCCCGGAAAATATTTCTGAAATGACGGCTTACTCTTCTCTATCTGTTTGAGTCTAAGAAACAAATTACCCGTAAAAACACCGTTAAAAGGCCAATGCAAATAAGTATGTTGACATAACAGAACAGAATGTTTTCAACTTTAAATGAGAAAAAAACAAAAACCTCATTAAAAAGACGATTAAACAATAAGAAATCGATCTTCCAAATCAAATAATTATATACATAATTATCAATAAAGATTTTTTTTTAATACAGCTTGAAGCTTTTACTTTCTTTTCTCCCTGTGTGTAAAGTTAAAAAAAATATATAGTGTTTCAAGCACAATATTGTGAAGTTTGGCCTGGAATGAGCATAATCTGTTAATCTCAGTTTACGAAGCTATCAGATTTAAATGATCAG
>CM051507.1:6698046-6713772 GCA_028031935.1 Paedocypris micromegethes | reverse complement strand
ACGCACACACACGCACACACACACACACACACACACGATGCTGAGAGTCTTGCACATTTTAACCAGGATTATTATGTCACTGTTCATCTTCAAAACCTACGTATATCGGGAACTCACTGAATAATAATTCACGGAACACAGAATGTGACATTTTCAGAGTCGTTATTCAAATAATGTTGTCACGTCAAACTGAGAAACAAACTGAGTGTGTGTGATCAGGAAAGAGCTGCTCTTCACCTTCATCGTCTCTCTTCACTTGTTCCTCCTCAGACAACAATAAACAAACATCACCATAACGCACTGCACACATCATAATAGACAAACAAACAAACCACTATAAAACCATTATCAACAACCCGCGACATCTTCATCCTCTCCATCTATCAAAATAACTGCAAAAAATTGACTGCTATTAAAACTGAAGACAGCTTCCTCTGCCAGCCTGGAGTCACAATTCATTTAATGATTTTCAAGAAAAGTATAATAAAATTAATACATAAAAGCAGGTTGTCATTTTACATATGTGTTTTGCCTTTTTAATGAACAGCACATGTGGCAAAATTGAAAAAAAAAAAAAAAAAATCCAAAACAAATAAAAACTCTTATCATCACTCAGGTCTTGACACTGGAGTAAATGGTTTCTTCCTCTGGATTCTTGTTCTAGAAACACACCGATTAGGAACACAAGTACTAGACCAGAACACGCACACGCACGTTCTTCATCTTACCAAACGTGTAGCGACTGAGGAGAACGTCACTTCAGCGTAATCCAGCTCTTCACCTCCATCTGCTCAGAATGATGAGACATCACATCAGCTTCCCGAAACGGCTCATGATCCCTATCATTTCTGTATTCAGTTTTGCTGACCTTTACCTGCTCGTTTTTTGCAGAATAGAAGAGGTTTCTTCATAATAAGGATTGTTGACGTTAAACACAGCAACAGAAATAATGGAAGCGCTACAACAGCAGCCTTCAGGTTGTGATTGTGTTCTGTAACACAGTCAAGCTTTTGATTAAATGACAAAGATGAAGATGTTATTGTGGCTTCAAAATGATCTGAAAACAGTCGACTCCAGTAAATCTTAACACAATCAGTTTGCCCCAATAAAGCAGCTATATTTAACATGAACAAAGTGAATCTCATTTCACCCATTACCAGTGTTGGGAACGTTTCGTTTTAAAAAAGTAATTGTTACGGTTACTACTAGTTACTTCAAACAAATAGTAACTAGTTAATAATTGAGCTACATCGTTAGAAAAGTAACTAATTACCAAGGAACGTAACTATTGCGTTACTCTTTGCAACAATGTTTTTTTAATATGTCAAAAAAGGTGAAAAATATTTTTAATATTTAATAACTTAAATCTTATTTCTAACTTAATTCTTATAACTGAATATAATATTAATCTTAAGTAAACGCAGCACAGCCAGACGCCTCTTTGTCTGTGTGATTGAAGGCCGTTGAATTGTTTTTGATATTCGTGTACGTGACTATCTAGAATTTGTTTTGACTTATTCTTCTCTGTGTATGTGCGTTGAAGATCTCCATACAGGATAATTTGATCCTTACGTAAATTTAAATTACGGCAACTGCCACGTCTCCCAGTCTTATCAAGACCAAGAACACTGAAGCCTCTCCGAGCTAAATCTGTGTGAAAGGTTAAGAAACTTTTTAACTAAAGAATCCTGACAGTTGTTTGATTATTTATATTATTTATATTAATACTTTCTTGTTACAATCATAGCAATTTAATTAACCCATTAACCAAACAATCAAATGAATAAAAATATAGATCAAATGTGACAATTCGCATCATTGCTGCCAACAGCTGTATTTTGTCTTTAAAGTATGAACTATAAGAAGTATATTATCTTAGCTTACCTTATCCTAGCTCTGCATAAAGTTCCTATTAAATTCGAAGAGAACTAAAATAGAAATTCAGATAAACTAACAAAAAATAACATTACAGTATTTGGCAGTTGTGGTCGAGTAGTAGGGAATCGGACTGGTGTCTAGATTGCATGTTTAAATCCCGGTCCTTAAGGCTGCCCACTGCTCCGGGTTTGTGTGTGTGTGTGTGTGTGCGTGTCCTTTTTTATAAAGTAAATTTGAAAGTGTGTTGTGTGGTTGAGCAAAGCTTCCCTTGTTCACAATACACACGCACACACACGCACACACACGATGCTGAGAGTCTTGCACATTTTAACCAGGATTATTATGTCACTGTTCATCTTCAAAACCTACGTATATCGGGAACTCACTGAATAATAATTCACGGAACACAGAATGTGACATTTTCAGAGTCGTTATTCAAATAATGTTGTCACGTCAAACTGAGAAACAAACTGAGTGTGTGTGATCAGGAAAGAGCTGCTCTTCACCTTCATCGTCTCTCTTCACTTGTTCCTCCTCAGACAACAATAAACAAACATCACCATAACGCACTGCACACATCATAATAGACAAACAAACAAACCACTATAAAACCATTATCAACAACCCGCGACATCTTCATCCTCTCCATCTATCAAAATAACTGCAAAAAATTGACTGCTATTAAAACTGAAGACAGCTTCCTCTGCCAGCCTGGAGTCACAATTCATTTAATGATTTTCAAGAAAAGTATAATAAAATTAATACATAAAAGCAGGTTGTCATTTTACATATGTGTTTTGCCTTTTTAATGAACAGCACATGTGGCAAAATTGAAAAAAAAAAAAAAAAATCCAAAACAAATAAAAACTCTTATCATCACTCAGGTCTTGACACTGGAGTAAATGGTTTCTTCCTCTGGATTCTTGTTCTAGAAACACACCGATTAGGAACACAAGTACTAGACCAGAACACGCACACGCACGTTCTTCATCTTACCAAACGTGTAGCGACTGAGGAGAACGTCACTTCAGCGTAATCCAGCTCTTCACCTCCATCTGCTCAGAATGATGAGACATCACATCAGCTTCCCGAAACGGCTCATGATCCCTATCATTTCTGTATTCAGTTTTGCTGACCTTTACCTGCTCGTTTTTTGCAGAATAGAAGAGGTTTCTTCATAATAAGGATTGTTGACGTTAAACACAGCAACAGAAATAATGGAAGCGCTACAACAGCAGCCTTCAGGTTGTGATTGTGTTCTGTAACACAGTCAAGCTTTTGATTAAATGACAAAGATGAAGATGTTATTGTGGCTTCAAAATGATCTGAAAACAGTCGACTCCAGTAAATCTTAACACAATCAGTTTGCCCCAATAAAGCAGCTATATTTAACATGAACAAAGTGAATCTCATTTCACCCATTACCAGTGTTGGGAACGTTCCGTTTTAAAAAAGTAATTGTTACGGTTACTACTAGTTACTTCAAACAAATAGTAACTAGTTAATAATTGAGCTACATCGTTAGAAAAGTAACTAATTACCAAGGAACGTAACTATTGCGTTACTCTTTGCAACAATGTTTTTTTAATATGTCAAAAAAGGTGAAAAATATTTTTAATATTTAATAACTTAAATCTTATTTCTAACTTAATTCTTATAACTGAATATAATATTAATCTTAAGTAAACGCAGCACAGCCAGACGCCTCTTTGTCTGTGTGATTGAAGGCCGTTGAATTGTTTTTGATATTCGTGTACGTGACTATCTAGAATTTGTTTTGACTTATTCTTCTCTGTGTATGTGCGTTGAAGATCTCCATACAGGATAATTTGATCCTTACGTAAATTTAAATTACGGCAACTGCCACGTCTCCCAGTCTTATCAAGACCAAGAACACTGAAGCCTCTCCGAGCTAAATCTGTGTGAAAGGTTAAGAAACTTTTTAACTAAAGAATCCTGACAGTTGTTTGATTATTTATATTATTTATATTAATACTTTCTTGTTACAATCATAGCAATTTAATTAACCCCATTAACCAAACAATCAAATGAATAAAAAGTGATAATTCTTTTACAGATTTGCATAGTGTGCTTTGAGACAGTTCAAACTGTGAAAAGCTCCTTAAAATTAACTCAGAACTTGAACTCAGAACTTATATTAATTTATGACTGACCAAAGGTAATATTTATCCTATAAAACTTATAATTAGTGTTTAATAATGTTATTCTCATTCTCTTCACGTGGAGACCTTGTGAAGGCCGAATGAAGAGCTGTTACGTGTCATTTTCGTATCATTACGTATCTATGTTCTGATATGATACCTCGTGCTTCCATCCTGTGACAAATCTCGCATCCTGCCGATAGTCACGCGATATATGACGTCATTTAGGGTATAAAAGATCCGCATTTCCTGACTGTTATTCAGTAATGCATTGAACGGCAAAATAAACACGTGTTAAACCTCTAACGCTGTGTCGGCCTTTGCATTGCTGATGATCTGACTGACTTAAACTGTAAATGTCGTAATGTAAATGTCCTCCAAATGATAGCGAAATCACAGTGCTTCAATAATCCGTGCGGATGAAGAGATTTGTCACCACATCAGAGGAACAGTTAGTGACACAGTCACACGTGAAACAATTACCGCCGTTATTCATGTTTACAAAGGCGCAGCTGTTTAAAGCGAGTCGCCCGTTGATGATGTCACTGAAAATATCGGTACGTATTTTGAAAATGCTGTGTGAATAGTTCTTTACCGGTAAAAGGCTGGAATGGCAGCGCTTGTGTGAACAGTATTTACCGGTATAGTCATATTTATTTTTAGATGTAAACAACAGGAAAATGATTCACTCACCTTTGACTGAAACTGTGAATTTCTTGTTGATAGTGGTTTTGTTTCTGGTGATGGAGAGTGTATAAGGTCCAGCGTCTTCAGTTCTGACGTTTATGATGGTCAGAGATCCAGTTTTATTGTCCGTCTGCAGTCTGTCTCTGAACTGAACTAATCTTTTGAATTCAATAAAGCGCTGTTTCTTGATTTCAGCAATTCTTTTCAATCCAAAACTCCACAGTATCTGCTGGTCAGTGAGTGTTGCAGTGAGACCAGAGTGAAGAATCACTGAATCTCCTTCGGTCACTGACACTGACGTCTCTTCAGCTCCACACACTCCTGATCAAACACACACAATACATTTTTCCTGTATTTTCTACCACTAGAGGCAAGTATTTTATGTGATTGTCGCATTTTAATTCTGTTTAATTTTATTTGTGTTGATTTGTCTCTTTACAGTCATTTGGCAGACACTTCTATCCAAAGCGACTTAAAAAATGTGTTTCAAACGTGCTTTCTGTATCTTCTAGATCTTTCTGTCTAGTTTGATTCTGAAGCTCTTTGGTCAAAAAGTTTGTATTTTGGCCTAATCAAATGTTCTTTTCCATTCAGTGTCTCCAGGCTAGACCAGTAAAAGCCATGTTCCTGATTGAGGAGGGAAACATCGTTCCAGAATCATCATTAAAAATGACGCGGAACAACCACCGCACTGATTGTGTAGTGTTAGAATGCTGGAGGAGACTGGCACCAGTGAGCCGGGTTCTCCCCAGGGTTTTTCCTCGTTAAAGAGGTTTTTTTTACCTGGCCACTGTTGCGTATGTGCTTGCTCGCTGGTCTTTGTCTTTGTCTTGTCATAACCGCAGCCACTTAGTCAACACCAACAATCCAGATGACAAATTGAATAAAAAGCAACATTTCCCTTACATATTTACATGTGCGCTTTGAGACAGTTAAAACTGTGAAAAGCGCCTTTCAAATACTCATTATTATTATATTATTATTATTATACTAATCACAGAATAAACATATATAACACTACCGCGTTCAAAGAAGGAAAGCCGTTGTGGTCTAGGGTAAAATTGGATTTTTCACCAGATGGTTGCAGGTTCAAAATGTGTAGGGTTTCCCAATTACAGTGTCTTTGAGCAAAACTCTGAACTCCATCTGCTCATTCTGGAAGTGGTTTCAAGCGTCCTAATAATAGCAAATACTACAGTCTCATTGAACTAGTGTTTCTCTCTGTGAGTTCTAAGATCTCTGAAAGAAGAAATAACGTTTAAAACACTCACCTCTCATGATCAGTAAGAAAAGGGAAAACAAACTTGTGCTGTTGTCGAATATTCTAAACATTACCACTGAAAAGAAAGCTCTGTATATTCACGTGTGTCTATCTTCAACTACAGTTTCACACCCATAAATAAAAAACAAGCTCTGAAAATTTAATTAAAGGTGCAGATTGTTAAAACCTCTGACACCATTAGAGACCAACCAGAACTCTCTCTCTCTCTCTCTCTCTCTCTCTCTTTTTCTCACTCTCTCTCTCTCTCTCTCTCACACACACACACACACACACATACTGAAACTCTTGTGAAACTAACACCGCGTATTGAAAAGTAAAAAACGAGTAAAAAAAACATTCACATATGTGGGCAAAAACAAATTAGCCTGCAAATGTTATTGATATAGATATGATTCCAGTCGTGAAGTGCTGTACAACAATTTCTGAGCATGTATTTGAATATTACAAATCTCATTTTATTCATTTTATCGGAGAATGTTAGATTAAATGAGTATGATTAGATGACCAGTATTGTCATGAACAAAGACTGTTTGCAAGAACCTTACATTGCTATAAGATGGAGCGATTTTTTACCGTTATCAACCCAGTCGGACATCTTCACACTTTTTCTAACTGTGGTTTTTCACACTTGTTGCATTTAAAAATAACCTTCACTTGTTGCTCTAAACACTTTATATTTCCACACTCGTGCTGATACTTCCTCTTTTGAACAAATAAATAAAGTGACCGAGTTTGTTAAAAGCCAGAGATGCACATGTTGTACACACAAGTTGGATTAAGCCTGTACATTTCAGTAAACGTGTTACAGTAAGTGGTTATTAGGAGTGTTACGCCCCCTGGTGGAGAATGTGATTATCACAACATACGTACATTCTACATTTGTTTACGAGTTGATTCCGAATTCAGCTTCTGGACTTGGAATCGCTGGAGATTTTTTTTTTTCTTGGAATGGCGAGAGATGAAACTGCTACTATTCCTCTGATCGCCGCCAGGGGGAGACAAAGAGCTGGATTGTGACAAACTACACAATTCCTACAAATAATGAGGATTTAAGAACCATACAACATTCTTAGTTCTTTAAAACGTGCTTCTATTACAGAATAGCGTTGTGAACAAGCAGTTAAATACATTTGAACTATATCGGATTTTTTTAAATGTAAAATTTTGAGTATGAGTGATAATCCGATTAGATTATTATTAGATAATTACTAAGTTAATGCTTCAAATGTATTTCATTCCAAATTATTCACTTCATATTTTAAACGTTATTAATGATTTTGCATTCAATCTAATGATGGCAGAATCACAGAGAATGTCAGGGTCCAATGTACAAGTGAGTTTGTACAATAATCTAAATCTCAATCCTTAATCTGAAAATCAAAATCTTATGTCATCTCCCACTTTTCCACCAAACCTTCTAGTAACTTCTATAAAAAAAAAAAACTAAAACAGAATGCACACACCAATTGTGTCCTCGATGCTAAATAGTTCATTTTGAATATTGAGAATAGAACTGGACTGATGACATTTCCTTATGGTGGCCCATGTTGAATCAATTAAATTATCACTGGTCACTTTGACCACATTTTCCCGTTTCTGTTGTTGTGATTTCAGTGTGTTCAGCTATTGGAGGCTTTTGTGAACGTGGCAGTTTGTGATTGGCTGGAATCCACATGGAACAATTTCCACAACAGTCTAAAAATAACCTCTGTGCACTGCTGTCTACAAAAACCTCCTCCCTTTAAACGGGCTTGTGTTAAATTCAAAGTAACACTGAATCACAAGAGAGGTTTTAAAATGGACCATTTCAAATGATTTCTCATGTGAGATGATTTTGTCCCTGTGAAGATGTTAAGTGATTCTGGGGCGAATCAGTCTTTTGTTTTAGCTGATGTTTTACACTTTTCAACAGTGAAAATATCCTTATTCCAAGTATTGCGTGTAGACGTTTCTGCTGCCTGCGAGTGGTTTTGCTAATCATTACAACTTGCAGCAAAATTCTAAAATGGAGTCAGCGGAGGCGTCTTTTCAATTGTTCATGTTCAAATCAACCATCTCAGATGAGCAGAAGAAGTGCCATCACTGTCCTGCTGTCTGTTGAGTTTATTAAGCCTTCAATTCACTTATAAAGATGTATTTCTTTATCATTTTCTATCCATATGTCTAGAAGCTAAGCAAAGGTTTTGCATGTTCCTCATGTAAAATCAAGTCTTAGATTTAGGCAGCACGGCAAGTATGAACGTCTGTAAATCTTTGAAGCTTCACAACTCTGATCCAATCATCTCTTCACAATGCTCCTCTGTGTAAGCGTTGTCTTAGAAAGTCTTTAAACTCATCGGTTAGGCCATCTGATGACATCATGCAAATGAGTGATTCGTCACCTGTTTTCAGCTTTCTATTAAACAAAAACGGGATTCTGGATGCCGCAGTTTGGGCCTTCTACTTAGCTGAAGGGAACGAAGCTGAGCGAGAGCTTGGGCCACTTTCTACAATCCAGTTCTCAAACCCTGTGTTGAAGTCTTTTATTTCTAGAATAATTTCGGACGGCAAAATCCATCTAGCGGCGAAGCAAAGATAAGATTGAAAAGGCTCATAAACCTGACACTGTCAAACTTCTGAAATAACTGTGTGGCAAACAAATCTGTTGGTTATTTTTGGAGTCATAATGTACTGAAAAGAAAATGGTCTTGTTGAGATATGATTTATCATTTAGTAGTTCCTAAATGTTTACGTAACCAGGTTCTGAGTGAAGCTCGTGCTGATATTGCTGGTGACTTAAACACATCACAGAATGTTGTGGTACTTTTTTGATCAAGAATGAAGTCTAACTGCTACTCATGGCTCGCTGTCAATCAGTGGTGACGCCTACGTACTTAGACTTATCCTCCGGCTCCTTACAAACCAATCACAGTAAAGAAAGCGTCCTTTTCAAGGGTAAAATCTTTTTTTTCTATCTGCTGACACTCCTTCCCCTCAGGCAGTAGTTGTGTGCACTCTAAAGGTACATTATTTTATTCTAACTCATTATTCTTGGCTATATTTGGTTTCCCGCAAGTGATACAAACTGAGAGAACCAATTTCAAATTATTATGACCTATCACCTATTTGTACGTGTACTTGGTCAGTTGAAATATAAGCACATAACATCTAACGCTTATCATCAATAACGTAGAAACATCTAATTATCGTGAACGTCTAACAATATTCGCATTTGATTTCAGTTTGTGTGCATATTAGCATATTAGAATTCGTATATATGTGCAAAAAAAGAATATGAAAAGATTAAAAAAAAAAAAAAAAAACGTCCTTTTAGTGATTTCATGTTTGTAATTTTATTTAAATCTATGTTTGGTAATTTTACAGTGACTATGGTATTTTGGTTTGTGCTACTTTGATTTGTCAAGTATCAGAACTTTATCAAAGCAGGTTAAATGATGAGACGTGTGGAGATGTGTCAGGCCATGACAATCTAAAACCAACTGAGAGTGAAACCAGTCAGACTTTCTCTGAAATTTGATCCTTTATATGCAAATTGTTTCTTCACTTTGCATTTGAGAGTTGCACTTTCATTCTAGAAGGTTGTACTGCTGAGCCGATTTGTTCCCACAGCTTAAGACTGATCACTGCTCTGGGTTTGTGTGTCCAAATGTTTTTCTTCAGTTATTATTATACTAAGTATCTGACTTGAATCATTAAATCTGCCCATTCTTAACTTATAGGATTGAAACAAAAGGAAACTGAAATCTCTTCTGCTCCAAAGAATCGACCAGTTTAACATTACACAAATACTTTCAAATCGTGTAAAATCTACTCAACTTTGTAATTTGTTTATGCATCAACTTTATACTACACAACGTCTGTATTCATCTTCACCAATGACTTTGTAATGTTAGCGTGCCAGAGGAGACCAGGTTAGATCCTCTCCGTGTGTCAGTTGAAATAATTGTGCTCTGCGTGTAATTTTACTGTGATAGCAATTGAAAAAAACTGGAATGAAGGACTGAATTTTTCCTTAGTCCCACAGTGGGGAAATTGCCATGAGCAGCAACACATTTTTTTTTAGCCCGCCACAAACCTGTTTGTCCAGCTTGTGCTTCCCTATAAGGTAACCAGTGGGCGTGTGTGTAATAGAAAAATATTACCTCTACATACATACGTAGAACGAACACACTGAGTTTAGGTCCTGAGTCAGACCTTTCGAACATATCGATCAGATCAATATGCTGATTTTATATTAATGCTTCAGAGGCATTTTTTATTAAATCCAATGATGCAAAGAAACATGATCCAAACATCTTACTTTTACCGTCTTTTCGGTCTGTGTCTGTGCGGTAAGTGAAAAATTATTTTTAATCTGAATGAAAGTACATTTCATAGTAATGTTTAAGTAATCTGTGTGTGTGTGTGTGTGTGTGTGTGTGTAGTAAATTGATGTATGAACAGAGGTGTGTCAAGTATCAAAGTAATACTACTTGGATACCTTACTTGAGTCGAAATTTGGCTTACTTTTACTTTACTAGAGTATTTATTTTTCCGCTTACTTTTGACTTCTACTTCTTGTTTTTTTTAGGCAAATATCTCTACTTTCTACTCGTTACTTTTTCAAAACTAGCCGCGTTACTATGACTGAAATATGAAAAAAAAAAATCTGATTTTTCACTCTACAACATGTCAAGGCTTAGTAGCGTGCATATATGGTTCTTTTGTAATAAAATGCATGAATTTATGAATGTATGATACATTTCTGTGTGTGTTTGTGTTTCAGGAGTGTTTGTGGCTTCAGCAGAAGAAATAAAGTCAGTGATGGAGGGAGATTCAGTCACTTTCAACACTGATTTTACTGGGATTCAGAACAGCCATTCCCGGATAGTGTGGAAATATATAAATACTTCAGGCATTGAACTAGCTCAAATATTCCAACAGAAGGTTTTAGTGAATGATGAAGCTGAAGCCGAGAGATTCAGAGGAAGATTGAATCTGGATCTTCAGACTGGATCTCTGACCATGAACAACACCAACAAATCACACGCTGGACTTTATAAAGTGCAGGAGATCAATGATGAAGGAATCAAACACAAAACCTTCAGAGTTTCAGTTCAGGGTAAGAAACTGGGATATAGTTGTGTTTCTTTTTAATGAAGTAATATACTGTATAACACCTACCAGAAGGCCGTTGGCTTTGTGTTTTTCAACCCTTCCATGTTGGTCTTTTACTAGAGTGTCTACTAGAGGTTTGCCAAGCGAGGTTTTTCACTCGATAGCGGAAGTGAAATAGTTTGGTGCACGGCGTGTTCGTACTTGCCAAACAGGTTAACTTGCATTGGTACTGTAGACGTGTAACTGAATCTTCATGGTTTGTAATCTAGCAAGACATTTATTCTTCATATTGAAATTTCCCCCTTGTGTGAACGAATAAAGGACTTTCAATTTAATTCAGGGTTTGTTTAGTAAAGTTTTCTGTTGTTCCTCAGCTGTTCTTCCTGAGCCTGTCATCATCAGAGACTCTTCTCCATGTTCTTCATCCCGGTGTTTGCTGTGGTGTTCAGCAGTGAATGTTTCAGACGCGACTCTGTCCTGGTTCATCGGCAGCAGTGAAATATCTTCCATCCACTTGAACGCTGAGAATCTGAACTGGTCTCTTCCTCTGGCAGTGGAACATGAGGATGGAAACATCTACAGTTGTGTGGTGAACAACAGCATCAGCAGCAGAAAGACTCTCATCAGCAGAAGTTCTGATCTCTGTCAGTGTTCAGGAGAGAGAACAACTCCAGGTATCTCGGAAAAAAAATTAAATTATCAATTTATTCCAGTTTTGTAAAGTAAAAAAGTCTCCGTGTGTGAGGAAAATGTTCTTGGTTTTTAATTTGTGGTGCTGTTCATTTTTTTATTGATTTGTTCCTTTTTTGTTGTATTTCAGAAACCAGAAGCAGATTTTTTCTTCTCATACCAGTGATTTTGTTTTTCTTGGTGTTTCTGTGTCTGATCATCTTCGTCAGATGGATCCATTACAGAGAAAATCAAGAGAAAAAGGCAAGTGACAAAAGTTTAAATGAAAAACACTACATCTATGTTTGATATTATGATCATTAATATCACTGTGATATTAACATCATTATTACTATTAACAGTTGAGCCTGAAAGTGTTAATTATAAGTGATCAATTTTGATAAGAACAATGGCACTTTTTTTTTTGTAGACTTTTTTCTATATTTTAAAACTGCTGCCTGAAAGTGCAAAATTGATCTGGCGAGAACACAAACTCTGTGTATTTGTTTCATTTTGTCTGAACACAATCATGTGTCTCAATGGAGGAGGTGATAATATTAATGAATACTGCTTTTCTTTTCTATTTTTTGCAGATTCCTTTAATTTAAAGGATATGAAGTCCGTTCAGTTCTAACTGGTCTAAATATAGATCATTTTTTGCTGCTGGAAAGTTTGACATCCCGTAGTACGTACTGTACTAGGATATGTCCAATCGTTTAGGCATATAAAAGTATATTACTTTTAATGTCCATTGAGTTGAATCAGCTTCTACTCGAGCACCTACGTTAGACAGATGTACATCAACTCAAATGTAACATCAGTCCACTTACGTTTTCACCAGTCATATGCTGATGTAATTATAGTTATTTACTTCAACATTCATGCTGCTGTAATCTCAACTTGCACTGCGTCATTTTCTGTCGTTGCACATATTAATGAATGTTCAGTGTATTAATCTGCACTGAGGATTGTTTACTTCTCGTTGCACTTAATACTCAGTAGCAGTAAGTATTTAGTCTTACTACTACTACTGTATTAGTATTAGTAAGTTATTAATAGTATTATCTTGGACATACTTTTGTATTGTACAAGAATGACTGAGCTGAGTCTGAGAAATGAGTTTGTTGTCTAAATGCCTCAAAATAATTTTCTCGTTAAAACTCAACAGTGTCAAGCAAACTCACATGACACACATCTATATGAACTGCATTACTTATGTTTGTAATTTCATCGATGTTGAAAAGTGTTCATGTTTGACTCTAAACCTTTAAGCAAAGGTTGTTTTTGTTGTTGATGTTTTTTTTAACACTATGTTCTTTAAACATCGGAATGTAATGCTTTAAATTTGCCTGGATCATTTTTGGTCTCTTCACCGACCCAAAGACGCTAAGAAAGACGCCCGATCCTCGCAACCCTGTAAAGCGTCAGAAGATGAATGAATAAATTAATTAATTAATTATGTTTTGACCTCTTCAATAAAGAACAAAAAGAAAATTACATGAAATAAAGATACTTAACACAACAATGTTGCTCTTCTTTTAGTGGATACAGTAAAAAAAGATCTGAATCACTGCATCATTACAATTATTTGACACTATTGTCTGATTAACAGTCTTAACATCTCAGAGATAGAAGGATAAAATAGTTACCGGACTTGCTGAATTCTTTATCCAGTTAGTTTGACCAAGGAGTTTTTGCAATCAGTATCTTAGTTTCATTATTTCTTTGATATTTTCATAATTCATAGTTTTTGTTGTTGTTCTCTCTATTGTTTAGTTCTACATTTCAAATGATTAAAAATGTAGTTTTATTAATTAGACTTGAATATGACAATTCTAGGTGAAAATCAAACATATCTACATACATATTATGTACATAACAAACATATGTACATGACGTAATTTACGATTGGGAATCTTTTTAATGGCTCATCAGAAGTCAACGCTGCACTGATCATAAGTCTGGCCTGGAAAGACTGACGAGAGCAAAGTGTGTTTTTGTCTCCCTCTACTGGAACAATCAAAATATACATGAGCCATTTGTTTCTCATGTTGAAAAGCTACTACAAGTTATTTTAAGCTTCTTTTTCAGGCTTGATAAATCTCTTATGACCAGGATGATCTCTAACCATCAGAAATATTAGACTTGAACAAAATAATTAAGGAATTTATAAACTACTGATCAGTTCAGGTTTGAGAACATATCACCATGATGTTAGACATGTTGCCGGTCGCACTTTAACGTTGATTATACTGAAATTGAGATAGTACAATTAAATAATGCAAAATAAAATTTATTTGTCATGTTCATTTGTACTTGTTATGTTTTTGCAAAAGATTGTAAAAACAAATACATGTTCAATAATCTTGGATGTTAATAATATACAAAACCAAATAAACTAATTAACTTATATAAATAGTTTCTCATTGAGTATTAAAATAGTCAGAGGAAGATTCAATCTAGATCTTGAGAACTGTACGTTGAGAAACTGTATTTTATAGGTGTTTTTAAAAAAATAAAATAAAAATAGAAATTACGTACATTTCAGATTCATTATCAGCTCTGCTTCTGTTGGTTCTTCTCTATGGTGGTTCTTCTGTCCAGCAGAAACAACAGGAGTTACTCAGTCTTTTCGGTTCAGAATCATTGAATTATTTTTGACTGTGTTGAACATGAAGAGAAGACTGAACGTGTTTGTAGATCCATCAGGAACTAAGCAGATCATATACAGGGTCTTCAGGAGTTTATGATGATGATGATGATGCATGTAACGTTTCAAACTTAAACACGTGAGCAAAAAATCAAAATACAGAATCAATTCCGAACCTGCACAAATAATTACTTTTCATGTCATTCCAGTTTTGAACGACAATATAAACCCTGTAGAATAAGACAAAAATGGCCACCATCTGGTGCTTTTCACACACTGCAACTCACACACAATGTGACAATAAAAGTGATTTGATTTTGTCTGCAAATAACAGTATAATTACTTAATTGAGGTGTGATGAATGTGCTTTTATCTTGTGCTATCAGGAAGTTTTCACCTGATTTAAGTCATTGATGATGAGAGCAAATGTTTGTAGGAGCAAGAGCAACATTTATTTTTGACTTGTATTTGCATCTTAAATTTCAACTTTTGACTGTGTTGTTCTTATCTTTTGTATCTGCACCTTAATTTTTATAAGAAAGTTTGTTAAAATCCCGAGACGCACATGTTGTACACACAAGTTTGTATAAGCCTGTACATTTCAGTAAACGTGAGTTACAGTAAGTGGTTGTTAGGAGTGTTACGCCCCCTGGTGGAGAATGTGAATAGCACAACATACGTACATTCTACATTCATTTACAAGCGAGGTCTTCTGAATTCATCTTCTGCGCTGTGGCGAGAGATTTTTTTTCTTGGAATAGCGGGAAATGAGACTTCTTCCTCTGATCGCCGCCAGGGGGAGACAAAGAGCTGGTATGGGTCAAACTACACAATTCTTACAAATAATGAGGATTCAAATCAAAGAACTATACAACGATTTTAGTTCTTTGAAACGTGCTTGTATTACAGAATAGCTTAACTACATCTCTATATTGTTTATTCTTCCACTTATTCTTTGTGAACAAGCAGTTAAATACAAATGGTTTACAGTATGTCAGATTTGTATGTAAAATTTTGAGTATGATAGATAATCCAATTAGATTAAGCATAAATTAATGCTTCAAATGTATTTCATTCAATATGGTTCACTTGATATTTTAAATGTTTTTAACAATTTATAGTGGTTAAGTGCCAGATTTAAGTGCCTCATTTTAATGATTTTGCATTCAATCTAATGATGGCAGAATCACAGAGAACGTCAAGGTCCAATGTACAAGTGAGTTTGTACAATAATCAAAATCTCAATCTTTAATCTGAACTTTTACACTAAAGCTTCCAGTAACTTAAAAAAAAAAAAAAAA
>CM051507.1:6668768-6698025 GCA_028031935.1 Paedocypris micromegethes | reverse complement strand
AAAAAAAAAAAAAATGCACACACCAATTGTGTCCTCAATGCTAAATAGTTCATTATAAATATTGAGAATAGAACTGGACTGATGACATTTCCTTATTGTGTCCCATTTTGAACCAGTTAAACTATCACTGGTTACTGTGACCACATTTTCCTGCCTCTGTCGTTGTAATTTCAGTGTGTGCGGCTATTGGAGGCTTTTGTGAATGTGGCTGGCACAGTGTTTGTGGTGGTATGTGACTGGAACAGTGAAACCGGTTTGTCGGACTCGTCCTAAACCCTCCACCCATTAAACAGGCTTTTATGCTAAATAAGGTAACATAATAATAGGAGAGGTGTTAAAATGAAGCATTTCAGAGACATTAAACCAAATGATTTCTCATGTGAGATGATTTTGTCCCATTGAACGTGTTACTGGGGCGAATCAGTCTTTTGTTTTAGCTGATGATTTGAACTTGAGTAAACAGTGAAATGTCCTTATTCCAAGTATTGAATCACGCGTGTAGAAGGTTCTGCTCCATAATGCGTACAAATAATGGATTTATACGTTCTTGTTGTTGGTCTTTTCAAACTGCCAGTCCAACACAATATGCCTATGAGTGGTTTTGCCTAATGAACTTCACCTGGTTAATGATTTGGCTGGTGTGAAAAGTTGATCCACTTCCTGAAGTGACTGATGACGCTGTGTGTGATTCTGACTGTGTCTCTGGTGTCTTTAGACGCTCTTTGGTCTCGGTCATGGTAGTAGTTGGAGTCTTACGGATTATATGGGGTGGACAGGAGGACTGTACGCACAATCACATCTCGTGAGAAGCATCGGATCTCGTCACACCCCTAATATAAATATATGTATATAAATATAAATATTTCAGTTGGACCGTTGACTTGGCATCAGTTTACACACCTGCGGTGCATATGCAAATACGGTTTGTGTTTTAACAGAGACCTTCATGGCCGATGACTCACCTGTTAATTCTAAGATGGAGTCAGCAGAAATGGTTTCCTTTGAGATATGATGGTTTGTGACTCCGTTTTTCATTTAGTAGTGTAGTACTTTTTTTCTCTAAACGAACTGTTAAGAGAAAATAAATTGAATGACACAAATTGTTCCGAGTGGTAGAGAGAAACTGTGTGTGTGATGCTCAAGTAAACATGCTCAAGTCGTATGTGAGTAGAATGGTGGAGTCAGAAAGTTCAACCACACTTGTACTTTCAGCCATAATAATAATATCTTTTATTTACAGTTCATCACATACAGTTAATAGACACTCATTGCTGTACAATCAGGAATATATACAAAACTGTGTGCATCAATAATAAAAAAATTTAAATAAATCAACTTGATCGACTTCACGTAAGGCAACCTTACTTCAGAGTAAATGGAGATTTGAGGAGGTAATGTGAAGATCAGGTGAAAGGGAGTTCTATGGTTGTGGAGCAGAGTGGAAATAAATGCTCATAGTAATGATATGAATTTAAAAGGGATGAGGCAGTCGCAAGAGAAGATCACTAAGTTATGGGTGAAGATTCTGGAGAATGAGTGTATTATGACAGAAAAATGAAGTTTTGGTGATGAAACGAGATAGTAGACTCCTTAAAAATTTGGCTAAAGCTGTTTTGTAAAGTTTAGTTTTAGTGCCAATAAGTTTTTTTTTCATCATTGTTCATTTTAGAAAATTACTAGACACATCTCATGTCTAGTAGGAATAAGAGATATATTAAAGGTTTACACTGTTTTTCTTTACGGAGAAATGATTAATCGGAGAGGAGGGTTTTCTTCAAGCCTTATGCCCCTGAGGCCAAACAGCCCATTTTAAGACGTTGTACCTACATAGTACAGGTGTAATAGCCTCTGAATAAGACACATCATTGTAGTGTCAGACCCGTCTTTGGTTATCAGCAGAACGTCTGCACTGGCTTTAACTGAGGTGAGTTAACATGAAGAGCGTCCTGTCACACGACTGAACTCTCCACCGGAGCAGTGTTCTCCTGTGAAAACATCAATACTTAATTATCTGTCTGATATACAGAATTACATAGTCAGCATTTATTTTATATATTTTAACAACTTAAAGGGTCAGTTTAGGTGATGTCTGATACCTTTCTCACTTTGTGTTTCCAACAGAAGAACATCAGTATAATAAATGCAGCAACAAACACAGGAACAACTGCTGCTAAAACGGCTCGATCTCTTGTAGCTAAAAATGGAAGAACAGTTTAATAATCAAATAATCTGATCAGCTGATCCCTGTAATCAATATATGAACATTCTGTTTTGATCAAAACTGCACCTGATGCTTCATCTGAGCAGATCTGAGAGACGTTGAGGTGTGTGTTCTGCTGTGTGATGGTGTTGTTTAACACACAGACGTAAGAATCATTCAGACTCTCAATCTCCAGAGGTAAAGAGACTCTTCTGCTGAGATCAGACACACTGATGGAGGAGATCAAACTCTCTCCTTTGTACCAGGACAGAGTCACGTTCCTCACGTTCTCCACTGAACACACCACCTCACACACTGATGAAGAGGAAGAGTTTCTGATGATGACGAGGAACAGGAAGACGAGCTGAAGACACAAGACAAAAAGCCATTAAATTATAGTTTGTGCTTTGGCCATAATCGATGTTAATAGCAGAGAGAGTTTTTGTACAAATATTAACACTGATTTTTTTTTTTTTTTTGAAAAAATTACAATTAACAAATTAAAGTGGTGATTCTGTGGTAGTTTCTCACTGATACAAACGTCACTTACTAAAGCTTTTGTTATGATGATGAGTTACAGAATATCAACCTCACTGAACGAGCGTCATCAGTTCTGATGCACAAATCCAATTTTTCTTTATTCTGCTTATATTTTAGTGCATGTGTTCTGTTAATAATGCGCACTCAAATTCTACAATTTATTTATTTTATCAGCAAAAAATCAGATTAATTTCAAAATGTATTTAGTTTCATGCAGTCTTGAAATGTTAAAATATTCACACTCACCGTTCACAGAAACTCTGAAGCTTATGCATCTGGTGCCTTTGTCGCTAATGATCTCTAGTGTATAAAGTCCAGCGTCTTCAGTTCTGATGTTTGTGATGTTCAGTGATCCAGTTCTATTGTCCATCACCAGTCTGTTTCTGAACTTATCACTGTAATATACTGGAGGCTTTCCTCTGTTGATTTCAGCGATTAGAGTTCCTTGATCTCTAAACAGCCACAGTATCTGCTGGTTCAAGTGTGTTTCATTGAGACCAGAGGGAAGCATCACTGATCCTCCTTCAGTCACTGACACTGACGTCTCTTCAGCTCCACACACTCCTGGGGAAAAAAAATCTTTATTAAGTTCAAGATCAGTGCATTTGTAGGGCGCTTTTCACGGTTACAACCGTCTCAAAGCGCATGTGTGAAAATGTACAAAAGATTGATGCATTTTATTTATTTGTTTGTTGGTGTTACGATAATGGCTATGACTATTAGCATTATTACAAAAGCAAATGACATTGGTAAAATATAATAATGACCAAACATGTTGAAATAACAGTAGCTGAAGGACTGAAGGATTGACCGTGCTCCATCTTATTCTGGACACGTCTTTACTCTTAAACTATGGGGTGAAACTAAAATGAAATCAACAGCTTGTCAGTGGTGTCTGTAAAATGCTTCTATCAAGTTAAAAGTCAAAGTTCAATCAAAGACTTTGATATAGTACATTTACACACCACAAAGGTGGACCAAAGTGTTGCACAGGTAAAAAAAAAAAAAAAACAACATACCTATATTAAGATTCATAATAAAAAGCAAAATCATGGCAAATAGAGCAGAACATAAAACAAAAACATTGAGATTGCACAGTAATAATAAGTGCATACGTGTATTTACAGTCTGGATTTCAACGACAGCGAAGACATGATCATCACGGGACTTAAGCCGAGATTCAGGAGTGTCTCGGAGAGATCTTACAGAGTTTTTAACCTTCCTCTTGTGTTGGAGTCGAAACCGAAAAAACTACCAAAAATATTTTGTTGATCGCTTCAAGGCTTTTTGACTTTGTCAGTAACAAAATAGAAACCAAATAAAAAAAAATCCAATTATTAAAATGCTCTAACTAGCACTTGTTATGTTAGGGTCGATTCCGACACGGTCCTAAACAGATAAGTGACACAAAATGATAAATGAATTTCTACGCAGAAAACAAACAACCAGCTCATCTTCCAATCATGTGCTGTGTTTATCTACCCAAAAACAAAACAAAAGGGGGAATATTTAGACCAGTAACATTAATAAAATAGTAGAGACTTTGGTGTGTGTGTGTGTCTTGCATCTTCTTGACTATCTTGAGTAGAAGCATCTCACAATTTCAAGCAAAAGTGAGAAAAAATTGACAAGGACCCAAGATCTGAATGTTATTGTTTGAAAAAGTGAAGAAAAATAATGTCAAAGTGATAATGATGAGCTGGTTTCTGAAGAGAAAGCCCCGCCCACTCTGACCTGCTGACCCCAGAAATATATATAAGGAACATTTTGCATTCTCATTTGCAAGTCTGTAAAAGTAATATATGCAAAAATGTGACGTGATTGTGCTAGCGGCTGCGTTTTCAACCAGCTGAAGGTGTGAGAGATTGTGGGAGTTGTGGATTGTGCAATAGTGGCAATAGTCTTGTCAAGACAATAAAATGTTGAAAAAAATGTAATAAAAAAAATTAACTTAATTTTTGTCAAAAGCCTAAACTGATAAAAACATGCCTAAACTACTATCGATTCTGAGTTTGACTATCAAGATGTGATTTATGATGATTCCAAAGGACAAATTCAACAACAGACGTATAATAATTATTAATAATAATAATAATATTAATAATATTAATAATAATAATAATAATAATAATAATAATAATAATAATAATAATAATAATGATGATGATGATAATAATAATAATTGAACCTTATTAATCCCTCAGTGGGGAAATTCGTCTCTGCATTAACCCATCTGAACAAACTCGGAGCAGTGGGCAGCCTCAGAGTGGCGCCCGGGGGAATAGCCCCAGAAATTATCATTTTTCCAGTTGAAACTCTTGGAGCATGAGGCAAAAAATTTAAAAGTGAAGAAAAGAGATGAGCACTATTCTTCACAAGTTAAAATGAAGAATATAAAATTTAAATTATTAAACGATAACCGATCCGCGACAACAAAAAGATTAGGCTTTTTGTTTGCTTTGATACGTTTGCCCTGTTTCCCCTGTCTCCACAGATCGTGAGGATGGTGATGAGGACTTTGTGGAGGTTGAGAACAGGCGTGTCCAAGATCACAGGGGTCAAATGCTGCCCGTCTTTATAATTTCACATTAAGGTCCACAACCTCTCTCAAAAAATCCATAATTTCTGGCCGGCTAGGATGTTCGTATCATAATTGAACTGATACACAATCAAATTATTTGCATTTGAAAACAAAATAAATGATGAAATAAATAGTTTTTAAACAGTGCATATTTTTTGGCAACATTTGTGGTGAAAAAAAAAATGTCTAAATAAACAATTGGCTCCCACACAACTTCACCTCATCATCACATTAGAAAGTTGTGGAAAAAGGTGTCTCAAAAAGTACAGTACATTTGTGTGTGTTAAACCGTCTTGTCTGGACGCTAGCTCTCTCCCTTTGTTATTGCCAGAGAGAGTATGACAATTAGACATTCAAAGAAATCTAAATATAAAACAATACAAATTAATAAATATTACATTACATACAAATATCAAAACTAATACAAAACATGTATAATCTAACTGTCATTGTTATTGAAGAACAGTGTTGGGAATGTTACTTTAAAAAAAAGTAATTAGTTACAGTTACTAGTTACTTCTAAAAAATAGTAATTGAGTCACATCATTATAAAAGTAACTAATTACTAGGAAATATTTTTGTTTTGCTGCTTTTTTTTGCTGCTGTCAATATTAAATATGTTAAATGAATGAAATGGACACTAAATAAAATACATTATTATTATTATAAAGCACTGTAGATTAATCTACACTATTTTAATATTGTTGTGAGACAGTAACAGACACCTCACACTTCAAATTCAAAATAGTATTGTAAATACGTATTATCATTAGTATAATGAATAATAAAACACAATAGATGATTTAGAACTTTTAATATTTATATACAGTATTAGAACTACAACTGGCCAACAAAGTCTAAACTTAAATTATGCTTTTATAATATATGCTATGTCTAAATATAAATACAATGCTTTCAGTATATTTTGTTTAACAATATACCAAGATTAAATACCAATAACAAAAATGTACACTCTTTCTAGAGCAAACAGGTAGTAAAATTAGGGTGCTTTCACTAGTTCTTTTTAAACGAATCTCAGTTCGGTTTAAGTGAGCCAAAAAGGGAAAGTGAGTTCAGTTCTTTTTGCTGTTCACAACATAGTGGACTCAGAAGAGAAGTCGGTTCTTTTTTCGCTCCACTTCAGCAGTGAAAAGACCCCAGACACTCTTCACACATGAATCTGATCTCTCTCCTGCGATGTCGCTCCTTTCTTGTACGCTTTTATTTACATTAACTCGGCATTGGTTTCGTTGGAAAAATGATTCGTTGGAAATCATTGGAATGATCTCCGCTTGGGAGACGCCCAACCCCGCGACCTGCCATAAAAGGTAAAGCCCCCCACCCACCCACCCACCCCGACAAGTGCGAAGCCTGGGCGCTTGTAACGTGTGACCAGACGCAACGGTTTCGCGTGGTAAATGATGGACATTTAATCTAATCATCACGTTTTCAGTCGCACCACGTTCACATACGCACCTAACACACCCCACCGTACACACGCGCACCGTTGTAAAGTACTGTACTAGAAACGTTTAAACAATCTTGTGTTTAGTTCGAGCTTCAAACAACAAATAAACGAACGGAAACGTGAACAGCGCAAGTGTCCATACCTTCGGGATTTATGAAGAGTAAACTCACAAACAAACAACACCAACAGATGACCGCCATGTCTCGAGATGTTCTCAGTCTAATGCCCATGAAGATTCAACGTGTTTGGCGCGAGGTTTATACACCGGCACCGGGTAAAGCAACGCCTTCCACTTTCAGCTGTCAGCCTATCAGCTGTATCAGCACCTTTAAACTGCTCATGGCGGTTTCATCATGACACTTCAAACACAGTGGCGGTTCTACACTGTGTGGCGCCCTCATTCAAAACACATGACAGAAATGTACACATGTACAAAATGTCTATATTTTAACGATAAAGCTATATAAAACTATACATTTTACCAAAAAAGAATAACACACAAACAAAATACAGTATAATAATAATTTGTAAACATAGGGTGACCAAACGTCCTCTTTTCTCCGGACTTGTCCTCTTTTTACACCTTGTCCGGAACGTCCGGACGGATTTTTGAAATTCACGAAAATGTCCGGGTTTTACTCTTTTTTTCATATACGCGTTCAGAATCATTCCGCGTATATGTAAATTGGCCGGCGCTTTGCACACAGAACACAGGCACTACTTTTTTACACAATGAAATTACGCAGATGCTGCCTTCCTTGTGTGGACGGGTCTGCGCGGGTCTGCGGCTGCGCTGCGCGCACACACATAAACTCACGTGCAGGTCGGTACAAGTGTTGAGTCTCGTTTCGGGTGCTGGAGACTCCAAGTCTAAGCTCACATTATAAACATCTCATCTCATCTTTGTAAAACTCTTCTATTATTATTTTATCAAGATATATTGTTGAAGCTGAATTTTCTAACAGAAGAGTTGTTTTTTTTTGTCAAATTTTTTGTACATGTTTTTACAGATGTATTTTTATTGTATTGCTTAATTTTGCAAAATTAAAGCATATTAAACTTCAATTATATGTATATATAAAGATATTATATTAAAGATTAAAAAGTAATACTTCAGACTTTTGAAAAAAAAATTTATGTGTTGTGTGTGTGGTGTGTGTGTGTGCGTGCGCGTGTGTGTGTGCTGTGTGGTGTGTGTGTGTGTGTGTTGTGTGTGTGTGTGTGTGTGTGTGTGTATTATTTATTATTATTTTTTTTTTTTTTTTTTTTTTTTTTTTTCAAAAGTCTAAAATGCTATTATTTTGTTACAGGTTTCACAGATTTTTTATTATTTTATTAGAAGTTAATTACAGGAGTAACCCCATTGAACCACAAGAAAGCGTGTTCATCACCTCAGAGAAGCCTGTCTGAATTTGGTCCCGAGGCCGCGCCGATTGTCCTCTTTTTTGAAATCAAAATGGTCACCCTAGTAAACAATCTCTAAGCGCCACAGGAAGAAAATTAGAGAGTCCTAAAAAGCTCGGTGAATGTCTTGAGGGATTTTTTAGAAGCAGCTCTATATCTCAGAGCTTCAGGTAGAGAGTCCAGAGCTGCTTAACGAATAAATATGCTAAATACTACAGACCTTAAAATAAAAGGGAAAAAACAACACACAAACAAAACTAAAATCTGACTTTTCTCGGCCTCCTTGAAGTAAAATCGCCCATTAGTACAAATATGTTACATGAGATACTGTACAATTTAGAGATATAGCATAACTTTATCTTGTGCTTGTTTTTTCCTCATTTTTTCACTTTTTCCTATGTTGTGAACTGACAGCTTTGTGTGTTTTTTCTCCATCTCTCCGATTCCATTGTTTGCTTGTTTTGGAAATTGGGGATCAAGTCATCGGATTTATCCCACACCCCTTCACCCCACACTGTTACTCAAGACCAAGAGTCAAGAGTGTAAACAATACCATTGTTTTGATTACGTTTTTAGGCATGACACAATTTAGATATAAAAAAAAAAAAACATTTTTAGGAGTGTAACGATTAATCAGTGTTGTGCAAGTTACTTTGAAATTGTAATATGTTACATATTACTTATTACTGTTTGTAAAAAGTAATAAGTTACATTACAATATTACTTTCTCAGAAATGTAATATATTACATTACTTTTGTATTACTTTTAAGTTACTTTCACCAAAATAACTACAGAAGTAGAAATTAACGTCCTAAAATAACAAAATGTACTTTTTACTTGTACAGTAATTTATGTTACAACCAGTGGAAGACATAGAGTTATGTAGCGTAATGACTGTGGCCTCTCCAAGCTACAAATAACAATATACATAATCTATAATTGTAGGGTGACCATATATTTTGTTTTCCAAAAAAGAGGACAATCAGCGCGGCCTCGAGACAAATTCAGACAGGCTTCTCGGAGGCTGATGAACATGCTTTAATGTGCTTCAATGTTGCTAAACTATAACTTAGTAAAAATAATCACTTAACTTAAAAAAAAAATCAGTAAAAACCTAAATAGGTAACTATTTTAGTCAGAATTTTTTGAATAATGAAAAATGTTTTTAAAAATGTGATTGTTTTTAAAAAAAAATAATAATACAAGAAAAAAGTCGGCCCATTGTTTCAAAACGATACGCGCAATTTCATTCTCAAATATTACTTTCTCATATAATTTAAAGCACGGGTTGTGAACCTGCGTACACGTGTATTAGTCGTTTGAAGAAGAGGGAAAACCGGACATTATCGTGAATTTATAAAATCCGCCCGGATGTCTGGGGAAAAGACGCTTGTCAACACTAATAATTAACTTTAAAAAGTGTTAAAAGTATGGTAGACAAACGATTCCTCCAACATCAGTGAATAACTTGGGTATATCTGATATCAGACACAACAGGAGTATGTAAACTTCAGTGCGTTTTATTCATTTTGAATGACTCACCACACAATACTGTCCTGCTTTCTGGCCATAAAGTGCAGAGAACACTGTCGTTGCTGTTTTCTTTCTCTTCCCAGGTCAAGTCGCGTGTTTTTTTAAATAGCTGTTTTTTGATGCCGACAATTCAGCGGTTGCATTTCACCACAATGTTCTTGTTTTTTACAAAACTGAAACAATGCGCATAAGACCATCTCGCGAATGTACCACCGGCTGTTGTTTATTAAATGTTCAAATGTGCCGCGAGTGCGCGACTCTGGCCCGTGCACAGCCGCAATCAGAGCCACAGCCAATGCGCTCAGAGCACACACTCGAGCTCAGAGCCAATCACTGCACCTCGAGCTCAGAGCCAATCACTGCACACCTCGAACTCAGAGCGTTACAAAATACAACGCTCCACCAGCGAAAGGCGGAACGAATGACTTACGCGTCTATTTGCGAACATGAAATGTTAAATGTTTGATTTACTGTCTTGAAAGTGAAAGATTTGATGTAACGCAAGCGTTACTTGCATGTAACGAGTAATATATTACTGAAAATACTAAAAGTAATAAGTTACACTACCGCGTTACAGCAAAACGTAATATATTAGTGTAATATGTTACTTTTGTAACGCGTTACTCCCAACACTGCGATTAATCTTGTATTTGACGTATACATCCTTAATAAAGTAGTGATGCGTTGAAGCCTGCTCTCTTCTCGAGAGAGACACACTCACACTGACACACATGCATGGCCTTTTGGGCTCCTCTTCTCCCTCCTTTTTACTTTTTTAGTTTTGTGCGCACGACACACAAACGTATGATATTTTACAGAAAAGAAAAATTTGTTGACATGAAAAAATGTCACCCTGGGCGACTGCCCCCTTCGCCCATGCCTAGAACCGCCACTGGTCAAATATAATGCGGCAGCAGTGAGCGAGAGAGTGGGGAAGGGACGAGGGGAAAGAGAGACAGACAGAGAGAGAGAGAGATGGAAAGAGGGAGAGAGAGAGAGAGAGAGAGAGAGAGAGAGAGAAAGGGATTGAGAGAGAGAGGGGAGGGAGAGAGAGGGATTGAGGGGTGGGGGGGCACTTAAATCTTCTCACCTTAATCCCTGATCCTCATCTAGAAGCAATTAAAAATCCTCTTGTGCTCTCAAACTTCCATACGTTTAGAGAGAAAGCCCAGTGCTTTGTGTCAGAAGCGCAGTAAGAACCAAATGTGAAGGTCTGTGCATTCAAATGATCATGGGAGGTACTTTCAGTTACTGGTTTTACAGGTTAAACATCTTCTTGTCAGATGACAAATATTTATTGTACATATTCTATTTCCTCTGTGTTATCACAATCAACGAGGACTGAGAGAAAACGTTCGGTGCTTATTAGTATCTAAAGAAGCAAATCAAAAGAGAAGAGGACAAACGAAACTTAAGCAAACAGCTCCTGAAGCAAATGTCAGATTCATAGAAACATTTCATAAAAGTTTAATTTGAAATTTCTTAAACAAAATAAATCCTTATTGATATTGACAGTTGTCATTTTAAACAAGCATATTTTTAAAACTATAATGCTAAACATAGCTGCAAAAGTTTGAGCCTTGACTTGGAGATAAAGTGAGGAATCAATAGTTATTGTGGGAGATACACACATATACAATGCACATTACAATAAATGCTTTTGGACAACTGTTGATCATTCAGATGCGTATATAGAGCTACTCGTATGGGAGAAGAAGGCAAGGCCTAGATGTATATACTTTTTTTATTTGATGCTGCTTGTGTTTTTCTTAGTGCTGCTGCAACAAGGAAATTTCCCCACTGTGGGACGAATAAAGGACTTTCTATTCTATTCTATTCTAAAGGGTTAGGGTTAACAAATGTTTAAAAATTTTTTTTTTTAATTACCTGATGAAGAGATTGTGACTGTTCAACACTTAGAGTTATTTATTGACAAAGCATTAAAAATCATAAGATTACACAACTTGTGTGGGAATGAAAATGTCCGGAGGCAAAGAATGCTCATACAAATACAAACAGACAAACACAAAAAAACCCTCTCGCCCAAAACCTGTAAATAGTGTTTCTTGTTCTTTTTTATTTTGTCCAGCAGATGTCACTGCTGTCCTGCATCGATTTAAGGGATTTAAGAGATTTCGGTTACTACTTAAATTGTTCTTTTTCTGCCCCGATTATTTATATTTAAAGGAATTAATGAGCAGTTTTCATTACAATGTTTAATTTACATGCAATATGCCGTTTCAGAAGTTACCGTACCCAAGTTATGCAGAAAGTTATTTTAAATTGTGCTTTGTAATAACACTTAGCAATAACTTTTGTAAAACTATGTGCTAAAATCAAAGCAGCATGAAAGAGAGTTTGTGTGTCAGAGGTTTAGTCACAGTTTTAAAAGTGACGTCACTGTCCTCAAACTTCAGAATAAGCGAGTGAAGAAAAGAACGTTTGTCCTCTAGTGTCTGTTTCAAACACTTCTGAATATTACACACATTTTTACATCCAGTGAAATTACACTCATCTACAATAAACATAATGAACAAATATTAACAAAAAGTGTATTAAAAAAGGTGCCATTAGTCCATCAGTGGAAAATAAAACACTCTCGGACTGACACTAAAAAGTTTTTAACCACAGTGTGAGAAGCTCTTTCCTCTTTCAGCTGAAGCTTCTCTACTGCTTCAGACGTGTCACAAAGATGTGGCTTTTACTCGTGATTTCATTCTCTGTCGGTAAGATTTTCTCAAATATAGAAGAATATAAATATAAAATATATAAATATAGAAGATCATTTTTTTTGTTATAAAACACCAAAATGTTAAAGTCTTAAATTTTAAAGTCATAGTAGTAGTAGTAGTAGTAGTATTTGTAGTAGTGTTTATTTATTGTCATTGTTACAAGGAACAACGAAATTGCGTTCTGGAGCATCACACATAGTGCAAAAATGTCATTTTATTTATTGTACTTTACGTCGCTCTGTTCTACTATTTGTATTTTATACATGTACGTATTATCTGACTAACATAGCCACGGAACATTTATTTGAAAATGTACGTATATTTCATTATTCATTTGCATTATGCAGTACTTTTAATGTAGTTTTTAACAACAACAAGAGTTAAAACTTAGTGTGCTTCAGCGTGTGGAGGAGAAGAAGAGATGAAGATGATGTTGGTGTCAGAAGTAGATTGTGTGACTCTACACACGGGTCTCACGGAGAGAAAAGCAGGAGATCAGATCCTGTGGCGCTTCGGGTCAGAAAGATCTCGCATCCTTATTTACTCAAAATACCTTGTTTACCCCACAAGTGTCTAGAACTCCCCACTTTAGTATAAGAATCCCAGCATTTAGGGCCTCACTTTGATCTTGAAATACGTATGTCAACTTATTTAACTACTTAGTTTTTGTCTTACTTTACCAGAAGAGGGCGCTGGCGAGTCGTTGTTGTCGACACTTATTTAACACATATCTCTGAAGAACGTTCAAAAACCAATGTCGTCCATAATCACGACAATTTCTGTCAAGGATTTGGAAAAAAAGTAAAACGTTTTTTATCTAAAAAGATTATCATTTGAAATCCAAGATTTAGGATCTTAAAGAAGGAAGGAAGGAAGGAAAGTGAGGTGACGGCAATGTGGCCACTAGGGACCATATGAATTTGTGCTCTGCATTTTAACCCATCCATGAAAGTGCACATGGGGCGGCGGCCGGGGGGCATGTGGGGTTCAGTGTCTTGCCCAAGGACACTTTACAGTTGTAGAACTAGTTGTAGGGGGGATTCGAACCGGCAAGAGCATCGAGATGGCATAGACCAATTGTTTTGATCTAGATTAATCTGACAGTTCTAATTTAATCTGCATTAATATATATATATATATATTAATATACACTCTTCTCTTGAGAAGACATGGGCAGCGTGTGGAAGCGCAGCAGCTCTCTCTTCCATTTCGTTGCCTTGTACCTGTACATGTGTAATGACAATAAACTTGAATCTAATCTAATCTAATCTAATATATATATATATATATATATATATATATATATATATATAATGTATATTTTATCTACTGTACACTAGGAAAAATCCATGTGAACAAAAATAAGAAAATAAAAAACAAAATTAGTAAAAATAACATTATATAAAGAAAATTGATTTTAGAAAATTCTTAGATTTTCAGGAAGTAGCTAGTTTCTTAAATTGAGAAACATTGTGTTCTTAAAATAAGAACATTTCACTTGACGTTTCTTGTTTCAGGAAGTTCTGTGTTCAAACAAAATGTCTACTTTGAAATTAATCTTGATTTAGTGTAAAATATTTTCACAATTAGCATTTTTGTCCAAGCTAGAAAATTCAAGTCCTATTTTAGTGAAGTCATCTCTCACTCTTAATCCCAACATAGTGAATGTATCTATTCTATATATAAAAATAACAAGATTTATTGTCTAAATTCAAGATTTTGTAGCTTGTCAAGAATGTGTTTTTTGCAGTGCAGGGCTCTTCTCTCACCTGCACCGTGTCCAGCCCAGGACAGAGTTCGACCTTCTGATGATCTTGTCCAGTCTCTTCCTGTCTTTCCCTGAGATGCTCCTGCTCCAGCAGACCACACCGTACAGGATTGCTGATGCCACCAGAGTCGTAGAAGATCTTCAGGAGAAAGACCCTCTCACAGTCTCCTCAGCACGGAGAGCAGCTCTAACCCTTCCTCTACAGTGCTGTGATTTATTAAAGCTGATAAAAGAAACCTTATACTTCAAGTCTTTACATGCACAAAGATTCAGTCACACATTCTTGTCTTGGTTGTTTCTCATAGGTTAGCTATCAAGGTGGGCGGAGTCTGAAATGCAGCCGTTTTTATCTGACATTTATACTTCTTTTGTTACTACAGCTTGAGGCTTTAAACATTGCAGGATACTTCTAGCTTCAACAAAATGGCCCATGTCTAGCAACTAGCAAAGCTAAAAAAATATGATCAGAGCAGTGCATTTTCAGCAAGTGAGTGTGAGTGTGCAAGGAGTGCGGTGCTTTTACTGTAACTCACTCCTGTGTGATGAATAACACTGAAGCTTCACTCAGATGATGTCATTGGACAGAAAGACTCTCATCTGCTGCTTTTTTTTTCACATTCTGGCGTGAAATGGAAGACAAACAAGTTTCTAGACAAAAAAAATACTGTTCCACCAGATTAGCCAATGACAACGATTGCTCAATCGCTTGTTCTTCGCCCCAGAAGAGACTCTCACTTGGCAGCAGAACCCCCCGCCCCCTTTAATATTTACAGTATTAAGTACACAATGTCACCATCGACAGTATTGCACACCTTAATAAAACATAGAATAAATATTCTAAATGTCAAATCACACTTGAAATATTAGCTTAAAATAGCTTAAAATATTACAACACCCCATAAAACACACGTTTCAACAACTGAGAAGACAGTATACATCTACAGTAAAGTTCGAAAGTTTGGGGTCACTTGAAATATCCTTATTTTTGTCAATGAAACACACTTTGAACTAATCAGAAATACACTCTACAGTATGTTTGTTGCTAATGTGGTAAATAACTATTCTAGTGATAAACGTCTGGTTTGTGGTGTAATATCTACATAAGTGTGTAGAGGAACATTTGCAGCAACTGTCTCTCCAGTGTTTTAATGCTACAATGCTAACGCTAATAGTGTCAAAAGGATAATGGATGATAGTAAAAGTCTTGTTTGATCATGTTAGCGCTGCTGGAAACTGTTTAGCTGGTTAAAGAAGCTAGAAAACTCACCTTCCTCTCAGCAGCTTGACAATCTGGAGCATTTGTGGAGTTAATCAAACGCTCAAAACGGCCAGAAATAGAGAACAATCACGAAACTCCACAGTCTGTTCTTGTTCTTAGAAACGAAGGCTATCCCATGACAGAAATTGTCAAGAAACCGAAGATTTGATCACAAACTTTTGAATGGTAGTGTATATATAATGAATGACTAAAATCAATCAGTCCATAACATGCATTAATAAATAACAGCACACATTCAATTATTAGCTTAAAAACTTGGTAAATTACTTAGTTATCACCAGTAGCAGCAGGTAGAAAATAACTGTGATGTCTCCTTCACTTCACACAGCTATGGTGGATCAATTCTCCAGAGCAGATAGTGACTTCACCAGACTTCTAATAATAATTTGAACATTGCATTAACTTTGACAATGCATGTCATAGTTTAAAAATTTCTGTCACAATTTTGGTTTTTCTTTCAACACAATCTGTTGTTAAAACATCAGAATATTAGAGAAGCTTTACATTTGTCTGAATCTGCCTCTTTGATTAAGAGAAAAGCGCATACGAGAAATATAACAGCAGTTTTAGAAGATGATAAAGCGCTGAATCAATACATATACACACCGTCAAAAATGGGTCGATTTACATACAGAAGAGTTTTTATTTTCGTTTTCAGTTACTGTAGAAAAAACTTATTAAAATGTCCAGAAGAGGGCGCCAGAGCGTCGTTGACTGAGTGTGAATTTATGTCTCTTATTTTTCGGAGTTGTCAATGAGGCGAGATCGTGGACCAAAGTGATGAAACGCGCGTGAGACACACAAAAACGAGCCAGATTTATGCTAGCTAGAGTAAAAGAAATGATTAAAAAAAAAATTTAAATGCATTGTCCATTACGTTTTTGTTGTTGCACTGCAAAAAAATGCAACTTTGCTCATTTAAATAAGCGATATTTTTATACTTATTTTGTATACACACACACACACACACACACACACACACACACACACACACACACACACACACACACACACACGCGTCTTGAATTTAATATATAGTGGGGTCCCACCATTTACTTTACAAAACATTACATTCTCTTGATATAGTCGTCTTTTCTGTTTAAATGTTTAAGAATTATTATTATTATTATTATTATATTATTATTATTATTATTATTGTTGTTTTCTGTTGTTACTGTTGTTGTTTGTTGTTGTTGTTGTTGTTGTTGTTGTTGTTGTTGTTGTTATTAACAAATGTCTGTATATAAAGCTTATAACCTTCCTCTCAAAAGTTGGCCTACAATCTAAAATTTACATAACCGATAAATAAAAGAAGCTAGAAGGACTGGTTCCAGCGGTATTCTTTACACCAACACACATTGTTAACCGTTTTTAACCGTCGACTGATGCTCCAGGATCAACTATTGTGTCTCCGTCATGCGTGTAGAGTGACGTGACGAGTCGAAGCTTTATATACAGATTAATCAAAGCATTAGCTGAAGCGTAAAACTATAGCTGAACCCTTCTACATGATCCTGTGAGGGTTTTGCTCTATAGGTCAATTTATTTTTGAATATAGAGTGTGTGTTGAGAATATAGTGTGTGTGTTGAGAATATAGAGTGTGTGTTGAGGCTTCACTTCCTGTTGACCTGTGATGCTGAAGAGCGTCTGTCTGGTTTGACAGGAAGTGGTCTGTGTGTCTCTCAACACTCTCCACTTAGTTTCCACGGTATGAAACGAGACAAAAGGAGAGTTACACGTGTCTAAACGTTACTTTATTGAAATTGTAAATCAGCTGCTTAAATAAGAAGAGACCGACAGTGACTATTATATGTTATACAGACAGGTATGTGTTATGTGTCACACATTCATAACAGTACAATGCTCAACCCGAATGTAAATGCAAAAATAATTCCACATCAACAATAAAAAAAGCAAGAAATAAACAATAGCCTCCGGGGTCCTAGTGTCCTCGTCAGGTCACTGCTGTGTTAACCCCTGACGTGCTAAAACGAATCCGCCATGTTGTCGTTGTGTTGCAGATATAGCAAAAATGGCGGAGAATAGGACGGAAGTTCTGAAGTGATGCAAAGTCTTTGCAAAGGTATTAATAAAAAGTATTTAATATTGATTATTTATGGAAAATTACGAGCACAATATTTAGGTGAGACTAGGTGTCCCTTTTGTTAGGACATGAAAGATCCGATGAAAACAAGTAATGTAAATATTTAGTAACGACATATGTAATATCTCCACTAAAACATTGAAATAATGACGTTTCTTTTTTTACACTTATGTGCATTCATCTGCTGTTTTTTTTTTCCAAATTCTGGCGGGAAAAGGCAGCCAAACAAGTTTCAACAAGAAACAAATAAAACCTGTTACAACAGATCAGTCAAGCCCCTGCCACGCCCCCGCCCACTACACACACTTCGAAAATATTACCTTTAAATTTTACAACACCCCAAATAAACACAAACTGAAACTAAAATCTGAGGCAACGTAAAATGCATTGATGTGAAAAGTCATTTAAATGTGTTTTTAAAGAATAAATGTGTGTATTATCCTATCCCCTTGTAATATATTATCTTATAAGTGTTATTCTGTTTCTTACTATTCGGTTTGAAATACATGGAAATATAGTTATTTTCGTATATTTCAATCATTCTGTCTTCTTTAGGATTTATATGAAACTGTTGCGTGTATATATATATATAAACAATATATGCGTGTATATGTTAAAAGCATATTTAAAAATGTCCAATATATTGGATATATGTATTTTGAAAATATTTACATTTAAATACATTAAAACAATGTTTCACAGATACATTTCTTCTTCATAGATGGATCTCTTTATTTATAGTTCTTTTTTGATGACATGGATACAGAGAATGATGTTTCATACCTTTTATATTAAGATTGTTTTCTTTTTTTTTTCTCCTTTTTTTGAATTGTGCACCCGATAGCTTTACGGATTCGAATCAACAGAAAACACACAGAGATCCGGAAGAAACCCACAGGAACAGACGCAAGTCAAACTCTGTGTTAAAGACGATTCAGAGTGACAGACATGAAGCTTCTGTTTAGTAATAAATATCAAACTGTTCCATTTTCACGCGTCATTGTCATTTCACAAACTCAGATTGGTTGAGGAGGCAATAAATCTTTATTTTTGTGTGTTGTGTTGTGTTGTGCTGGTGTGTACTGTACGTCTCACTGAAGAATAAATGTGTGTAATAAAGACGGTTCCGAACTGATGGAAGCTCAAATCTCAATCATAATGTCTGTTATTAAAGCAGCTCAAATCTCTGATGCACTTTTCTTCTTCTCTGTGTGTGTTTTCTCTCACACAGATAAAGTCCGGAAGAAACTTGGTGATGAGGTTTTTTCTCATCAGGTTGGTGTTTAAAGCGTCTGTGTTCCATCATTCTCTCGTTCATTTGAGGAGAAATATGCTTCACGTGTTGATCCATTTCATTTTTCTTCTGGGTGAGTGACGTTTTAGTTGCTGTGTTTGATTTCATATAGAACGATAATGTGAACGTTTGTAAATTGTTGTGTTTCAGGAGTGTTTGTGGCTTCAGCAGAAGAAATAAAGTCAGTGTCAGTGACGGAGGGAGATTCAGTCACTTTACATACTGGTTTTACTGAGACACTGAACAGTGATTCTCAGATACTGTGGACATTTATAGATCACACATCAGAAACTCTACTAGCTCAGATTTTACAACAAAAAGTTATTTCACACAATGATTCTGAAACTGAGAGATTCAGAGGAAGAGTGAATGTGGATCTTCAGACTGGATCTCTGACCATCAACCACATCAACAAATCACACGCTGGACTTTATAAAGTGATGAACATTAATAAAGGAGTCAAACACAAAACCTTCAGAGTTTCTGTTCATGGTGAGAAACTGATTCATAGTTGTGTGTGTGTTGTTTATCTTTTACTTGTATCTGTTACATTGATACTGTAGATCTGTAACTGGATTTTTATGAACTATAATTCATAATCTAGCATGAAATTGATTCAGGGTTTATTAGTAAAGTGTTCTGTTGTTCCTCAGCTGTTCTTGCTGTCCCCGTCATCATCAGAGACTCTTCTCCATGTTCTTCATCCCGGTGTTTGCTGTGGTGTTCAGCAGTGAATGTTTCAGACGCGACTCTGTCCTGGTTCATCGGCAGCAGTGAAATATCTTCCATCCACTTGAACGCTGAGAATCTGAACTGGTCTCTTCCTCTGGCAGTGGAACATGAGGATGGAAACATCTACAGTTGTGTGGTGAACAACAGCATCAGCAGCAGAAAGACTCTCAGCAGAAGTTCTGATCTCTGTCAGTGTTCAGGTCAGAACACACACCATACATTACTGACGGGTCAGACTTGACATCTGAGACTCTAAAGGATTCTTCTAGACATGTTCTTGATGGATGGACCCTTAGTTTAATAGATGGATTGACACATGGATGGATTTACTAGATGAATTGACACTTAATAGACACGTGAATTTAATAAAAAAAGTTTATCATCTCAGACGTCTCTTCATTTCTCTTCCAGATTCAGTCTCTCTGTCTTCAGTGTTTGTGCTGGTTCCTCCATCAGCTCTGCTTCTGTTGATCTGTGTCGTGGTTCTTCTGTCCAGTAGGAACAACACTGGTCAGTCTTTTCTTCATATTCCGTCATAAATAAATAAAATCTGAACTGAAAAGACCGAATGTTTTGTAGATGCATCAGAAACCACACGGATCATCTACAGTGTCTTCAGAGGAGAGGAGGATTAATGACGAAGCGTGTAATGCTTGATGAACGTGCTTTTTTCTCGTGGTTTCAGGAAGTTTCCCATCGAATGTATTTGTTAAACTATTTGTAAAATGTATTGTAATTGTTAAAATTTGTTGGACTACTAACATTTATACTAACATACGTATTATATTTATATCGTGCAATTTATATCTGTCAGATATACTCCAAAAATATTTTTAATAACCGACAAACTCCTACAATGATGGTATAGATTTAATATAAGATCTATGAGTTTAATTTTTTTTTATTTTTGGTTGGATGTTTCAGAGTTATTCTTTCAATTTTTTCCCATGCTGTTGTAACCCTTAATAAAAGACTCACTTTTGTAGTTGTCACGCTATTTACAAAAAGGCATTTCCTTTCTTTTAATAGATTTTCATAACAACAGACGTTGTGTGTGACCTTTTGTTCAATCTGCAGTGACATTTCACCTTTTTACGTCAATGATGATGAGAGCAAGTTTGTCATCTAAGTATTATATAGTTAAACAATGTTGAATTAAAAAAAAAGAAAATCCATTGTATGTAACGTGTAAAGATAGATTAACAAAAGATTAGATAAGATAGTCCTTTGTTCCTCCCATAATGGGGACATTTCCACTTTGCTGCAGCAGTACAGCTATAAATACGAGAACAGGATGTAAAGTACAGTATTGTATTTACGCGAAGATAACTACCCCGATGATTTTCAGGCACAACATAAATATAAAAAAAATAAACTTTTTTTCCCTTTGTTATTACATTTCTGGTTCAATTACGTTAATAATCTCCTAATAATATATTTTTTTTCTTTATTTAACAAACCTAACTTGTGACTTGTATCCTTTTGATATTGATATCACTTGAATGATAGATAACAAAAAGTCGATTCTAGTGGTCAGAACTTCAGTTCCCAATCATTTTTTTCATGCCAATCAGCTCTGTTTATCTGACGCTGTGTGAAGAGAATCGTGGTGAATGATTATTATCCCCTGTTTATCAGATCCAGCGTTTTGATTGTGTCTGCTCTTTGGATTTTTTACTTCTTGCCCGTGTTCTTCATTTTTGACTGTTTTGACTTATTCTGCGATGACACATTGGACCCGTTTGTTATCGTGAAGCTAAGCTACCCAGTTGTGGTTAGTAGTTTCTGTTTGTTGTAATATTAATGATTGTATTTAATCTAATCACACTTCTTCAAGTGTTATTTTGTCCCTGTTAAGTGTTAATGTGTTGCGGCTTGGCTAATGTTTCTTTATTTCTGTTATTGAGCCAATAAAAGCTTATACTGTAAACACTTCAGCCTACGCAATACTGAAAAATGGGCACTTATACTTACGTAAATACTTAAGATACATATGAACCATACATATAAACACAAACACACGTGCAAACTGAAGAGGTGATGGGTAATTCCACCATTACCAGACTTGTATTCAATATGTTATACAGTATATACAAGTTCAAGTTCTGAGCATTTGTTAGGTGCTTCTCACAGTTTTAACTGTCTCAAAATGCACAAAATATACATACGTGATCATTTATTACATTTTAAAAAATTTAAATTCAGTGTACAGAACTGTGCGTGCTTGTGTTTCTTCTCTCGTGACTTTTGGCCTTCATTTGTTTTTTTTTTTTGAATGCTGCTGAATGCCCACTCACACTAAACCACTTCCCCTGTGTAGGCGAACACAACACATCCCTAGTAACTCATGAGCAAAATACAATTGCACACCTGTTTAAAACTACAAATCGTTTAAGAAACATCTGCAATCTATGTGTTCTGTACAACATCCATGAACTTTAAATCAATTATATACATTTTTATTGCTTATATGCAGTGTACATCACAGCAGGTCTTCACTAGCGCTTTGTCTGGATCAACCCACCCATCAAAAACTCATTTGTGGTTCTAAAAACCTTCTTAACAGAAAAATACAATATAAATAACCGTTTCCTCTCGGGTAGAAACCCCTGTAATCACAATAAATGCCTTGATCAGACCCACCAGGAGAATAAAATCACTGGAGCTACAGTTGTGACTGTTAAAAATCTCGAGCCACAAGGAAAATGATCCGCAATCTACTGTGTGATTCTCCAGTTTAGGAAACACACTCCCAATGGGCAGCAGTGTTTGCCAGTGTTTGCAGTACCAGAGTTGTACAGACTTTTAGTTTGAAATTGTGGTTAGGTCACGTGCTCTCAGTTCACTTACGTCTGTGTTTTACTTTGTTTGGTGTGGGATCGTTTTATTGGTGTGAATGAGTTTGGCTTTCTGAATGGTGTTTTTGTTTAATAAAGTCCTGTCCTATAAATTGCAGTAAAATTACCGGAACGATACGATTATGGTAAATATTGTTCAAAGAAGCACTGCCATTCCGGCATTTCAAGTTTAAGCTTATTTATTCTTTGCTTTTCTTTTGCTATTTATGCTTTTCTTAGTTGGAGACCAACACAAAGTCGCTATGCAAATTAGGTGAAAAAAAAGATTTTGTTTTTAAAAAAGAGAAAATGTCCGTTATTTATCTGTATTCAAAATATTTGGGGGAAAAAAAAAAAAGAGTCAGTTAAAACGAGAAAAAAAAGTCCATTGTTGTTCACCAATAAAGCACCTTTCAATCAGTGTTTACACAATACCGGTATTTTCAGTGCATCATCCAAAATTTGGACAAGCGTTTTATTTTTGCTGTCATTCCAGTTGACGTTTCCCTGACTGGGAACCCTCAGCACGTGACCCTCGTCAGAATGTTCTGATTGGCTCAGAGCAGTCGTTTACGTCAGCGCGTACTGAACTTCTGCGTGCTGATTCCTGAAATCTTCATTTTGCGTTCATCAGCATCAAAGGCACAGCTACCCATGCCGACATATTGCCGGAACAGATTCACCGGCCTTTGTCTGTTCATGCATGACTGCATACCGGCAATTTTCCGGCAATTTACGTATAAGCTCTATTTAAACAAGCTCAAAATCTGAAGAGTTGACGCAATTATTTCATTGACACTTATTTTGTGAGCCTGCAGATTGTAATGTGAAGGCGGGGGCGGTCTGATTTGACCTGCCTGGAGACAAATTATAGTTGAAATGTGATTGTTTAAATGCTTTAATATGAGAATCCTTGTCTGGAAGCAGCACAATCATCAAAAAAGCTGTGAAGAAAATACGGCTGGAGTTATTCATGCACGCAAGATAATTTCCATTTGTGATTCAAAAGCTTTTAAGGCCTTCAAACAAGCTCTTGCAGGCCCTGACGCCACCATATAGCACTAGTCTGTATAAACAGAGCAAATGCTCTTTTATTAAGGCCAGCGGCAAAAGCAGGAACACGGACCACAAAAGAGCAGATGCTAAATGGGGATTTTTCTGTTGGAAAATTTGCTGTATAGAATGTCAATGTCATGAAGCAAATGGATGATTTCATAAAGCTTATAAAGGGAACTCTATACTTCCAGTCTTTATATGGGAAAACTTGATCTTATTGATCATTACACACCTCCAGACATACATTTGTATATGAGTGTGCTTGAGTAAGATAATGTTCTTGCCTGTCTGTTTTATTAAAAACCAAATTTAAATATAGCTAGAAGCAGCAAAGGCAGAGTTTGAGTCGATTGATATGTGGTGGAAAGCTGACGTTGAGCATGTGAATAAGGTGAATGGGGATTGATGCAAATTTTTAAAATCAAAATAGTGAACAGAACCTTTTTTTAAATGTTGTACGTGGTTGAATAGACAACAAAGCTTTCCGGACTACACTATTTAGATGGTTAACAACGGTTGTAAAAATAAAGGAAATATTCTAAAGAGAACCTAAAGAATAAGTTAAAGGAATCATCATTAATCATCATGAACCAGAGAAGCAGGAGCAACAAGCTCTGACAGGTTAACGAATTCGTTTCTTGGTTGTGTCTCTTAGGTTAAGTGTCAAGGTGGGCGGAGTCTGAAGTGCAGCCGTTGTTACCTATGACATTTATACTTGTTTTGTTACTACTGCTTTAGTACTATCAGCATGTTTTGTAGATTCTACTTGTACTTTCAAACGGAATATCTGATGAACTATATAAAGACTATTAATCATGCTTATGGATTTAAACATTGCAGGATACTTTAAATGTAAACAACATGGTCTATGTCTTTTTCGCTTTTTGCAAGCTTCTTTTGAGTGGTAAGTTTCAGGGTTTTTTGTTTTGTTTTTTTTTTTTAAGAAAAAGCTTTATATTGTGAATATATTATTAAATATATTTGTGCAGGTACTGATGCTGCAATTGGGAGTTTTGCTTATGTTTACATTTAAATCCATAAAAAAACATATAAATATATATTATATAGATAAATATATATTTACAGCATTTTAGTTTTACACCTGGACTCAGATGTGTGTGTGATTGTGTTTCAGGAGTGTTTGTGGCTTCAGCAGAACAAATAAAGTCAGTGTCAGTGACGGAGGGAGATTCAGTCACTTTAAACACTGATTATACTGGGATTCAGAACAGTGATGATCAGATAATGTGGAGATTTATTCTAAACGCGTCAGAAAGTCTAATAGCTCAAATATTTCAACAGAAAGTTTTATATTATGCTGAGTCTGAAGCTGAGAGATTCAGAGGAAGACTGAATTTGGATCTTCAGACTGGATCTCTGACCATCAACCACATCAACAAATCACACGCTGGACTTTATAAAGTGGAGACATTTAATAGACGAGTCAAGCATAAAACCTACAGAGTTTTTGTTCACGGTGAGAAAATTATGTATGGTAGTTTTTCTTGTTTATGAAGAAAAATGTATTTTACAGAATCAGTAACTTCAGATTCAGACTGTAGATCTGAGTAACTGTATCTGAGTCTTTAAGGAACATAATTTAACCTGAAACTGATTCAGAGTTTTATTAGTAAAGCTTTCTGTTGTTCCTCAGCTGTTCTTGCTGTCCCCGTCATCATCAGAGACTCTTCTCCATGTTCTTCATCCCGGTGTTTGCTGTGGTGTTCAGCAGTGAATGTTTCAGACGCGACTCTGTCCTGGTTCATCGGCAGCAGTGAAATATCTTCCATCCACTTGAACGCTGAGAATCTGAACTGGTCTCTTCCTCTGGCAGTGGAACATGAGGATGGAAACATCTACAGTTGTGTGGTGAACAACAGCATCAGCAGCAGAAAGACTCTCAGCAGAAGTTCTGATCTCTGTCAGTGTTCAGGTCAGAACACACACACGATCAGTCTGTCTGTGTGTGTGTGTGTGTGTGTAATATTTAGAATGAGAATTACGTTCTCTTTAAACTTAATTATCATTCAACTCTTTGTGCTGCCATTCATTTGCCGTATTTAAACAAATGCCCGTTTTGTTTTCCAATTTTAGCAGCTCAAAAACTCGCAGGGTGCTTATAATCGCCAATTTTAAATATTCACGTAAATATAAGCACCAATTTCTTTAAATTGTGGTTCTGAAGGCAGACGTACATATGAGTTTTTATTAGCTCAATAACTGAATTACAGAAACATTAGAAACGTTGTGACACTTAACAGGGAGAAAATAACACTGGAAGAAGTAAAATTAAACTAAATACAATCCTTATTATTTGAACAGACAGACCATATTGTATCCGGTAGATCGCCATGCTAAAGGCTAACGGGCTAGCGCTTGAAAACGAGACCAGCAGCTGCAAAAGCTTTGGATCTAACCGAAAACAGTTCAAAAGGAAGAAAAGCGGAGTCAAACACAGTCAAATCGCTCTGTCTGCTGCACAGAATATTTACGTCTAACACAAACCAGCTCAGTCAGCTTTAATCTATGCTCTTTTAGTGCAAAGGCTCATGGGAACCAGTGAGCAGCAAAGCATGATGGGAGGTGTAGTCTTGACTGCTAGAATAGATTATTGTTTCATTTTTTTTTAAGTAAAACAACAATGAAGTGATAAGAGTCACAAGTTAGGTTTGTTAAATAAAGGGGTGCTTATATTTGCGTAAATACGGTACATTTGATTGTCTTTTTATGACTGCTTTTATTGTATCTCTTCCAGATTCCTGGACCATAACAGTAATTCTCACCTCAGTATTAATCCCAGTGTTTCTCCTGATTCCGTGTCTGATCGTCTACGTTTGCTACAGACGGAAACACGCAGGACAAGGAGGCAAGTGACCACTGAGAGAAGTTAGTTCATGAAAATGAAAGCACTAAGCTGCTTTTGATATACTTGAGTATTGTTTTTAGCAGTCGAGGCTGAAGATGAGACTGAAGTTCAATATACAGATGTGGCCAGCTGTGCAAACAGAACAGTAAGAAATTTTCTTATTTTCAACTGAAAGCTGAAATATTTACTTGAACGGTTGTAGTTAAAAAGTGTTTTTCTTTCTTCAACTTACTTCAACTTTTTGACTGAATTTTAAGAGTCTGAACTTTAATCTGATCTCAGTGTTTTTACAGCTTGTTTGTAACTATCTTATTACAGACTGAGAATTTATAATCAGTCTTGTTCTCACCAAGGTTTTATTTCAGTTTGGTTCTAATTTTTGTTTTGTTTTTCTACTTCATTTCAGAAGAGAAATGAGGACAATGACGACAGTGTTGAATACTCAGACGTCATGGGAAAATGACATGTGCATTTAAGATGATCCTTTGGGTTTGTCCTTGTTAATAAAACCACTTTGTTAAACCGCTGAGTAACTGGCTGTGACTGCATTTAATTGTTAATTCATTATTATGAATTAATCTGCTGCCAAAGGTTTATGCAATACGAACAAATGGTCATAGACAGCAGATTAACAAATACTTAAAATACGCTAACAAGGTTGTTTCTGGTACGTTCAGTTTTGTTCGTTTGGCTTGTTTGTTCGTTTAATGACTAGTCTCTAATTACTTTTCTAGTCATTCCTTCCCAAGAATCCAGTTCAGTTTGGTTTTGAGGTGTGTTAATGTCCGTTAAGTTTGTCGGTTTGTTTTAAAATGTGTGCATTATTATTACTATTATTATTATTATTATTATTATTATTAGTAGTAGTAGTAGTAGTAGTAGTAGTAGTAGTAGTACTGTTACTATTGTTGTTGTTGTTTATTTATTTATTTGATTTATTATAAAGAACTAAGAAGTAATACTATAAGAAACAAACATAATAATATAATGTCTATTGAAATAGACCATTGAAGCGTTAGATGTGGTCTACATAAAAAAATGTTCATTATAGTGTGACTTAATCGCTTGTTGTGCAGGAAACTGCGGTCCAAACCAGAAGCCAAAGTGATGGAGATTAAAACTAGAATGAATTGTGAAGTATTATTTCAGTTGTGTTCAGTTTTCATTAATGAAGATTCTCCACAGACCAAGTCAAGCAGACGGTAAATATATTCTGCTTCTCTCAGAAAATATAGAAGTACAATATGAACAATCAAGTGGAAACAACTTTTGTTGTAATTGTTGTTTTGTTGTAAGTAATTGTATAGCTATTGTAAAAATACCTGTACAAGCAATCCTGAAATATATAGGACACAACAGTATAAAGGATGAGAACATGAGCTTGAGAAAGTTAACCTTAACACAAAAACGTAAAAGCGCAGCACTTTGCAAATTATCTAAGGTAGTTGAATTAAAAAAACAAGAGTTATGAGCCCCTGGAAAACACTTTCTGATACATGAACCAAAATCATTAAGTCTGCATGAAGTTTTCATTTATTTGAACTTGAACTTTGATCACTAAGAACGATATTTTGAGTAGAACACTTATACTGCACATATCGGTATTTAATCCTTCCAAAATAATCCAAAATAATTAGGTGCTTCCATCTCTCCATCCTTTACCGAATCTCCATTTTTGGGGAGCATCTCTGGGATAACACACACACACACACACACACGCTGCGCTAAATCTTCAAATGGTCTCGATATCCACTTAGATTTTTTTTGTGGATGTGACAATTTCGGGGCAAATATCTAGGCTCAGAACCAGTGGAGATTCAAAAGATTAGCAACAGCTTTCTTTTCTGAGGGAGTTTAAAAGAGAGAAACTTAAGGAAAGACCACTCCAGAGAATGAAGGGTTTACAAATCAGAATTTCAAATGCAAGAAATCAGGGAATGCTCAGAAATGCTGCTCGAAACAAGACTTTGCGCTATATATAAATAATATATAATAAAAAAAAAAAAAAAAAAAAAATATATATATATATATAATATAATATATATATATATATTATATATTATGTATAAATAAAAATGATACCATACTCTGCTATAAATAACCAAAATAATCATGTATTTCCTTTGTTTTGGTGGAAAGAAGCGCTTCTGTGATTTGTTGAAACTGTCCTTCTACAAAACATTCCATAAATCACCTCATATTTACAAATATAGAATTATATTAGAAATATCTCTGAAAATCCATTTTTTTTTATCTACATTTCTCCATTTGGATAATGACAATTTGGCTAATGAGACTAGAGACCAAGGTTTTCAGCCTGTCTCAGTGACAGTTGTCATTGTCTGAGATCATAATTTAAAAATATAAAATTCAAATCATATTCAAATTCAAATCATACAATTTGAATTTGTACTCTGATCAAAACAGTGCAAATTCCACGAATTGCAGCCAATAAAAATATTAATGCCAAGTCTTTTATGCATATTTATCCACTTTCAATTTATTCTGCGGACCTGATTAAACCTCCTTGGGAGCCGGTTCCGTATGTTTGACACCCCTGCTTTAATAAGTCTGACGAGTCACAGGAGAGTATGATTGACGCGTTGAAACAGGAATTCTGCTACTGACCACTGGGCGACGCTATAAGCTGGTTTATTGTAAAAACTGAGTGTTCTATCGGACTGCTGTTGTTTCCCTAAAGTCTCCCCCTTGCGTCAAGGGTGTGTATTTCACCAAGACAGCATTTGTTGAAATAAATTTTTTTTTTTTTGTATTGTTTTATTTATTGTGATGTTTCTCCCATTTTATTACGATTGTTCCATAATTCTTGTCTGAAAAAAACATTAATAGTAATGTGATGA
>CM051507.1:6631935-6668668 GCA_028031935.1 Paedocypris micromegethes | reverse complement strand
TAAAGAAATAATTGATCCTTCATTAACAAATGACGTTGAAAGTTTTTTTTTTTTTGAATCATGACTATTATATTAATCACATCATCATGGGAAACAATGAGAGGCGAGGTGAGGGATTGGCAGAAAACACACACACCTCCTTTAAGTTCCAACCCTATGATCATCAATAATCCAAAAGGTATTCATGTGGTTTTTCTACTCACAAACAAGAAATTCTATAGGGACACTTGTATGGCAACTGACAGCCAGATATTTAAAGAACGAAATACGTACGGTTAATATCAGTCGTTTCAAACCAGCCATCTACGTCGTCCTCACCACTGGTTCTCCACCCACCTGGTGTCTTTTTTGTTTGCTGTTCTTTGTGTACCTCTTTTTCTATCGTCTATTCTTCATGTCTTTGTATATCCACTCCATTATTAAACCACTCAATGCTATATAGATTTTGGTCGTGAGTGAGCGAGTGTGTGACAGAAGACCAGACCTTTACAGTGTGGAGTGGAGACATGACATGGTAGACAATCCGTGAAAGAGTCTCTGAGAACAGAGGGAACGTATTCTTTTACTTACATTTCCACCAAGTAATCCAACCCACAGGGAGTTTTGCGTGTCAAGCCATCTCACGCTCATGTCCATGCAAATTCCACTCCACAAGTTTGAAGGCAGCCCATTGGCTAAACTAAGCATCTTTATAGCCACACTGAGGACTTTTGATTATAATGTTTACTATGTGTAAACTCATTTCTCCCCGTTTCAGACTACAACATGTCTTTTATAATATTCCTGCTGCCTGGTTGCTCATTTCAATAGGCCACGCCCCTGTGGCACTCAAAATCTGCGGTAACCTTTTTCATTACTCCTTTTGTGAACATTTCCAGCTGGTGTTTGGTTACACAAGTCCTCCATTAACTATTCATGACCAACTATTAATCCATCGTCAATGTAGAAGTTCAGTCAGCGAGGTTATGGATGGAACTGTTGAATGTGAATCCAAAGATTCCACAAGTGTTCATTTTAAAATTCAATCTTCTCTCAACAGTTGGACCCAATTCTGCGGTTGCCCCAGCGTCTTCAGTTCCTCTTTTGTCAACAGATGATCCTACACAAATTTTAAAATTACTAGTTCCCAAGTTAGAAGGCTACACAACCAGTTTTTCCATTTACATGTGGACATGTTAGTCCACCTAAAACCATGCTACTATACAAAACTGTTTTATACTAAACAGTTAAGGCCCTGCCATACTTCTTTTTGGCATTTGTACTCATCTTTCAAGAAAGACAACAAATGCGTGACAGCAGGATGAAGACACGGCAAAAACGAAACTATTGTACGCCCTTGAGACACAACAGTTCTGTGTCTGAGGTTCCTTGTGAGATGTTTGTGTAAGATTAGGTTTGAGCAGGAAATGCAGCAAGTGTTCACACCAAATCTACTTCCTGCTCAGACTCGCTAAACAGAACTGGGTATGAGCTTGAATAATATGAGGGAGGTTTTTTTAAACAAAAAGATTGTTTTTCCAATGTCCAGCTTTGGTGTAATTGTCCAATTGCATATAAAAACACCAAGAAAATCAACAATTTTAAGTGTTTTAGGGGAAACCCTGATGTTTCATGAGACTCATGTTTGTGTTGCAGGAACGTCTGTCGCTTCAGAAGAAATAAAGTCAGTGATGGAAGGACAACCAGTCACTTTAGAAATTAATTTTACTGAAGTTAAGCGCAATTATCATCAGATACTGTGGACATTTATTTATAACACTTCAGAAACTCGAATAGTTCAAATACTACGGAATAATATCACTGTGTTTGATGAAGCTAAGAGATTCAGAGGGAGATTGAATCTGGATCTCCAGACTGGATCTCTGACCATCAACCACATCAACAAATCACACGCTGGACTTTATGAAGTGCAGATACTTAATGGACAAGTCAAACGCAAAATCTTCAGAGTTTCTGTTCACGGTGAGAAACCAAATATAATGTATATGCATATAATATACAATCGTTTCTTAATTTTAAATACAAATTTAAACAATGTCAAATTATGTACAGTAACATCCAGCCAGCTGAAGTATGCATTCTGGCTAAGATAAATATCCATCATTTTTATCCAGATTTATCCAACATTTTGAATTGAATGAATTGCAAGCAATTCCATATACCGCTTTGCTCTTTGGTACACTGCTTATTGTCACACTTCAGCTCTTTTGAATTCGCGGATTCGTTGAGGGAGAGAACAGCGTTCGACTTCATGGCAGATGGAAGTGGAAGGAGTCAGACCACCCGGTGATGAGGATCGTGGATTTGGATCTACATGCCGGATAGGCCTAAAATCGCAGTTTCACACCATGGAAGTGCACAATGAAGTTGCCAAGGTTGTTGAGCACCACGTACTCTGGCCATGCTCACGTGCAAAGCTTGTCCGATTCACTATGGTGGATAAGGTGGCGGAGAGCAGTTATGCCAATGTGGCGGCTCACCGGCTCGCCTCATCTTTGAACTTTTGGGGCGACCACGTCTCACCAGGCTGCTTGTTGCAGCTCTGCCAGGCTATACTGCTGAAATCCCTGGAAGGAAGCGACAAAGATGAGAAGATTGTTTACTTTGTTTACTTGTTTATTTAGCAGCTGCTTTTATCCAAAGCGACTTACATTTGATTACAATTTTACAATTCAACAGAAACCTACTTTCCCTGGGAATCGAACCCATGATTATGTGCTCTACAGACTGAGCTACAAAGCTCATGTGTGCACTGAGGAGCTGTATGGCGTGCCGCTTGCTGCAAGAATTGCTGCGAAATTGCGAAATTCATGTTTAAAAGAGTGGCCTTTCGATTTATCTCTAGCCCCGCGTTCATTTACAGTATGCATGAACGCAGCTCTGTGGCTATCGAGACTCGAAGGCGTGTGGATTATGAATTATCTGGACAATTTGCTCAGACGAGCATTCTTAGAGCTCTCAGGGCAGGCTGAGATCAACAAAATTCTTGCACCTGGGACTGGTGATAAACATGGAGAATAGCATGTTGCAGCCCGACCAATCAATTGTGTTTCTGAGAGTGGCATTGGATGGCAAACGAAACCCTCTCTGACGGGATGCGAGGAAAAAACTCAACGACTCGCAGTCTGTCCGCAGAGAGGGTTTGTTAAAACGCACTTGCGAGCTTTGCACTAGGCCGCTGGGCAGTTCCAGAAGCTTCTGGGGTTCATGTCAGCCACGGCTCCGGTATCTTACACTTGAGGCTACTTCAACTGTGACATCGTCAGCGAGTCGAGCACTGGGAATGAAGATCTGGATGGTCAATGCTGGAAGTCGGAAGAGGATCAGCAGCGAGATACATGGACACCGTGACAATGGACAGAGTTAGACGCATGGTCTTAACGATGGACACTTCCTTTCTTCTTGTTGTGCCACTTTGACCTGGTCAGCCCAGGTTTGCGGAGTCTGTGAGTATTTTACATGCACATAGCTAATGACGGTGAATGACTTGTGCTAGAAGCGATGAAGCAACCACCGTTCGAGCCTTTGGAAGAGCTTGTGTCTTGGCAGTGCTTTCAAGTATTTACAAGACGCTGAACAACTTAAATGGAAACTACTCAGGTAACGACTGTAACCCATGTATCTTGAGCAGAGGGACTGAGATATTACACGGGGCGCCAAGCGTGGAAAATGTAGGATTGTTCTCAATCAGGAGCAATTCGACAAGCCTACACGCGAACACCATGAGTATGAGGAATGGCCACGTCTTTGGGGCCAGTACTTCCATGTGTAATGTCTCGTTCCCTCCTTTCAAGAAACATGGTTTACAGTTTGTTTTAGGTCGCTGTCAATCCCATGTACACACAAACCATACAGGTTCAAATTGTGCCCTGACAGGAGGCTATAGTAACTAGCATAGATGCTGTAACTTAGTTTCAAAGTTTGTTTTAAAACTAAAGTAAAGTTCTTTTCAATCTCCCAGCTGTTCTTCCTGAGCCTGTCATCATCAGAGACTCTTCTCCATGTTCTTCATCCCGGTGTTTGCTGTGGTGTTTCAGCAGTGAATGTTTCAGACGCGACTCTGTCCTGGTTCATCGGCAGCAGTGAAATATCTTCCATCCACTTGAACGCTGAGAATCTGAACTGGTCTCTTCCTCTGGCAGTGGAACATGAGGATGGAAACATCTACAGTTGTGTGGTGAACAACAGCATCAGCATCAGCAGAAGTTCTGATCTCTGTCAGTGTTCAGGTCAGAACACACACCATACAATATTGACTGATCACTAATTCCAAACAAACTGTCAGGAATAAAAGTTCTCTTAAATTATTTTACTCTTCCCACTTTGTAACATCTGCTGGTGTTAATATATACCAAAAACCACTAATAGAAGGCCACCATGACGAAATGGTTGAAAATTAGAAGGACCTATTTGAAGGACACATTTATTCGGTAATAAACCTGTGACAGACTTGCTCATCCTCACCCTGTGTCTTTTGGCAAGGACATACACACTGTGCACACGTTTTAACAGCCAGAACAGAGTAGAACAGAGCACATTTTTAATACGGTCCCTAGTGGCCATATTGACAAACACACTGTATTATGTTTATTTTTTAGTCAATGTCTTTGTTTCATGATTTGTTATTTCTCATTAGATTCCAGAAGCAGATATTATCTTCTCAGCCCTATAATAATACTAGTGTTTATTCTGCTTCTGTGTCCGATTGTCTTCATTCCCTGCATCTCAAGACGAAAAGGCAAGTGATAACTGAGATAATTTACCACTGCTTGAAAGTCAAGAAAAAAAAAGCACTACATTTTTCACTTGATTAATGTTACACTTAACACAATCATTAAAAAATAATAATCATATCATAACAAAAAAATAAAACAGAATTTTTACTGGATCAAAAGCATTGTTTGGTGTAAAAACAAAAAAAAACAGAACACTCTTTGTGTCCGTGCATGTGTTTTTTGTGCTAGACTGAACTTCAGAACTTTTTGTTGTTTTCTACTGGTCCAAACATGATCATAATAATATTAATAATTTTAATTATCCTGTGTTTTACAGAACATTCTCAACACTTGAAGAAAATGTACTTACCTGAGCAGCCTGAACTTTTGAACCAAAAATGTCTCAAAGACATAACGTGAAAATAGCATTTAAATAAAATCAATGATTTGAGTCTATTGAGACATCATACTGAACAAGCTGCTGAAAACACCAGGCCTGGATTTTTACTCTACACCAAAATCCTTTAATTTACTTTGAATATTAACCTTTTCCTCTATTTTTTTTTTCTCCAGCCTAACAACCAAAGCAAGCATTCAGATATGTTTTCTTGTTAAAAACAATTCGAACTGTTTGTTTTGTATTCATGTCATATTTATAGTACTACGGTGTTATAAATGTATACTGTTATAAATATAGACACAGTCAATTCTGGTAAATTGGGATGCAGCTTAATCAAGAAAACTTTTTTGGGACAAATCATATTACATACTTACTTTATTGAACTTTTATTTAATGCATTTAGAAATCTAGCCACAGAGGACGTCTGTGACGGTCCCAAGCCCGTATAAATAGAGAGGGTTGCATCAGGACTGGCACCTTGTGCAAAATTGGACAATCAATCAATCACGTAAATGGTCTAAAGGATGATTCGCTGTGGGTGAGCATTTCGCATAAAATTTAAATTGAACTGCGATATTTATAAATAAAGCTGAATTGAATTGAATTGCATTCATTATTACAATATTTTGGTCAACTGTATTATAAAGAAAAATTCAGCCTCTTGTTTGTGGAGCCAGTGCATGTAGTCCAACTACGGTAAAAGCATTGTTGAGTAAGCTTTGTATTTTACTTTCACAAAAGTTTGTCTTTTCACAGAATGGTGTAATGCAAAAAAAAACTGACATCATAATAAATATTTTTGCAGAGTCTTGGGAGCTTTAATCATTGTCCTGTTCACTATCTTGTTTCTATGTGTTCCAGTTAGATGTGTGTACATACCGTGTATACATATTCAAGTAGTAGCCCTGGTTAATTCAGACAGTCCAGCGTTTTAAAGTAATTGACTCTTATTCTTAATCCTCAGAATACATTTTTACCACCAACTACTAATGAATAAAAAGCAACAATCCTCTTACACATTCACACATGTGCTTTGAGTTAAAACTGTGTACAGACTCTAGTGATCTCAAGGCTGGATTATTGCAATTTGCAAAGAATCCAGAATGCTGCAGCACGACTGCTCTTCAAACAACCTAAAGGACTCGTGTCACTCCACTGCTCCTCTCTCTGCACTGGCTGCCACTTGCTGCCAGGATCAAATTCGAAGCTCTATCACTGATCTTCAAGACCATCACTGGTGCGGCACCATGCTCCCTCAGCTCCCTGATTCAGGAATACTCTCCCGCACGTAGTCTACTGTCAGAGAAGGAGCGTCAGCTAGTCGGCCCTCTGCAACGAGGCTTGAAATCCCTCATAAAAACCTTCTCTGGTTCGGCGGCTGTCTAGTGGAACAATTGATCTATTCCTGTGAGAAAGTCTGCAACCTTCCCAACATTTAAAAAAGCACTAAAAACTGAGCTCTTTCACCAGCACCTTAACACTGATTTAAAAAAAAATTCTTTGTCTTCAAAGAATTCTTTGTTCACTGACTGTCATGCTGTTCTGTCTAGTAAGTTTCTTTATATAGCTTGTTTAGACATCTACTGTAGCCTATTGTAGACAAACTGCTTCACTTGCTCCTCTTTTTGTAAGTCGCTTTGGATGAAAACGTCAAATCAAGTCATTTTACGCCAAATGACTGTAAAGTAAAGAAAAGCCTTACAAGTGCCCTAAACTTGAACTTAAAGGATGATAGACAAATTGAGAACAAAAGACACGTTTGTCAATAACTTGTTCTGCATCATTCTGCGGCAACAATGTCTTCCGTCACAGCAATAAATGCTGTTTCATAAACACTAGACTGTACGTAGTATTGTGTGAGCAATTGTCCATCACAGTGGGGCGGACCACTGGACCTGAAACAGTGTCTTTCAAAACCGAAAAAATAGGCCCATAGAGGAAGCGTCTAATCTAGTGGCACTCACAAGGTATTAGCCTGAATATGAGGTACAGAGATACACGATTGCTTGGTTAGAGATCCAAGGTGCAGACTGCCAAGTGTCCTATCATTCTGGGTATCAACGCTGGGATGGAGACTAGCTAACAATGTTGGAACTTACTGAGTGACGGACCTGATAAGCATTAGCAATCGCTTCAAAATTCAGTAAGCGAGTCTCTGCATACAACATGCTATCGGCACACGATGTTCATATTTAAATGTATATGTACATTTTTGTCAAAAAGGCAATGTTGTCATTTGAACCACTTTCACAGCAATTCACAGTGAAATTGTCAGAAATTACAACAGCAATAAAATATCTTTCAGAAGTATTTCAGAGGATATTTGTTTTTTTTTTTACTTTAAGTAGGTGAGGGATCATTTTTCTGGTTAATCATAAAAACATTCTTTAACTGTTTACGGTATCACACAGTCACGTAATTTACACATGTTCACGTGCAGCATGTGTAAATTACATTTAAACGTAAACACATTTAAATGTGTAAAGCATTTAAACACAAAAATGAGGTAAATAATACCTCACTGGCCTCTCTTGTCCAAGAGATATTATGTTGGAATGGGAAAGTAGGTATTTTAGACATTCGTTTAGACACTGTTAGTCAAAGATGTAAGATGACTAATCTTTAACTTCAATAGTTCAGTAAATATATTTGCTTGGGTCCAATCACAAATGAAAATTAATTTAGCTTTGGCTTAATGCTGTCTCAGTTAGATGGAATACTGTTGTTTCTGTGTAGTTGGTGTTTGTGTTATTTGTATTACACAATGAATTAAAATAAATGTGCTATTGCAAAACAGAGTTCCCTTTCATAGTCAGGTCACTTCGACGTCAGTCAGAGACCTGACTATGGGACATCGGATGCTTTAGCCATTCGCGTTCATTCTTACAACCGGCCAATGAACAGTCAAGTTCAATGGCTGCATGAATTTGCATGCCACCTCTGACCCGTACCAGCTGGTATAAAAGGGCGGTGGCGTGCCACATGCAAATACCTTTCAGATGATTGAAGCCAGGTCGTTGTTTCATCTCTGCAACCAACTCGATAAGGCTCTTCGTTGGAACTCTGCAGTAATCCAAGCTGGTTTTCGCTCCTCCGAAAAGACCCCGGAAGCAGCTGAAAACTCCTTCTTACATCGGCGAAGAGTTTTTATCTGAAAAGAGCTCCAGAGCGTTCGACACGTCCTTTTAAGGATGGAGTCACGCTTGTGCAAATCTTCTGATTGCGGTAAGTGGCTGTCGCCGTCGGATGAGCACGAGCGCTGCGTCCGCTGTTTGGGTGCGGCGCATGCGGATGCGGCGCTCGTGTCGAGTTCGTGCTCGGTGTGTGAACGCATGCCGATCGTGACGCTGCGGAAGAGACGGGATTTCCTCCGGGAAACCCCGTCTGCAGCCACAGCGCCCTCCCGTGGCGAGGATCGGGACGCCGCGGCTTCCCGACCCGCTGGTGCCGGTGAGGCGCGCTCGTGGGGAGATAGGGTAGATGACGATCTCGGGTCTCCATCCCGTAGTATCCACTACCGTATCCGGTCACTAGAACTCTCCGGTGAAGCACGAGATTCTGATGCTTTACTGGATTCGTCCGACGACGAACAGTCGCTTGAGTGTCCATCGAAGGATGACTCCCTCTCGGCGTTGGAGGACATGGTCGTGGCGCCCGCAGAGACGCCGGCGCGATCACGTTCCGACAACCCGTTTGTGGCAGTGCTAGCTCGCGCCGCGAAGAAGGTGGGATTAGAGGTGGAGATTCCACCTCAGCCCGCCCCTTCGCGGCTGGATGATTGGTGCCCGGCGCGCCCGTCGGCTAAGCAACCGGCGACGGCCCGGGTTCCTTTCTTTCCCGAGCTGCACGAGGAGCTGACCAAGACGTGGCAGGCCCCTTTAGTGGCGCGCTCACGTGGTGGCAGCGACTCCTTCCTCACTTCCCTCACAGGCGGTCCTTCCCGGGGCTATTTGGACCTTCCCTCCACGGAACGGGCTATCGCGACCATTTTGTGTCCGAAAACGGCCGCTTCCTGGAGGGACCGTCCAAAGCTTCCTGGCAAGTCGGCGAAGTTCCTGTATGCGCTAAACGCTAAGGGCTACGCCTTCAATGGCCAGACCGCATCCGCGCTCCACGCACTGGCGGCTATTGCCGTTTACCAAGCACAGTTGCTGGCGGAGCTCGGAGGGGAAGCAGCGCCCCCTGATTTGGTTCAGGAAGTGCGTGTGACTACCGACCTCATTCTTCGGGCAGCTAAGGTCGCAGCACGCACGACAGGGGCGTCGATGGCCACTCGGGTGGTTCAGGAGCGCCACCAATGGCTCGATCTCTCAGACATGCCGAGCGCAGATAGGAACCAGTTCCTAAATGCGCCCATCTCTAGGTCGGGCCTCTTTGGCGACACGGTGGAGCAGCTGTGCAAGCAGTTCTCCACCCTCCAGCTGCAGACTAAAGCTATTTCGCATGTCTTTTCCAGGCCCATGGCGAAAGCATCTCCAGCTGGAAGCCGCCGGCGACGCCCAGTGACTGCGGCTGAGGTCCCTCGGCCCCCGGCACCACCGCCACAGCAGAGGAGCAGATCTCGCCGCAAGAGGGCGGCGCGCTCCGAATCCAGATCAGCAAGGGACGCCAAACGGCCTCCCTTGCGATCCTGATGTGTTCGGAGTGGAGGGAGCAGAGCAGGGAGTATGGTTGAGCTCCGACGATCGAGCCACCACTGTCGAAGTCCATCCACAGGTGGACACAGAAGTGGGGCTACCACCTATGGTGCTAGCCAACTTTTCAGTAAAAGACAGATGCACCCACACTCACACTCCCTCCACTCCTACCGAGGAACAGAGGACTCCTCTGTTCCCTCGCGGGTCGAGTTGTCCGCTGCCGGATACTCCCTGCGCGGTAGAAGACCGGAGCTCCGGAGGGCCTCGGCCCGACGGAGTTCCAGGTCGGGGGGCATGCTCTCCTCTGTCATGGGGGAGAGAGGCCCCCAACTCACCAAGTTGGTCGAGGAGCAGGCTCTTGCCGGCACCTCCCGACATGGTGAGAGGTCGGTTGTCAGGCGGCCTCCGGCTGCCTGCAGACTCAGACGGGATGCGGAACTCCCTCGCCTCACGGCCAGGAGTTACCTGCCTCAGGCTCTCCCCGGTGGGGACTCCCGTCAGAGTCCCGGCCCCCCCAGACCCCGGTCTCGGGGACCCCACGGCCTCGTTGATTCCCCTCAGACGGTACTTGACGGAATGGTGCGCCCTTCCTCGTCCGTCCCTCTGGGTGATCCGAACCGTGAGACTCGGCTACGCTTTGCAGTTCGCCCGCCGGCCTCCGGTATTCCGAGGCGTCCTCACCACTCACGTGGGTCTGAGAGACGCTCTCGTATTAAGGGCAGAGGTTTCCTCGCTGCTGGCGAAGGGCGCCATCGAGGTGGTGCCCCCAGCCGAGACGAGGAGCGGGCTTTACCACCCGTACTTCGTGGTCCCCAAGAAGACCGGCGGTATGCGGCCCATATTGGATCTGAGGTCCCTGAACGACTATCTTCACAGGTTTTCGTTCAGGATGCTAACCCAGAGGGACATTCTGAGGGCAGTTCAGCCCCAGGACTGGTTCGCCGCTATCGACCTTCAAGACGCGTACTTTCATGTCTCGATCTTGCCCCGGCACAAGCCTTTTCTGCGCTTTGCTTTCGAGGGCCGAGCGTATCAGTACAAGGTCCTGCCCTTCGGCCTCTCTCTGTCGCCGCTAGTCTTTACGAAGATAGCGCAGGCTGCCCTCTCTCCCCTGAGAGTGCGCGGCTTCAGGATCCTGAATTACCTAGACGACTGGCTACTACTAGCCAGATCGCGGGCTCAGTTGATCGCACAGAGAGACGCAGTGCTCAGGCACTTGAGCCGGCTGGGGTTACGCGTCAACAGAAAGAAGAGCATGCTGACCCCGTGTCAGCAGATCTCCTTTCTCGGGCTCGGCCTAGACTCCGTCCTGATGTGCGGCAGGCTGTCCTCTCGGAGAGCCGCCAATATCCGGAGTCAGCTGGAAGTGTTCACCCCCGGGTCCGGGTTCAGTGCAAACACTTCCAGAGGATCCAAGGCCACATGGCGTCTGCCTCCGCGTTGACTCCGCTAGGCAAGTTACACATGCGGCCCCTTCAGTTCTGGATCCGGGACGAGGTCCCAAAACGAGCCTGGCGGCTGGGGAGATACCGGGTATTAGTCACACCCGAGTGTCTCCACCTGCTCCACCCCTGGTCAGAGACGAGTTTCCTACGGACAGGTGTCCCATGAGGAACGGTCTCCCGTCGTGTTGTGGTATCCACGGATGCATCCAACACGGGGTGGGGAGCAGTGGGCAACGGCCGCGGAGTTTCCGGCCGTCGGTCGGGTTCTCGCCTCCAGTGGCACGTCAACATGCTCGGGCTATCGGCCGTGCACCTCGGGTTGAAACACTTGCTCGGGCAAGGCCGAGTGTAGCATGTGCTGGTCAAGTCAGACAGCGTAGTTGCAGCAGCTATCAACCGTCAAGGCGGTTTGAGCTCGCACCGCTTGAACAAGCTCGCACGTTGCCTCTGGCTGTGGTGTCTGTCGAGACTCAGGTCTCTGGTGGCAGTCCACATTCCAGGCATCCTCAACACAGCCGTGGATGCACTGTCGAGGCAGGGCCCCGCCCCTGGCGAATGGAGGCTGAACCCTCAAGTGGTGACAGAGGTGTGGGAGGAATTCGGTCTGGTACAGATAGATCTCTTTGCCTCAGACGAATCGACCCACTGTCCACTCTGGTTTGCGCTAACCGAGGCGCCACTCGGTGTAAACGCGTTTGCCCACCCATGGCCTCACCACATGAGGAAGTACGCCTTCCCGCCAGTTACCCTGACTCCCCAGCTACTGGGTTGAGTCAGGAAGGAGGGTCATCAGGTTCTCTTGATCGCCCCTCATTGGCCCGACAAGACCTGGACGTCAGATCTCATGGATCTGGTCACGTCCCCTCCGAGGCAGTTACCCCTGAGAGCGGACCTCCTCTCACAGGCACAGGGCTCGCTCTGGCATCCGCGGCCAGACCTCTGGAACCTCCATGTCTGGCCGCTGGACGGGTCACCTCGTTAGACGATCTGCCACAGTCGGTACAGGACACTATCGCTCAGGCTCGTGCACCGTCTACAAGACGGTTGTACGACCTGAAGTGGCAGACCTTCGTCACCTGGTGCCGCCAGAAAAACGAAAACCCACTGAGTTGCCCCGTCGGTACGGTTCTCTCGTTTCTCCAGCAGAAACTTGAGGAAAGCGTGGCCCCTTCCACTCTGAGAGTCTATGTAGCCGCGATATCCGCCACACATGACCTCATCGAGGGGAAGACGGTAGGCCGGCACGACCTGACGACTAGGTTCCTAAGAGGTGCCAGAAGGGTTCGCCCTTCCAGACCTCCCCCGACCCCGGCGTGGGATTTGAGCTTGGTGTTGGCGACCCTCCGCTCTCCCCCCTTCGAGCCGCTGGAGACTACGAGTCTCAGGCTGCTCACACTGAAGGCTTCGCTTTTACTAGCGCTGGCCTCAGTGAAACGGGTCGGGGACCTAGAGGCGTTCTCTGCAGATCCTCAGTGCCTGACCTTTCGACAGAAAGGAATGCCGTCACCAAGCAGAGACTCTCCACACTGGATCGTTGAGCGATAAGTTCGCGATCACGTCCGTAAGTGCCTTGCCCGCTGAACGTGAAGCCCACTCTACCAGGAGCGTGGCCTCGTCGATCGCAGTGGCAAGGGGAGTCTCTCTAGCAGACATTTGCAGAGCTGCCGGCTGGGCTACACCCAACACCTTTATCCGGTTCTACGAGCTGGATAAGGCGTCGGTATCCACGCAGGTGCTATCCGCGGTGGAGGGCAATACCGACACGGTGTAGGCCTGCGGGAGCAAACCCCAGTTTGGGGCCCAGTCTCCCGTCTTAGTGTTTCCTCTACCCTTGACAGGCTAGGAACACGCCCAGTCCGCTCTACACACCAGGGGTCGCGGCCGACGGAGGGCCGAGATCCCTGGAGCCCCGGCCTCTGTTTCCCCTGACGGGCAATCAGGCGAAATGAGGGGTTCCTTGGTGCCACCGAGTCCAGACTAGCGAAGAGTCCTAGTTCTGACTGCGTGTGTGTTTTCTTCCTCAGGCGATACTCACCGAGTTATTACGCCTGTGTTTCCCGTAAGGGATGAGGTCGAGTAGTAGGGCTACGTTCTCCTCCCTCTCCCGAGCCCACTCTGTCCCCGACAGACAATAGGCTTCTTTCGAAGAGTGACGTGGTGCGTCGACTCTACGCACACACGTGGTGTTCTCCGTCAACCCTGGCGAGGGTCCCCCACGCACGGGTCGAGAGCCAACAAGTTCCTTGGTTGCCCCGGTGGAGGTGAGTGCTATTACCCTTCGGGCTAGGCCCACCTCTAGATGCTGTGGAAGATCCACCAATTGGCTCCTCGGCTAAGGAGCCGGAGGGGTCTTTTCGGAGGATGCTGCCCTGGATGTGGCCTGTTGTATTGTCCCATAGTCAGGTCTCTGACTGACGTCGAAGTGACCTGACTATGAAAGGGAACGTCTTGGTTACTTGCGTAACCTCTGTTCCCTGAATAAGTCAGGGAACGAGACGTCACTTTCCGCCGCCACATTCAGGGTATGCCGCTGGAAGTCTGCGTTGGCCCGACCGGCTTCAATCAGCGAAAGGTATTTGCATGTGGCACGCCACCGCCCTTTTATACCAGCTGGTACGGGTCAGAGGTGGCATGCAAATTCATGCAGCCATTGAACTTGACTGTTCATTGGCCGGTTGTAAGAATGAACGCGAATGGCTAAAGCATCCGATGTCCCATAGTCAGGTCTCTGACTGACGTCTCGTTCCCTGACTTATTCAGGGAACAGAGGTTACGCAAGTAACCAAGACGTTTCTCATTGTGTAGTGTAGCACATAGACCTTTTGCTCTAGAACAAAAAAAAACCTCTGGATTGTACAAAAACAAAAGCATTAATTTTTTCTTAAGGCTAAAACTTCAAGGTTCAAATTAGAACCTAAAAGAAATTCATTTTCTTCACGATCCTTTTATGTTTTGCAAAAGTTGATTGTTTGCATGTTTGAGTAGTTGTATTACTTCCTCTGTTGACCAGATGCGAGATCTTTCTATTTTCACAGGAAGTGGTCTGTGTGTAGAGCAGAGAGTCTCCACAAAAAGTCTGTATTTCAAGCTCTAATTTCTTGGACCAAATGGATGTGAAATGTGCAATGTTATTAATATTGCTATTATTAATTTAAGTGAAATTGTAAATTGTGTATTTTACTAAACCGCTAAATAGGTTAATGACTCGTTAATTAAGGAGGTTAGTGTCTGTGATTCTTGTTCTTTTTTTAAATTGTGATTTATTTAGTCATGTTTAAGTTTTCTGATGTCTGTTTTCTGATAAATTTGTGTGCCAATTTTATTTCAAATCAATGAAAAGATGAAGACTGAAAACAGTCATATTGCTAATGTAGTAGTATTTTTGTGATGTTTTATTTTCTCTTTGTAAATGCCATGAGCTTGCCAACCAAACAATATTTATAATTGAGAAACTATTAATTCGTTCTAATAAATAGCATTAATAATTGATTTTATGTTGCCATGACATTTCAGACTTGTCAGTTTAGACTTTGTTGTGATTGGTCAGAGAGGTTCGAGAGGGAAAACAAGACCTTCCTCCAGTATTCATTAGAATACCAAGACAAACCACAACTTAACTGTGAAACGGTAATTTCTGATTGTACGCGCATATCTAATTTTATAGAAATTTTAAGAAAATACTTTCGACCAGTTAGTAGAGGCGATGATTAGGAAGTTTAGGTGTAGTGAAGGGAGTGTTCAGAGTATCAGTTAAGATTTTAAAGGAAAAAAAAATATTTTTTGGGTTTCGTTTTGCGTGAGAAATCAGCAGTTTTGAGTTTTATTTTTACATTTGTACACATGTACTAAGTGCTGTCAATTTTTTTTCATTTAATAGCGGTAACACGTTGCTTAGAATCAGTCTGCATAGAGCGATAAAGTCTAGAGGAATATAATTTTGATCATGTGACATTTGCTGACAATATGGTTCACGCATTTGTCTTTTTTTGTACATGTCTTTTAAACGGTAAGTACAAGGTTTATTTCAAATACATTTATTAAAATAAAAAATAACTGTGAATCATGACTGTATTAATAGTTTGTTGTGCAGGTTGATGCTGCCATGTCTAAAATATCCATATTGATAATTTTCAAAGATATTAGCTATGAGGGGACTAATGTAAGATGTGTGTGATTGTGTTTCAGGAGTGTTTGTGGTTTCAGCAGAAGAAATAAAGTCAGTGTCAGTGACGGAGGGAGATTCAGTCTCTTTACACACTGGTTTTACTGAGACACTGAACAGTGATTCTCAGATACTGTGGACATTTATAGATCACACGTCAGAAACTCAAATAGCTCAAATACTTCAACAAAAAGTGATTTTACATGATGAAGCTGAAGCTGAGAGATTCAGAGGAAGATTGAATGTGGATCTTCAGACTGGATCTCTGACCATCAACCACATCAACAAATCACACGCTGGACTTTATAAGTGAAGATCTATAATGGAGGAGTCAAACACAAAACATTCAGTGTTTCTGTTCATGGTGAGAAACTGATTTATACTTGTGTATCACTTATCTTGTTCCATTAATACTGTAGATCTGTATCTGTGAGTTTTCATGAATTATAATTGATAATCTAAACAAAGTTCCTGTTGTTCCTCAGCTGTTCTTGCTGTCCCCGTCATCATCAGAGACTCTTCTCCATGTTCTTCATCCCGGTGTTTGCTGTGGTGTTCAGCAGTGAATGTTTCAGACGCGACTCTGTCCTGGTTCATCGGCAGCAGTGAAATATCTTCCATCCACTTGAACGCTGAGAATCTGAACTGGTCTCTTCCTCTGACAGTGGAACATGAGGATGGAAACATCTACAGTTGTGTGGTGAACAACAGCATCAGCAGCAGAAAGACTCTCATCAGCAGAGTTCTGATCTCTGTCAGTGTTCAGGTCAGAACACACACCATCTCAGAGTTAAAGTTTCTCTTGTGAGATATTGACCACACGGTTGTGTGTTATGTCTTATATTTGACATCTGAGACTCTTAATGACATTTATTTCTCTCAATTTCCCCTAGAACACAATCATGTTTTTCTGATTTCAATATCAATACCAGCTTTTCTCCTGATTCTGTGTCTGATCGTTTTCATTCACTGCAGACTGAAACACACAAGACAAGGAGGCAAGTAACAACTAAGAGAATCAAACTCTGAAAATAAACATTTTTTATTATGTTGATATTTTTTAAACAGCTGAGTCTGAAGATGATGTTCAATATGGAGTTGTCACCATTTCATCAAACCGACAAAGAGTAAGACTTCAATAGTGTCTTGAAAGCGGATTACTTTTATTTTATATATCTGCACTTTATCAAACAGCAGATTTATTGTTATTCTCACTTTATTGAATTCCTACATCTTCTTGAAATATGTTTTATTCTTGAGACTGAAAGACTTTGTGAAGTGTCTGTGCTCTGCTCAGCTTGTCTTTGTGGTCTGTGTGGTCTTTGGTCTTTTAATGAGGATTTTGAACCTGAATTTTGTGATTGTTTAGTTTTAGACTAGATTTTATTTCTGTCTGTTTTCAATTCTTACCAACATTCATTGTTGTTTTTCACTTCTGTTTTTCAGAAAAGGAATGAGAGAAATGACGAGGATGTTGAATATTCTGAAGTCATCAGAAAATTATAATGTCACAGAGTTTAATTACAAGCGCATTACATACTTGGAGAGTATATACACACCTTAAATCGGTGAAATCACATTAAAAGAATTTTATATTATTACAGATAATGCATTAAAAAAAATCATTAAACCACAAATTATCTGGATGTAACTTTACCACAATGCATTTGTATTTCATTTATTCTGCTTTTAAGACCAAGGGCAGATATTAATGAATAAACATAAGGCTTTAATTAACAGCAAATAAAAAAGGACAAACAATAATTCCAGTAAATATCCAGTAAATTTTCCAGTACTTCGAAGAAGTCTTTTTTTTTTTTTTTTTTTTATACATTTTGTGGTTAATTTGCTCATACTTATAACTATAGATGCAACTTGGTTAGAAATACAAATCAAATAAATAAAATTTTCTTCAAACAATATTCATGCTGTCTTTCAAACATGATGATTGAATTATTCTGCCTATATTCTCACATATTAGCTTCAAAGAAAACAGTTAAAATGTGTTGGTCATGTGTAAGTCAGTTGTACATGTAATTCAGGTATGATTCCATCTTGTTTTCCTCAGTGATTAATTGGTTTTTGTTAATGCAAGTATTAAATTTGCCCTGTGACACATGTCTGTGTGGTCTTTGCTGGGTGAAGAGTGAAGAGGTTTTCACCTCGGAAATCTGCTGCGGTTCAGAAAGCGTTTGTTATAGGTGTTCCTTAAAAGAATGGTAGATGAACAGAAGCGGAAGAGAAAAACTTTGGGTCTGAGATCAGTGAACTACTGCCAAATGAAAGAATTTAAAAATGACTTAGTCTATAATTACTGGCTGTTTGGAAAAAAGATTTTTGTTTCTAACATTTTCATTAACTTTAAAACTTCTATCAACTTCTTCTGAACGGAATTTCCTCACTGCAAGAAACAAACAAAGCAATAGAAGGTCTATTGAAATAAATCAGTGCAAAAAAGGTTTAGAGTTCATTTTAGAATTTTATACATTTTGGAAACTAACTCCCGTTCCTATCAGACGTTTTGCCAAAGAAATATTTTATTATTTATTAATAATTGACTACATTATTACGAATACCGCTAATGACCATCCATCTATCCAATTTCTACCGCTTAGTCTATTTCTGGGCCACGGGGAGCAGGAGCCAATCTCACCATCTCTGAGCCTGAAGTGGGACACATGTGGTCAACCATTCACAGGGCAGGACACAGACACACACATTCACACTCTTGCTCAGGCATTTGGTCATTTTTTGTTCTTTTTTCCAATGACAAATTACACTTAATTAATATATTAAAAAAATACAAATATATGCATTAATTCAAGTTCAAGTTCAGAGCGTTTGTAAGGCGCTTTTCACAGTTTTAAAAACTGTTTTAGACTGTTTCCGTGTTTAGGGAACATTTTATGACTGACAGTATAGGGAACGTTAGTGACATTTTTGCATGAATTTGCATAGGGTGACCTTTCCCCCTGGAACACGGATATAAACCAAAGGCCATGCGCAGTATTTCACTGATTTTTATCTGACCATATGGGACGGACTTGCTTATTTTAGTGCATTCATTTCTGTGAGGTAAAACCCTCCAAGTCTCCTGAACTTTCTACGTGATGGCATCAGTTCAAACTCTGTGTGACTTGTGTTCGTTAGGATTCATTGTGGCAGCAGAATCTGGGAAGTTCAGCCAAAGATCTTCTGAGCCGTTGTAATAACTGTCTGGAGAGCTTTCCTCTGATCTAATGTGGACCACACAAGGATGCTCTCAATAAGGACACGCCCTCTCGTGGAAATATAGTTCTTCCTATAAGATCCTCTTCTATAAGGTTTTCTAAAAGCTTTTACTGTCATTTGTACAGTTCCCTATACAATTAAATTCTCAAATTGCTTCCCGCAATGAATGCCGTAAAATAGACACACAATGACACAAAGAAACAATGAATGACACAAAATGGAACACAGTATGTGTAAAAAAAATAATTTAAATAAAAAAAAAATACACTCACATAAAAACCATAAAAATGTACACTAAAAGAAACACAGGATATCTACTAATTACATATCATCTACAGTACAGTGCAATAAGCTGTATGCACAGAATATATGAATTTATAATCAGAAAGTGACAAGTGCACTTTGGATAAAAGCGTCTGCCAAAAGACTGTAAAGTAAAAAGTAAAAGTATAGGTGCATGTTAGTACAACTACTTGTGTACCAACATACACTAATATAATACAACAGTAATATCTACTTTTGTACAGTTAATGTCTCTTGCATGTTGCACTGAATAGAAGGCGTTCTTAATATCACGGTACTAAAAGTAGAATACACATTGTATACTGTATGTGCACAGTGACAATAAAGACTTTACATTTCTATTTTTTGTTATTCTCTCAGACTACAGTAGAATTTTCTTACAGTGCTGACGTTTAGAGTTTAAAACTCGTTTTCCCAGATTCAGTTTTCCGGTGTTGGAGTCTCCACAGTTTTTGTTTCCACGACATTGTGATACTTGTGATTCGGTTATTTTTATGCTATTTATGTTGTGTTATTTATGCTTCATTTCATGTCTCGGTTTGTTCCTTATTATTTATGCATTTATGTTAATATATGTAAAAAGAGGAAAAAAGACGGAGTCAGAAAACACTCTACTCCTGGTAGTCATTCACAACTTGGCCAATAAAGATTTCTGATTCTGATTAGAAACATTCTGTGATGGATCAAGTATCATCAGATGGATAGCTTAAGATATAGTATATTATCTCTATAGACGTCTCTATATGAGATTATTACGCTGCTAAAGCTTGAGTGGTTCGTACCAGCATCACCCAAAGAGACATTCACACTTTTCTCTCTGTGGTTTTTCACACTTGTTGCAGTTAAACACTGCTCACACTTCTCTTGTTCCTCTGAAACTTATTTACACACTCGTGCTGAAACTTCCCCTTTCTGACTAAACCAGAATAATTTATAGCAAATTCCAATGATTATAATGAAAGGCTGTTTAAAAAAAAATACAGCCTGATTGTAAGCATTTTTTTTTTCTTATAATGTTGTTGCTTATCTTTTTAAGTCTGCGTTTCTTCTGGTAATACTGGTTTTTGTTGCTGTTTTAAACACTGACGTTTCTTTAAATCTTAGCTTATCTTAAAATGCCAGTTTCACAGAAATGTTGTTACCTAGACTTACAACATTTACAAATCAAGTGTCGGCACGTACAGCATAACTGTAACGTGTAGTTTGCATTTTCCGCCTTAAGAAGAAATAACTTGGCACAATGACGCTAGTTATCAAACTGTCTTTTAAAAAATGTGTATCATTTCTGAATGTCTCAAACTGTAAAAGCCAAAATTATACACGTCTGAACATTTGAAAAGGGAAGATTTTTAAGTCAGTAATGGGATTAATGTCATGCTTTTCCATTTAGTCTGAAGTTTCGGTTTCTGAAAACACAAAGTTAAAAATAAAAACCACATGTGTTAGTCAAGACGAGCATGTGGTTTATCTTCATCACGAACGTGGTCTGAGGAAGAAAACACTTCCTTGGACTTATTTTTGAGCAGAAATATAATGAAGCACAGTTTTTCAATAACAATTGTTAATATTACTTATTATTCTCTCATTGTTTAAGGAAGTGTCGAGGAAAAGGGAAGTCCGTTTCCCCTGTAAAAACCCCGTGGATGACTTCATGTCAGCTTCTGTGAAGTCACCAGACATGATCTGTAATTACACACTCTGTTCAGCCGTTGTAATGTATACTCATGGTGTTGTCATCACCTTGGAAGTCTGGTTTTGTATCCAGAAAACTCTAGTCAACAGCAAATAATGGAAAACAAAAAACGTGATGGAAACTGACAACTGGTAAGTGAGAGGCTTAAATAATGCAAGAAGTTTAATTTATTCACTAGGTTCTGATGGTAAAAAAAAAAGTGTGTGTGTGTGTGTGTGTGTGTGTGTGTCTCACTTCAAGCCATACACATTAAAAAACGTAACTTTGCACCACCTAGCGACACGATATAAACACTGCATCTACTGACCATCTTGCACAAATAATAATAAAAGACACAAACGTAACGCTATTTAAATATTGATTTAAGATTAAATGTACATACGCAGTTTGTGGTTTGTAATTACGGTTTAAAAATATGGTGAAGCAAAACATATTTGTATCCCAAATAAATTTATACAAACAGTTATACATTTATACAAGCGCATCAATCGCTAAGATTGTAATATTTTTCTTAATAACAAATTAAAAAACTGGAATTTGACTGAGGCAGACAACTACAACTCAACAAACGTTCTTTCCGTTCAACCACAACTGTTTGTGTTTGTGTGTGTGTGTGTGTGTGTGTGTGTGTGTGTGTGAGAGAGAGAGAGAGAGAGAGAGAGAGAGAGAGAGAGAGAGAGAGATAAATCGCACTTCTAAATACAATGTATTTTTTTGGGAGCAATATTCTTCAAGTCATATTATTTATTTTAATTTAGCATTTTTACTTACATTTTTGTGCTGTAAACTAAGTTTTTATTTATTGTTCATTTCAGACGCTTGTATTTAATTTTCTTTAATAATAATAATAATAATAATAATAATAATAATGAGTATTTGTAAGGCGCTTTTCACAGTTTTAACTGTCTCAAAGCGCACATGTAAATATGAAGGGAAATGTTGCTTTTTATTCAATTTGTCGTCTGGATTGTTGGTGTTAACTAAGTGGCTGCGGTTATGACAAGACAAAGACCAGCGAGCAAGCACATACGCAACAGCGGCCAGGTAAAAAAAACCTCTTTAACGAGGAAAAACCCTGGGGAGAACCCGGCTCACTGGTGCCAGTCTCCTCCGGCATTCTAACACTACACAATCAGTGCGTTGATTGTTCTGCGTCATTTAATGATGATTCTGGAACGATGTTTCCCTCCTCAATGGGGAAGAGGCGGCTCCACTGCTCCAAGCCAACAGCGTCATCAGGTCCACAGAGGTCAGGAAGCACCACCGATGATTCCGAACTCTAGGAGATTCCGGTCGTACGACACTTGGTGCTCAAGAGAGGAGGGGAGAGAAAAAAAAAAAAATACAAGGCAATTAGAAAACTTCAAGTACTTAGATTTTGACAATTTTCTGAAGGTGCAGGTGTAATTCGGTTCCGAGCACTAACTAGGCAGCCTTTCTATACGATATATTAATATTTTCTGTAAGTTATTATAACAGGTCAATATATGCTTCGTTAAAGAGATGCGTCTTCAGTCTAGACTTAAATTGACTCACTGATTCTGAGTCTCGAATTGGACTAGGCAGAGCATTCCATAGTTTGGGTGCTAAGTATGAAAAGGATCTTCCCCCCTGGTAGATTTTAGAGATTCGCGGAATTATAAGCTGGCCGGAGTTTTGAGAGTGCAGCAGTCGTGTAGGCTCGTAGTAAGTGATGAGCTCACTGAGATATAGAGGAGCTAAACCGTTTAGTGCTTTATAAGTGATTAAGAGAATTTTAAACTGGATGCGATATTTAACAGGTAACCAGTGTAGCGACATTAACACTGGACTAATATGGCTAAATTTTTTTGTTCTGGTTAGTAATCTAGCAGCTGCATTCTGAACAACTGAAGTTTATCTATTAGTTTAGCAGGAGAACCTCCCAGAAGACCATTACAGTAATCTAACCGTGATGTCATAAACGCATGTATCAGTTTTTCTGCATCCGGTCGGGAGAGCATGTGACGCAGCTTTGAGATATTCCTGAGGTGAAAAAAGGCAGTTTTACAGAGTTGTGCACGTGACTTTCAAAAGAGAGTTTGCTATCTAAAATTACACCTAAGCTTTTCACTTTAGGTGAGGATGAGATTTCAAGCCCGTTAAGATTCATACTGTATTCGGGTGCATCAGACTTTAAGTTTGAGTCAACAAGAACTTCAAGTACCAAATATTTTTCTCAATATTTTTTCGAGACAATGATTTCTGTCTGAGTCTGACAGGCCTGATGGACACGCTGAGTGAGGGACAAATGCTTGCACCATGAAACCGAATGACTTTTTCCACAAATCTTTGTCCTCTTTCGCACTTTCGCATTTACACTTTATAGTGAAATTTACTCTGAAAGGTCCAGGATTTGATAGATGTTTAGAAGAGGAAGGAACAGAACGTGATCAAGCTATTTTGTCTTCCTCCGGTGGCTGCTCGAGGAAGCGCAGCTTTTTTAAACGAGCAGTAAACGGCTCATAGTCGTCAATCTTTGGTCCATGATGATTTTCCTGTTTCTAATGCCAGAGATCACTAGAGCAACAATAGCCACGCCCACAACAGCTGAAAGGACCAATCAGATCAGGGCTTCGGTAGAACCGCAGCAACGGACAGAGTCTGAAAGAAGTTTTACACTGCTTCCACACTTTTGAACTCAATAAAAATTATTGTTATTAGAACTTTTACTCATAAGCGATATAATCACCTGATGCTTTATCTGAGCAGATCTGACAAAGATGAGAGACGTTGAGGTGTGTGTTCTGCTGTGTGATGGTGTTGTTTAACACACAGACGTAAGAATCATTCAGACTCTCAATCTCCAGAGGTAAAGAGACTCTTCTGCTGAGATCAGACACACTGATGGAGGAGATCAAACTCTCTCCTTTGTACCAGGACAGAGTCACGTTCCTCACGTTCTCCACTGAACACACCACCTCACACACTGATGAAGAGGAAGTCATATTGATCATCACTGTGAGCTTCTTTATTCTGTAGAATTACACTTGAATTGATTTAATGTCTTTGTAAAATGCAACATGTAACTCCTCACAGCAACAAGTGACACAGATCTATTCATTTTTGATAAACAGTGTTTATTATTGTTTGCCTCGTCACAGTCCAACTTTTAAGACCAACTTTTATTTTCACCAATATGACAAACACCAAAATGCCATTCTGACAACTCCAAACATGAAAATAACATGATTAATTAACATGAAATAACACGGAAACACAAGTACAGTGTTTGCAAAGATTAAGCACCTTGTTGGCCGCGAAAATAATGTGCAAACATTAAATAAAACGGATCCAAAAATTCAAAAAGGAAACTTTAAAGAGCCTTCAGCCCTTCTTTCAGTTCTGAGTAAAGTCATTTCAATGAACTCTAAATTTTTTATATAAAACTAAAGCAACAGTTACACACAATAGCATCAATGCTGATATCAAGTCAGTTTTCTGATGTTCAGAGATCCAGTTTTACTGTCCATCATCAGTCTGTCTCTGAACATCTCTCTCATATTCTGGAGGGGTTTTTTCTGTAGATTTCAGCGATTTGAGTGTCTTGATCTCCAAATATCCACAGTATCTGCTGGTCAGTGAGTGTTTCAGTGAAATCAGAGTGAAGAATCACTGAATCTCCTTCAGTCACTGACACTGGTTTCTAGAATAAACAAGTCATACTCTTGAAACAAAACCCAATTAAAAAGCTGAAAATCTTAAACAGTTAGATTGTTTCTCTCTGGTCAAAAACAACTTTGAAAGAATTTGTAGATTAAAAGGCAGCAATTACAGTGTAAAATAGTGAGAGCCCTGAGGAACAGTATTTGTGACCAGTATTTGAGTATTTTTTTTTTTTTTAAGTTTTATTTCAGACTCAAAGATGGTCCATAGTAGGAATCACATACAAACATAAAGAGAAAAGAGAATGCAGAAGAGAGTCAATTATGTAATTACGTTATTTCTAGTAAAACTATACCACACTTTAAATCACCCCATGAACCTCATTTGACAATTAACAATTGTATGCCTTGTACCGGCTCTGGAGACGGAACTCATCATTTGACTAAATCAACTCAGACGAGTCATGTCGCAGTTTATATCTCAAACCTGTTTTTCCTACCAGTGTTTAGCTGTGGGGGTTGAAGGAGAGAAAATGTCCGTGTGGGGCAACATATTTTCTTATTATATACTTATCAACATAATATATCTTTACAATTAAATAAAGTCACTCTGCAACAACTTCAACATCTTTGCTTTAACTTTAACTTTAGTTTAATCCCAAGTGAATTTCACAGCTGCTCATCATAAGCAGCTCTTCTCAGGAACAACCCACCATATTAGGATCAACCCTACTGAAATGAAGCCCGCCCTTTCGAAATATCGGAAGAACACACTGAAATTACCTCACCCATGGAGTTTGTGCTTTACATTGTCTGCGTCTTTTCTGCGGGTAAGTTAAAGACTCTTTTTAATGGCGTATAATTACACATTTATGTACGTACTTTGTATGTGACACTTATGTATGTGATATTGGTATGACATGCAAGACTCTGATCTGTGTGTGATTGTGTTTCAGGAGTGTTTGTCGCTTCAGAAGAAGATATCGAGTCAGTGTCAGTGACGGAGGGAGAGTCAGTCACTTTAAACTTTACTGAGACACTAAACAGTGATTTACAGATAATGTGGACATTTAAAGATCACACGTCAAAAACTCGAATAGCTGAAATATTTCAACAGAAAGTTTTAGTGAATGATGAAGCTGGAACTGAGAGATTCAGAGGAAGAGTGAATGTGGATCTTCAGACTGGATCTCTGACCATCAACCACATCAACAAATCACACGCTGGACTTTATAAAGTGCAGATGTTTCATGGAACAGTCAAACACAAAACCTTCAGAGTTTCTGTTCATGGTGAGAAACGGTGTTATAGTTACATCTCATTCAGTGAGAAGACCATGAGTCTTTATGGTTTAACTTTTTTTTTTAATCAATATAAATTGTGTTGTTCCTCAGCTGTTCTTGCTGAGCCTGTCATCATCAGAGACTCTTCTCCATGTTCTTCATCCCGGTGTTTGCTGTGGTGTTCAGCAGTGAATGTTTCAGACGCGACTCTGTCCTGGTTCATCGGCAGCAGTGAAATATCTTCCATCCACTTGAACGCTGAGAATCTGAACTGGTCTCTTCCTCTGACAGTGGAACATGAGGATGGAAACATCTACAGTTGTGTGGTGAACAACAGCATCAGCAGCAGAAAGACTCTCATCAGCAGAAGTTCTGATCTCTGTCAGTGTCGGACACCAATTCCAGGTATCTCAACAGCTGTGTTTGACACTCGAGGTGTGGAGTTAAAAAAAAATTAAAGTTCAAATTCAAATTTGATTTGTCACACACAAATTATGCAAATGATATGTGTTTTTGATCATTCCAGCATTTAAACATATAGGGATGGTGGAGGTACAACAAAATGTGCAAAGGGAGAACAACAATAAAAAGATAAAAATAGAAATACAATGAAAACAAGATATAAAAATAAAATATGTTTTTCATGTTCTCCCCGTGCTTGCGTGGATTTCCTCCCACAGGAAAACATGCATTTCAGGCAAAATGAAAATTGACCCTATAGGTGTGTGTGATTGTGTTTGTCTGTTTGTCCCTGCCTCCGCCTCAAAGGATAAAGGACTCAGCGGCAGAAGATGAATGAATGAATGAATAAACCCATTATGTGCTGCTGTACATTTATAATGTTTTAATGCATTTTTACTTTTTCTTCTCAGAATCCAGCACATATTTGCTTCGCATCGTATTGTCAGTTTTACTGTGTCTTCTGATCCTGATTCTGAGTGTATATGTGTGGGTATTCATTCAGAACAAGCATTACAGCAACAAATAAGTGAAAAGGCAAGTACATATAGAAATAATTTACTCGTGTAAAACTCAAACACAAAAGCCTAAAAACACTGCATGTTTCTCTGTTAATTAGTATTGTTATTAAATAAATGTACATAATTCAAAGCAGAAAACACAATCAATGAGGCTTTTCACTGTTTTTTTACATTTTACAAAGAACACAGTTTTGCTGCTGGAGCAATTTTGCTTTCTTTTGCTTCAGTGTTTGTTCCTGATTGTCTGAACATGATCGTAAAGCTCCCGACTCAAACTTGCTTGTGCTTTACAGGAACTTATTCAAATATTTGATGTTTAGGTACTGGACTTCACTGTGAGCAGCATGGATCTGTCTGCCTTAAACAGGCCGCTGGACAATATGGACATTCACCAGATGACGGGCAGCGCTACTTATTCATTATGGTTTGTTTGTTTGTTTATTATGATATTATGATGTGTGCCGTGCGTTATGGTCATGTTTGTTTGTTTGGATTTGTTGCTGCTGTTGTGACGTGAAATTTCCCCACTGTGGGACTATTAAAGGCTTTTCAATTCAATTCAATTCAATTAAAAAACTCCTGAAAACATTCTCCTCTCAAACACTTCTTTAAGTAGTGTTTGAGAGGAGAATGTAATATACAACACATTTTATTTAAATGAACATAACGCCAGTCAAAGTGTCACACCGAACCTCTAAACAACAACTAAATTTTGAAGACACAGAATTATCGTCAAATAGGCCAAAGTAGTTGTTTTCAGCATTCCTGCAACCAGCATAAACTCTTCAGGCAAAAATTCCTTTATGAAGCATATGAACATTTCCAAGTAAGAGGAACGTTGGGGGAAAAAATGCTGTAAGCTATTTTTTACACACACTAGAGAAAATGCAGATCTTACAACACCAAAAAAAACAGAGGTGTAAGATACTGTACTTTGTTACTTTACTTAAGTATGTTTTTGGCTACTTTGTACTTGTACTGAGTATCAAAAATATAAGCAACTTTTACTCTCTACTCCACTGCATTTGTGATTGAGTAACTGTACTTTTCACTACATTTGAATGGACACTTACTGTTACTCGTTACATTTTGATTGTGCGCAACAAACCATAATCGATTTTTTTTTGTTCATTTCTTGGGTGAACGAGATGATTTTGCCATCTGTCGTCTGCTGAAGATACTGGAAGCTAATTGTGAATTAGAAACCACATGAACGCGACTTAGAGACGTGAATATTTACCAGGATTTTATTGTATAGGATTTATTTGATTTATTTTGCACATTCGAGTTTCATTGAGACTTTTCTTTTTGTTCTTTATTTAATCAGTTTTACCATTTTTGAAACATGGATTAGTTTCTGTATTAGAAAATAAAATTCATGAAAATGAAACTTCACATTTCTTGGTATTTTTTTTTGCCTAAATTTAGTAGGAGTAAAATACTTAAGTTCTTTTAAAATTCGATACTTTGCTACTTTGACTCAAATCATTTTTATAGTGGTGACTTTTTACTTGTATTGGGGTAGCTTATACAGTACGTAACTGTACTTTTACTTAAGTATGGTTGTCTGGTACTCTTCACACCTCTGCAAAAAACTGAGAAGAGGAAAGAACTTGTATGTTTTCACCTCAGTTTATTACACAACGTGTTATGCATCTAAAAGGTGTGCTGTTCCTTTAAATGTTTGTTAAACTAAGTCCAAGCCTTTCCTCTTCACTTTTCACAAACGGTGGTGTTCCGGTCTTCTAGGGTAGACACAAGAAATTCATTGTTTTGTTATTTCCTTTTGCTTTCTGTAGTAACAAAGAGTGTCACTTTGAGTACTCTGGGTTAAATAAGAACCACACTTGTTCGTTTGTTAATTAATTGATTCATTTTATTCTTACTGCTGAACATACTTAAGAGGTAAAATCTAGGTGGCGCTCACTTAAGACTCATCATGAAGTAACTACTAAATACGCACACAAAACAAACAGTTTAAACAATATAATTTCCGTAAGCCAAAAAAGAAAAAAAAAAAACAAAAAAAATATACAGTCGACTCCACTTAATCGGGACACATCAGGAAATTATGCAGCAGTGGACACGCCCCCTTCTTGGAATAGTTGGAATATTTCAAGGAATGGACGTAACAAATTGTTTTTATTGTAACATTTCACATTGTATTGTTTTATTGTATACAACTGTCACATCTGTAATTTTGTAACTAAATGTATAATAAAAAAAAGTATTTGGACATACTCACGCCCTTTAATTAATCAATACTGTATATCTTTTTTTAACAAGTAAATTTAATCAGTTGTTACTTGCCTTTGTGTTGTAACAGTTGTAATAGTTTTTGTAACACTGACTGAAGACGATCAGACACAGATACAAGAGAAACACTGAGATTGTCACTGCATTGAAAATAACAAATCTGCTCCTCGATTCTGAAGAGAAATAAAACAAGTCATTAGTCTCAGACGTCAGAACAGCAAATCCACATGACTGAGTGATCAAGATCTTAAACCCTAAACTATAACCCTGATTAGAGTTTGATTTGTCAGTAATGGATGGTGTGAGTTCTGACCTGAACACTGACAGAGATCAGAACTTGTGCTGCTACTGATGCTGTTGTTCACCACACAACTGTAGATGTTTCCATCCTCATGTTCCACTGCCAGAGGAAGAGACCAGTTCAGATTCTCAGCGTTCAAGTGGATGGAAGATATTTCACTGCTGTCGATGAACCAGGACAGAGTCGCGTCTGAAACATTCACTGCTGAACACCACAGCAAACACCGGGATGAAGAACATGGAGAAGAGTCTCTGATGATGACGGGGACAGCAAGAACAGCTGAGGAACAACACAAATTATGGTCAAATTAAAAAAAAATGCAAACTGTAAAGACTCAATTAAAACAACTACGGTATAACAGTTTTTCACCATGCACAGAAACTCTGAAGGTTTTGTGTTTGACTGTTCCATGAAACATCTGCACTTTATAAAGTCCAGCGTGTGATTTGTTGATGTGGTTGATGGTCAGAGATCCAGTCTGAAGATCCAGATTCAATCTTCCTCTGAATCTCTCAGCTTCAGCTTTATCACATAAAATAACTTTCTGTTGAAATATTTGAGCTATTAAAGTTTCTGACGTTTGAATAAACGTCCATATTATCCGAGCATCACTGTTCAAAATCACAGTATCATCAGTGTTTAAAGTGACTGAATCTCCCTCCGTCACTGACACTGACTTTATTTCTTCTGCTGAAGACCCAAACACTCCTGAAACACAACAATCCTGTCTTTAATTTGAGATTTTAAAAATGTGAGAAGAATGTATATGAAAAGGTAGAAACTACAATGTCTCTTACCAGCCTGAAGACAAAGGAAACAGATTAATGCATGAACCATATTTCTCTTCAAAGCGACAGAACAACAGAACACAGAAGGCTTAAACACCAACTTGATTAAAAAAAAAAACCTCATCAGCAGCAAGTTGTCACCGGAACCAGAACGTCATTAAAGGGGCCGATCCAGGAACTAGAGACTAGCTTTATAATAAAATTATTAGCAATAAATTATATTTCACAAACTAAAAGCATTGCAACTAATTTCTCTTTCTTTTCGCTCAATATCTTGATTCTTAATTACTCCTTCAAGGCAAGTCAAAAGTAGCAAGTTCTGGCCTGTTCAGAAATGTAAAAAGACACAGAGATTAACTCGTTAACTCAGAGATTAAATTCTTTCTCACGATTTTGAAAAATGACTTTTTCTGCACCTGTTCCTCGAGAAACACTGAGCGAAAGAACCGATTCCCTGGAATGTCCAGAGATACTTGATTGGCTGAAGTTTCCAAAAACTTGATTCGATTATATATATTTTTTTAAATGTCCTGAAAATTCACTGTTATTCACGTGAAAAAAACTGTTATAAAAACGTGATCTATCTGAATAGCATTGCGTGTGAATATCAATGTTCTTTAAGAATCCGCTTTACAACTTCACAACTCTTTATTTTGTCGCATTTCAAACAATGGAAACTAAGACCACCGCTCTACACACACAGACCACTTCCTGTGAAACCATATTAACACTCTTCTCAGCATCTCCGGTCAACAGGAAGTGAAGCCTCAACTTTTGGGACACAGATAAATCCACTCTTGAGCAAATGATTTCAGGATTGTGAGGAAAAACATCTGATCTCAGTTTGAAAGTTCTTGAATCAATGTTCGGGTTTTTCTTTGAACCATATTTTGTGAATATTCTTTGGAATGAGATCACAAATGTACACTTCACAGATCTATGTCAAATCAAGAACTTTGAAGAAAAAAATAAGCTTAAATATGCTTATTTCTCTAAATAAAAATCTCTAAATATTAAATAAGATTAATACTGAACTGCACCGAATTATTATACCACACGACTAAGCCACAACAATTTTCGTGGTGTAATAAAAAAAAAAGAAAAGATAAAATATCCACTAACGTACAGTTTGTCGTAGAGTAACAAAAAACGTCAAGAGACAATAATGTCTAGTATGATCAGGGAGTAGTCTAATAAAATACGTATTTTTGAAAAAAAAAAAAAAAAAAAATACAGAAATTAACCTTTAATGTACAGTTAATTGAGAACGAAAAAGAAGAGAAAGAGTAATGATAGTTAAAGAGATTACAACTGTTTCGATTTGGTTTTGCCGTTTTCAAAATGTTCCTTGTACTTGACGTAAAACCTGGTATACGCGCGCACACAAACATACGTTACTCGCGGAGTGTTACGTCACGTAACAGACGCAATGTTAAATGAATTAACTTTTCACAAATCTCCGTCCTTCTTCGAACACACTTAATAGCGAAATTTGCACTGAAATGTAAAGAATGATAGATGTTTAGAAGAGGAAGGAACTGAACAGGTTTTGCGTTACAATGCAGCGGAGCGATCAAGTTTTTTTTTTTTTTTTTTTTTTTTTTTTTTTTTTTGCTCTCTCCTGTGGCGGCTCGAGGAAGCGCAGTTTTTTTGATAGCTTTAAAAAAAAAAAAAAAAGCTAAAACGTAATACGAGAAAACAAAAGGGTTGTCAAGTTAAAGGTAAATTTCTATTTCTGGAATGTACTCCAAACAACTACATCAATATATCGTACACCACACTAGAATAGTCAAGCGTTCGGTGTATTTTAGAGTTTCACATGCGAAATAAATTTGACCAAGAGCGAAGATGAAGATTCTGATGGATTGTCGGGACGTTACTCGCGGAGTGATACATAACACGGACACATTGAGTGAGGGACTAGAAACTGTTTGCTCGAAATTAAATTGCTTTTTACATATTTCCGTCCTTTTTCGAACACACTTAATAGAGAAATTTACACTGAAATGTAAAGAATGATAGATGTTTAGAAGAGGAAGGAACTGACGGGTTTTGCGTTACAATGGAGCGGCCACGATCAAGCTTTTTCGGCGCCCTCCGGTGGCGGCTCGAGGAAGCGCAGCGCACCGAGACTAAAAATTCCGTTCAAGTTCTGAGCATTTGTAAGGCACTTTTCACAGTTTTAACTGTCTCAAAGTTAAAGTTAAAGACTTTATAATGTGTCTCCTGGTACGACAAGCATCACTAACTCCTCAGATCGTAAATCTTAAATAAATGTTAAATGATTACAACTATTTATTGAGATATATTTTAAATTCAATGTAAAACCCAACATATCTGACTCAAATCAATTTAAGGCTGAAATTTTATTTATTTTTTTTGTCCAAAACTACAATCGTACAGACTCCACAATTTTTTTTTACAGATTTTTGCGGAAGAAAAGCAAACAATTTGAGCACAAATTCACCAGTTCTGTATCCTATTTTGGAATTGGAAATACTTTAAGTTGCAAAAAGCTGTTCATATCTGAAGCGGACAATTAAATATAATTTTAAATAATTTTTTCTGCACTTTCGAATAATAACTAACTTTTCAAATAATCGCACCCCGTCTCCCTCTACTGGCGGCTTTAGAAATTAGACCTTTCAATGCTGCTGAGTGGAACGTCTGTTCATACTCAACGGGACACGAAAAATATGAACACTGTTTTTTCCCAACCAATGTTTTTTTTTTTTTTTTTTTTTAAGTGTAACGTAAGATCATTTGCAGCACAAAGGAGTTAAACACATGGACTGCGGGGAGATTTCTGCAGAAGATTCGTCGACAAAACAGTCTCTATCAGGAGCTTCATATTCTGTAAAAAAAAATAATAAAAAAATAGTCCATAAAAGTTGACTGAATATGCTCAAACAGACTTATTTTGCTTTTTTTGTTGTATTTTTTATTTTGCTTTATTTGAGTCTGGTACTTGCCCCTCAGTCGTGCTGATTTACACTTCCTCATCACGCACACGACTGCAATGATGAGGGAGATAAATACGATGGGCAGAGTTATCTTAAGAAGACGATTCCGTTCCCATTCTGTTCAAACAACAAATATGTTTTAAAAACCAAACAGTTATAATAGGTTAAATCACCAGATTTTTTTTTATAAAATGGGCAAAACTTGTCAACATCGATAAAAATCATCTGATGAGAAAGTTTCTAAAACACTGATTTGAAAAAATGTAAACAAGATGTAATTAGTAAAGTAAAGAATTTTAACACAAAGGTGATTTTTCTAATAAAGCAGTTTTGTTTTATAACTGCACTTTATCTGAAAATATCTCTGTCATGTGCTTTGTGCAGAGATTGTGATGAAATTAGAAACAATGCTGTGCCTAGAAACATATATAATGAGAAGATAAAGTAGAGTTCTTTGAAAAACTTCTGTGTGTTTGTGTTATAAATTAGCCACAATACTCATGTACGTAAAAATCAGATCAAGGCCAAAACCTGCACATCTTCCCTAGTGGCCATATTGACTTACTCACATAAACATTAAGAAAACTTTGGCATTTTGGCTTTGAAAAACAACTGAAGAATACAGAAAAAAAGATTATAAAATCAATTAAAAAATAAGGGTAAAAGCGTGAATTGTATGTAAAGGAACAATTACCATTCTATCCATCTATCAAATTCTGTGGGTTTCTTTTGTTGATAAAAAAAAAAAAAGAAAAAATCTGTGCAGCTTTATGTTCAATAGATGTTCTCACCAGGACAGAGTCGGTTGAAGTCTAGACGTCGAGTCTGGTTGAAGAATGAGTTGCTCACCACACAACTGAAGCGGTTCCTGTCAGAATATTCCGGCTCCAGACACAGAGAAACGCTGCTGATGTTCTCAGACACACAGACGCTGGAGACGACACGTTCTCCTCGGTACCAGGACAGAGTCACGTCACTGACATTCTCCACCTCACACTCCACCGCACACACTGATGAAGATGAGGATGAAGAGCAGCGTGAGGAGCTTCGTCTGATGACCGGAGAGGGCAGATGAGCTGCGGATGAAGAGTTTCGCCTCAGAATCCATCGATAAATCAAGTTCCTGATCTCAATCATCCAGGAGACTCACCGCAGACCGTGAGATTGAAGCTCCAGCAGAAGTACGATCCATTAATCAGGTCCATTTTAAAGACTCCAGCCTGTAATTTAGTGACGTTCTTGATGATCAGAGATCCGGTGTCTGTGTCCAGGTCTAACCTGTCCTTGAATCGGCCGTGATCACAGTCAAACGTGTATTTATTTCCATGGTCTTCTTCAGCTATAATAGTCATTCTAGGTCCAAACCTCCACAATATCAGGTCGTTGAGAAGCACTTTCGTCAGAACGGAGTGAAGCGTCACTTCATCGCCTTCTTTCACCTCCACGTGTGTTTGAGTCGATTCTGCCGAAGAAACAAAATCAGAATATCCGTCTTAGTGTTGAACATTTCCAAAGCTGGAAAGAAGAAACGGATCGATGAACATCCGTTCGATAAATTCTCCAATGCTAATTTTTATAAAACTCAAAACGCCGTATTTACGCCATTATTTTACCGCATTTACGTATTTTACTTTTATTAGCTCAATAACAGAAGTGAAGACACATTATACACGCTGCGACACTTAACAGAGACTAAATAACACTGGAAGAAGTAAGATTAAACTAAATACAATCATTATTACAACAAACAGATACTGCAAACTGCAAGCCACGACCGGTTAGCTTAGCGCTGACAAACGGTCCCAATGTGTCATCGCAGAAAGACTCTCGAAAAACAGTCGAAAATGAAGAACACAGGCAAGAAAAAAAAAAATCCAAGGAACAGACACAATCAAAACGCTCTGTCTTCTAAACAGTGGATAATAGTCCTTCGGTTTGATATTTTTTATTTTAAGTTCAAGTTCTGAGCATTTGCAAGGCACTTTTCACCATTTTAGCTGTCTCAAAGCGCACAAAACAAGCGGTCAAACAAGCTTTTCTTCGTTTTTCGTTGCGCTTCTGATTTTGTTAATATCTCATGTGTCCCAACAATGAATAACACGCTTCACTTTTTTATGGTTGACAATAAAGCATTTCTTCTATATCTGTGATAATTTTGCTCATAAACTTAAATTTATTTTGCTTAAACTTAAAAAAGTTTTATTGAACTATACATAGATAAAAATAACCACTAAACTTCAGATTTCATTGCACTTACTTTAAATTGCGAAAAATTTAAATGAAGACTTCAAGATTTTCTAAATTTCTTAAATGAGATTCTTCATAAGTTCTACTGACTTTCAACAGACAGATGACATGCCTAGTTTAAGAAAAATATAAAAAAAAAAAAATGAAACAAAAATGTGAATCATTGTTTTTTTTTTTTTTAAAACGTTTGAGACCATGTGATCTTTTTGGAACTAATCTGATTTAAGCCTGGTGCCATTTCATCCACAGACCGGTGCGGGTTGGAGACACACACACACACACACACACACACACTCACTTGCCTGAAAAGTCAGGGTGGTTCTTATATTTGCGTAAATATGGTATTTAAAGCATTTTGCCAAGTCAACAATGCGAGAGGACCCAACCTGAGCATCTCTGACAGAGTTTGGAGATGTTGAGTTGCGTAGACTGGGTTTGTCCGAGATGGTCCAGGACACAACTGTAGAAGTTCTGATCCTCAAAGTCGACCTCCAGAGGAAGAAAGGGCTTCATGTTGAGATGAGTGACGTGGATGAAGGAGATCGCAGCGCTTCCGTTGAGCCAGGAAAGAGTCGCTTGATAAACGCTGGAGACGGAGCACAACAGCTGACAGCTGGAAGAACCTTCTCCAGAACACGGGGAAAAGGTTCTGACTATTTCAGGAACCGGCAACTGAAGAACAGACGGAAAAGACTTGATATCTTTCAAACAATGAGCCAAACTAAAATAAATTCGGTTTCTGTTCAAGCAATTACTCACTTGAGTGTGAGAAGTGAATCCGGTCATCAGAACATCTTCACTGTTCAACACTGAAACAACAAAAACTGAAAAAAAAAAAAACAAGTGAATGAAGAGTGGAAAAGAATAAAGTAGAATTCTAATCACTGGACGTTTCAAAAACAAAATGGATGTTACCAGTCTTGAAAGCCAGAGTTGATAAAATGAGCAGTAAACGGCTCATAGTCCTCAAAATTTGGTCCAAATGTTGCTAAAACGTAATAAGAGAAATGAAGCTTTAACAAATGTGTTGCCAAGTTAAAAAAGTAAATTTCTGTTTCTGGAATTTACTCCAAACAACTACATCGACTGCATTATCAACATTTGTAATATATACGTAACTCTAGAAAGCTTTAGAAAAATTCACCATTAAATGCGAATTTCGAAGCAGAAAAATATATTGTCCACACACTAGAATATTCGGTGTATTTTACAGATTCACATGCAAAATAGAATTATCGACTAATAGCGAAGATGAAGACTTGTCTTACTACAACATGAACACGTGTCTGCACTGACGCTGATGTGGGAATGACAAACTGAAAGTGAAGAGGTGTTTTATGTCGGGGTGTGTGAGGACAAGGGTCGTGTAGAATTATTCTGAGATTATTCATTACACAGACATTCAGAAGGATTTCAGAGTCATTCTCCTCGGAGATAGAGTTAATATAGAATAAGTTCAGAAACTTTTAAAATATATGTTTTATAGAATCACCTTTAAGTGCTGGTGACCTGAATTGGTAATGAAATGGTGGAAGAATCTCCACCAAATTTTAATCATCTTCCTTCACTGAGATTGTGGGTTGTGAGATGAATTATTTAAAAAGAAAAAGGACAGACTTCTGGAGTGTTTGTATTATAAATTAGCCAAAATACTCATGTACGTAAAAATCAGATCAAGGCAAAAACCTTTGTCAATATCAAAAAAA